>VXBA01000530.1:277195-441543 GCA_013399895.1 Serilophus lunatus
GAAAGGGGAAACGAGGGATCCCGGGCCGGCAGCGGCGGCGAGTGGAGACAGCAGCAGCAAGAACAGCGGGGGCGGCGGCTCTGCTCGCCCGGCGGCCGCAGCGGCCATGACCAACTTCATCTCGGTGCAGCTGAAGAAGGCGTCGGAGGTGGACCTGGCCAAGCCGCTCTGCAAGTTCATCCAGCAGAGCTACCCTGGCGCCGAGGCGCAGGCCGAGCACTGCCGCGCCGCCGAGGAGCTCAGCCGGCTCCGCAAGAGCGCGCTCGGCCGCCCGCTCGACAAGCACGAGAGCGCGCTGGAGACCCTCCTCAGGTAGGGAGGGGCCGCCCTTCCTTCCCCCGGCCCCCCGCCCTGGCTCCCGGCCGGGCCCCGCCGGTAGCGCCGGGCCCTGGGTGTGGCGGAGCCGGAGCCAGGTGCGGGCGGGCCCAGGTGTGGGCGGCCCCTCCTTCGGGAAGGAGCGGCTGGGGCTGCCGGGCCGGCTCCGGCGGCCCGTGGGATGCGGGGGCCCCGGCGCTGAAGTGCCCTGCGGCATCGCGGGGATTGCCCTGCGGCATCCCGGGCGTTGTCGTTCAGCCTCCCGGGGATCGGCCGCCCTGGCTGCGCCGCCGCTCGGGTGCCGTGGGCTGTCACATGATGGCAGCGCGGGGACGAGGAGGCCTCGGCCCCGTCAACGCCCCCTTCCCAGCGTTTGTGTCGTGCCTGTAGCTCTTGGAACTAGGCAGAAATGGTAAAATAATGATATTGAGGGAGTTGGAAAAGAACTTGAAGATCATCTAGTCCCAACTCCCGCCATGGGCAGGGACACCCCCCATTAGGCCGAATTGCACAAGGCCTTATCCAGCCTGGCCTTGATCGCTGCCAGGATTGGGGCATCCACATCCTCCCTGGGCAACCTGTGCCTCTCCACCCTCACAGCAAAATAGTTCTGCCTAGTGCCGGATGTAAATGTCTCCTCTTTTCAGTTTGGAGCCCTGACAGACCATTTTCTTTTCAGAGAAAGCAGGTATGTTTTTTTTTGTTTTTCCAGTGCTACTTTTTGCTGTTCCGGCTTTCTTTTCGCTTCCTTTTCAGTGTTGAGTGTGATTTACACCTTCAGAGGCCTGAGAGGCCACATGAACACACTGCTGGGACAAGGCAGAGGGAGGGAGAGGACAGGGCTGCCTTTCCCTTTTCTAACACCAAGGGGACTTGGAACAGTTTAAACTGACCCTGAGATAACACTTTAAGTCACAGCCCCTCGCACTAAAGGGAAGCTGTTTGTAATAAAGTCAGTTCCTGTTCGTCTGCCTGTGGGTTAGCCATGCTGGGGTCGCACTTGGGAAATGACTGTGGGCTCTTGGATGCAGTTCTGGGCTGCTCGGCACAAGAAAGACAAGGAGCTGCTGGAGAGGGTCCCGCAGAGGGCGACAGAGATGAGGAGGGGGCCGGGGTGTCTCCCTGGTGAGGAGAGACTGCAGGAGCTGGAGAAACTGAGGGGGGACCCCATCAGTGCAGGTAAAATATCTGGGAGGTGGGTGCTAAGAGGATGGTGCCAGACTCTTTCCAGCGGTGCCCAGAGACAGGACGAGGAGTAGTGGCCATCGATTGGAAGAGAAGTTCTACCTGAGCATGAGGAAGAACCTGTTTCCGTTGGGGGTGGCAGAGCCCTGGAACAGGCTGCCCAGGGATGTCATTGAGTCTCCCCCTCTGGAGCCATTCAAAACCCCTCAGGACGAGTTCTTGTGTCACCTGCTCTGGGTGACCCTGCCTTGGCAGCGGGGTGGGACTGGATGACCTCCAGAGGTCCCTTCCAACTCTAACAATTCCATGATTCCCTGCATAACTGTGGTAACCCTGTTCTGTTTCTCTGTGTTGGAGGTATTTTGAGCCAATTTATTTGTAGCTCATCTGCTCGCTGAGGTCACTGTGATCCAGTCACTGGATTAATACTGCACACACACTTGTGTTTGCAAAGCTGGGATCCCACGTTTGCAGTACCAAAAATGCATTTTTATCTGGTAGCAGCAACTTGTTTTTTTTAATTTTAAAGGAAAAAAAAGTTAGAGGGGGTTTCTGTTATAAGGAGAAGTGATACTCGTAGACACATTTCTGTAATATGAAAAAGTAAAAATACACTTGATAGTCACTAGAATTTTTTCTTTATAAAGTTTGAAAATTGAAGAGAAAGATGCAAGTGCCTTGTTAAAGAGAAGGCAAGCTTTGTGATTTAAGTTACTGATGTTTTTTAAGCTTATCAGCCCTTCACTGAGTGTTTTGGCTGTACAAGCTGTGACTGTTACTACTCATGTTTTACAGTATCCTTGTAGTTCCACCATCTATTCCTGTGTATGCTTTTGAAGGTACTTGTGTTTATGCCTGTTGAAGGTCAGGGAACCTGTGAGCATCTATGAACTGAAAGAGGAAATTGAAAGGCATGTTATTATCTTCCCTTGAATGCTGAAAATGAGCTTCCTGATCTGAAAGTGCCAGTCAGTTTTGACCTTGTTTCTGCCCGAAATCCATGTTTGGCCCAGCCACATTTATGATTTTCACCCAATTTAACAATTATTCTGCACCACCAAAAGAAGGCAGACCTCTTTTCACTTCTGGTCCTTACGCTTTTTCTGGAAGGCAAAATGTGCCATGGCATTCTGAGCAACTTGAGTAAGTTCGGTGCCAGATCAGATGAACATCAGAATTGGTGCAAAATAATTACAAGTAGTGTTGCTGAAAGCCAAGGGGCTGAGTGGCACCTCCCTCTTTTAGCGCCAGCAGATTATGAAATGAATTTATCCATAGTACAAAACTTTACCCTCATGTTTTCCCTCTGACTAGTGAAAGGAAACCAGTTGTAATTTCCTTGTTACCAGTTTGTTCTCTGCTGGGGATGGGGTGGCCAGCCGGTGAATTTAGCTGGCCCAGATGATGTTGCTGCAGTCAGGAGCTGTTGAATGTGGCTCTGTAAGCAAGAAGTGATGGCGCTTCCATACAGAAGCTCCTCTCTTAAAGCATCTGCATTTTAAATTGCGTTGCTTGAGAATATTTGTTTTTCTCTGAGGTGGAAATGAGATAAGGTGAAGGTCTGAATTAACTGTAAGTTGGAGAAAATGAAAACAACCAGATAAATGTTTTCCCTTATTTCTCAACAAGTTAGGAGTGGCTTGTCCCTGTCTGGCCACTTATATTCATTATAGTTGTTGGAAACTAAGTTTGCTCTTACTCTGTGAGACTATTCTGAGGTACAATCTGTTAATTATTCTGTAAGCCACAGTTGCTTTGAAAGTCAATCTGCACATTCAGAAGTTTGAAGTAACCAGCTGAGCTTACGCTGGAAAGAAGTACCTGAGTGCCTTGTGTTTCCTCTGAAAATTTCCCTACCTCTCCAAATTCCAGTGTTGTCTATTGCTGTTTAAGAGTGGTACTCAGTCTTACATTTCAGTGACAACTTTAGCAAGGTTTTCATTGAAGTTAGGGTTTGAAACTGGTTTGTTAGGAAGTGTGGTTAGGAAAGCTGATTAGGGCATGAATGCCCTTTGCATACATTTACCTCTTTGTGGCTTTTTATAGATCCTAATACCTAGTAGAGTGTTGTAGATCATTTAACTGCTAAGAAATGAGGGCTTAATCTTCTGCTAACTAATCTAGGATTTGTCCATGGTTTTGTAAGTTTTAGAAGCCTTGTTTTGCTGAGTAGTCACTACAGATGTTTTTTCTTTTGTGGAAGAAAGGAACTCAATTGCAGCCGCATTTCCTCAACAAGCACTGACCAGTAAAGCTCTAACATGTTGTGATGTGACGTGCTGTTGTTCAGCTGCTGAATGCAAATGCTTCTCTTGGAGAAGTATTTGAGATGCCCAGAGAAAAAGAGCACAGTGTAACTGGGAAGGACCTCAGCCTGCTTGCAAGCTTTCTAGGTTTTGTGAGAATCTGAGTGCTCCGAAGGTGACGTCGGTGAGCTTGGTACAGATGTTTCCTCTTAAATTCTGTCACAGCAGGTTTGATTTAGTGGTGTTTCTCTGTTTCTTTTTTTTCCCCCTCTGAGTATAATTATAGCTTCGAGGGGTTTCTTGCTTCCTCTAATATTAAAGATAGCCTGGACTTAATTTCCTTTTTCTGG
The DNA here is from genome assembly GCA_013399895.1 of Serilophus lunatus. Taxonomy (NCBI): domain Eukaryota; kingdom Metazoa; phylum Chordata; class Aves; order Passeriformes; family Eurylaimidae; genus Serilophus; species Serilophus lunatus. The sequence goes on from VXBA01000530.1 coordinate 281,292, forward strand.
AGCCATGGTGTAGGGGTGCGACTTTAATTGGTTTAATTTTGCTAACAATTCCTGCAGTTGTTTCCAAAAAAGNGGAGCAGGGGCAGTGCATGGTTTTATTTTGATTGCTCAGATTCTCTGAGGGCGAAAAGTTGCAGTTTTGGCTTGCAGCTGTGAGTTTGAGACTCTGGTTCTTATCTCAAAGGGCTAAGAAAGATTGATTGTTGCTTATATTCTTCTTTATGACTCTTTGGAGGAGCAGCAGGATTTAAGTTTCTTAATACATATATTTTAATTGTGATTTAAACCTTGACTTTCAACTTGTTTGATGTCTGTATTTTTACTGGCATTTAGTGGTGTGTGAGGTGTGTTTTGATGGGAGACTGCTGTACTTTGAGCATTAGCTCTGTGTTGCTGACATCTGCCCCCCCCCTTCCCTTGATACAGTTCTGGTTCATCACTGGCACTGCCAAACAACGCTCAGCTGTGTTGTGCCTTGTGTTCTTTGTGTCTTGGTAGTCAGATTACTGTGTGTTTAGTTTGAAATTATACCTTTATGTTCATCCTCATCTTTCAGTGTGTGCACCAAGTGTGGCCCTTCCTTCTGTAGTTATTTTCTGTCTTTGTACTGCTAGTTTTGCACTGTTCTGTGGTTAAGGTCTTCACTTACCACTTTTACGTGTTTATGTGCACTGTTATATTTATACCATTTATATTTATAAGACTGAAAAACTTTACGTGTTTGATTTTTTTTTTGTCTGCAGAGTTTTAAGGGGCTCTTAAAACTTTAGTAGAATTTCTAGTTCTCTAATAAAAAAGAAATGCCATCAGATGCTTAAAATAGTAAAGGAAATAGTAATGTAAATCCTGAAGTAGTTTAAAACCAACCCAACGAAAAGACCCACGTTGTTGGTAGTCATTGGTGCTAAGTGCAGCAAGCAGTGTGCATTTTTAGGAGGTGTATACACCTCTTTGGCTTATTTTCTCTGTGATTCTGTCAGTACACAAAGACCAGTCTGTTTGCAGGTGGCCCAGGCTTGGGCACACCCCGCTTCACAAGGGCATTTGACAAGCTTTGCTTCTTCACTGTGCTTGTGGCAGATGAGGACAGTGTGTCATCATGGAATGTGGGAGGACAGCTTGGTGGCTTTTGGTTAACAAATTAAATTGAGGCAGGAGGAGACAGCAGGCAAGGCCTCCTTTTCTTTGTGATACTGTGTGCAGACAATTGCTTTGAGACCTGATGGAGGCAATGAAGGAAGCATATTTCAGTATACTGGTTGCAGCGATTTTCAGTGCTAGTTATTAACTATACGTTTCACACACTTGAAAAGTTGTTTACTCTTGATTTAAACTGCCATCCCATTAAATATCTGCAGACTTTTTTTTTGGTAACCCTATAATCAATTTCTTCCAACTCAGTGGTTAGTGCAAGTCCTGTTGGATTAGTGCTGCAGATTATTGAAGCTTTGGATATGGTTTAGTATTTTCTGTCTTAAATTGTTGAACTCAAAGCCCTGTAGTATTATATACACTGACAGATATAATTAACTGTAGAATATACTAAAACCATTTTTCTTGTTGTATATGAATTTTGAAAATGCTTCTTGAAATTTTAAACATTCATTTGTTGCCTGCACACCATAGGTTTCGTACATGTACTTCATGCCTGTATCAATAGTGATCAATATTTAATAATGTAAGGAAATGGGAACAATGTTAATCCTACTTCACAGACTGTGGAAAGTCACCATTGTAAGGTGTTTCGTGTGTTGGGAATGTAATTTCTTTAAAAAAGAATTTGACCAATATAATGTTGAGTGTATGCCCACATGGCAAGTGCTGCAGGAAGAGTGTAGGAAATGGGCTTCATATGGTATTTGTTCTCAGCAGTAGGCAGTTCAAAGGTTTTGCCTTCTGTGTCCACCCTCTTTAACAATTGGTGCAGGTGTAGGGTACCACTCAAGCAGACTTTGAATTGCTTACCTTTGCCTGCACAGATTGTGTGAGGGACCGTGCTATTCTTTGCTATGTTATCTTTCTGGCATTCTTCCCTAAATATCTTCCACCGTGACTAGACAAAATATTGGCACAGAGAACCTTTTGGTTTTAGTTCACTGTGACTGCTAGAATATACTCTAATGGAAACTAAGTTTACAGCTAAAAATTTTATCAAGGATTAGTCTCTCCAGTTGGTGATGTGCAAGGCAAATGGCATCTCTTTCAAAGACATTGTAGTTCAAATGGTTGAGTCGGAAATGTGGAGGAGTGTCTTACAATACTCAGATCAAGGGAGTAAAGTGTAGCATGTTAATACTATGTTGAATGCTATTTGTCATTTACTTTTGTAGCATGACTTAATGTGCTCTTTGTCTCCTGGTATGTGTACAGAGAGTCAGGTAGTGGAATGGGTCAGGTTTATTACAGCTTTGTCTGTGATACTCTTTTATTTCTGGCTGAGACAGGGTCTCCACGTTGTCTGTGACAGACTGCCTCATGTTGAACTTGTTCCTCTAATGAAAAAAATCCCTTTAGACAGAAATTCTCTGTCCTGCAAATCCTCCATAGTTACGAATGAGCTTCACAACTTATTTGTGTGTAGGATTTTTGTGCCTTTTTCCTTACCTTACATGCCAGTTTAAGAAACAAAACTATTAATTTCATCTAACAGCTGTTTCTTCCCTTTTTTCTGGTAGATACTATGATCAACTGTGTTCAATTGAACCAAAGTTTCCATTCTCCGAAAATCAGGTAAGACGACTTATCAAATTTATTAAACTGAATCATGGCACTTACGATGTATGACTTCCAAGCCTGTACCTAATCCTCTAAAGAGTACTTCTCTCAAACAAGGCATTTAATCTCTTTGAGCCTTTTCCTAATCTCTCTTTATTTTCTAGCTAGTGCTCCTGTATAGTCTATACTGAAATTTCTCCTCTAGTGGCCATAGTTGCCTTTGTTTTACAGATTTGAAAACATTTTGATTTTGGCTGGTGATCACTTTTGTCCAGGTCAGGAGTTATGCTGTGATTCTTTTCCAACTCTCTTGTTTTCAAAGAAATCTATTTCATACCGTGTTCTAAAGGCTTTTGAAAACATAATTTCTGTGGGATAGAATATGATCTTTGGTTTTTGAAGCAGAACAGATGTTTCATTCACAACAGATAACAGAATAAGAGCCTTCCACTGTATTCCTGCCTCTGTGTCTACAAATGACATAGCTTTTATATATGTGTGCTGTTCATTGGGGTTTGGATTGTTTTTTCTACCACATTTTTTTAGAATCCTGTATCTACAGAGAAACTCAGCTGAGCTTCTGCCTATTGAAGCCTTTCTAAGGTGGAAACTGGAATAGATCTGTATGCTCCTCCATTTTTTTTGGAAAAAGATGTGGATTTTCTTTGGGTGTGTTTGCAAATATGACAGAATTTATATTTCTTTCCTCATTAAATCATATTTAAATGGTAATACTATGACTAAAAAGAAAACAATTCTTTCTGTCCTGCAGGTGATAAATAAGAGAATAATATTAATGCACTTCCAGCTTCTACATGAGTTTTACCTGTAGCCAAGAACTGCACTTAGGTTTTCAGTGTGCACGTGTTTTGATATGATGACCTGCAAACCCTGAGAAGGGAAATCTGGAAAACTTGGAGAGCAAGATCTGCCATATCTGTAAACTGTTCCATTCAATGGAAGAATTAGTCAGTGGAATCAGCAATGAACAGCTGGGGACCAGAACTTCCTGCCCTAGCATTGCTGATAGAGGAAAATTCATTATCAAACAGTACTGCTCTTTCTGAAATAATTTTGAACAGTGGGAACTACCTGGTTGGGTGATTTCCTTAAACTGTGATTATACCAGACCATCAGACTTACTGGGAAAGGAATGTCTTGGTTTGGAAACACATTTATCTGTTGCTTAGAATATGAACAGAGCTGGAAGATAATTCTGAGAATCTTTATCTTGTCTACTTGAAATGTTTTGAGCCAACTAACAGGAAGGAAAAAAGACAGAATAATTTTTGTTTTGAGTAACTCCTAAAACTTCCAGAATGTTTGTAATGTCATAAGTGGATGAAAAGTTTTATACAATTAGGATATAAGGATTAAATACATAAATTTGGGATCTTTTAAGAAGATTTCTTATTTAATTTTGAAGGTAAAGATCTTTTTTTCACAACTTTCAGGTCTGTGTAACATTTACGTGGAAAGATGCTTTTGATAAAGGATCACTTTTTGGAGGATCTGCCAAGTTGGGTATGTGAATGTATTGAAAAAGTATTAATGATGCTAAACTTTTGCGAGTTTTTTTGTACAGTTGAATTTTCAATAGTCTTTCTAGTATTTTCAACATAGCTTTCAAATGGTTTCAGCTGTATTGGTAACAATCACTTCAACACTGGTAATGAACAAATAGGCACCGTGCAGAGAATTCTTAAAAAAAAATAAATTGAGGTTTAATTTTAGATTTCCGGGGGCACAAATAGATATGCAGTCTGATAGTAGTTGTACTGTCTGCTTCTCAGATTTTTTCTGGGAACAACTCCAATGGATACTAATTAAAATTGTTTGTGTTAACATTAAGATTCAGCAGTAGGTTTTTGGTGATCTTACTGTTCTAAATGAGCAAGATCTTGTGAGTGAGTGAGTCCCCTCCACAAGGGGAGTGATGGTAGCTGCCTTCAGTAACCTAGTCTTGATATTACACTCTGTTCAGCAGAATAGAATGATTTGCCCATGCTTGGAAATTACTCTTCTATCGCTCCTTTTCAAAATATTTTCATGCAGGTTTGAAGACTTGGAAAGAAAAAGAATTGTATTTGTTTCCTACAAACATAAGGAGTTTGATTAGTTTTAGTCATATAAGGACAATTCTGCACTGTAATTTCAGGATCATTAAATGCATGTGTGACACTTGCCAATAGAGAAGTAAGACTAAATCATTTTGAGCTCAATGAGAAGCTGTTCAGTCATATCATTCTTTTGTATTTCTATTTACACCTTAGTGTTCGTCACGACTAGCATTGGGAGGTGACCATTGCAGTTTTGAAGCTCCAAACAAAGCCTGAAAATAGTGTTAGAGTGCTTACTCTTTTTTTAAAGTTTTTGCATCCTTTATGTAGTTCTCTGTTAACAACACTGAAAGTCTTTGCAGTTTTCTGTGTTCTGAATACAGCAGCTGAAGTTGTGCTTGTGCGAACTGTCTGGGTTCCAATACACCACATTCTTTTGCTCTCCTTTCTACCTGTTCTAGGAAGGCTTTCTGGATAATTGGAGACCTTCCTGAAGATGCTGTGGATTTTCTTCTCAGAATTTGGTTCATTCTGTCTTTGGGGCTAACATTTAGTGAGAGTTGAACTTGTTTTGTACTAAAGTTCTGAATATTTAGTTATGATTTAAATGTAGTCTGTGAATCACCAGAGATTTATAATAATTGTGAGGGGAAAAAAAATCAGTAGTCATAATGATGATGATTATTCTAAGAATTTGAATAAATGTGATGATGTAGCAGCTTGAGAAAGCTTGCTTGTCTGCAGGTTAATTATATACTAGTCTAAAAAATCTGAGGCAGGTGGCCAGAGATTTATGTAGCAATCCCTGTGAAATACCAAGGAAATTCTTAGCTGTGATATGAGTAAGGCCCAGTTAACAATGGAATAAATTTTACTTTGAAATTTAAAGCAGATCATGATGGGAAAAAAAATTAACAAAAGGCATCTTTAATTATGTATCTTTATAGTGATTTATCACAGGTTATCCAGATGCTACTGTCCAGACTGACTCCACCATGTGTGTAGCTCTTTATTTCAGATCAGAATTGGCTCTGAGGTTCCTCACTGTAAAGCAGTTTTCAGTTACTGAGGGAACCAAATTTCCCTTGAGTTGAAAGGAGGAGTGGTCCTGTCTGCAGACAGAAAATCGATGTAAAACTCCTGTGACTTCCATGGGAACAAAATGCAGGGATGCGGTTTGAGAGTTCTGGCTCTTGCTGTGGTGATGAACTGTTTGCTTCCCACTTTCCCTTGAATCTCAAGTCTCTATCACAGTGGTAGCTGGCAGATACTGTGACTGGTTGAGAAGTGACCAAGTTCGCAGCATGACATGCAGTCTGAAAGATGTTGACTAAATTAATAGGTAGTGCTATAAACAGATGAGTCTGTAGAAAATCTATATTGCTAAACAGCTGTTTTTACTGTAGTAAATCACATTTGAGTCTAGAATATAAAGTAATTCTGCATGTAAAGTAATTTTGCGCTTCAGAAAGTTGAAAGCTGTGTTTTCTTTCCTTTCTTGTGTTTGTTTTAGTCTTTTCCATATTGTTTCAGTTTCCAAGATCTTTTTAGAAAAATTCTGGAAAATAAGCTACGGAAGAGAGATTATCTAGATAAATGACCATTATTTTGGTGAAATAGAGTGACTGTCTTAACTCCACTCAGGGAAACAAAATGGGGAAAATGGCCTGTCATATTTGTGCCTGCTTGTGTGAAAATTTAGTGCAGGTCAGGGAGCTCTGACATAGAAAATTCAGAAATGTCTTAGATAGATACATAGCTGTGTAAGGAGGCTGGATGTTAGTGAAATGAAGCAAATGTGCATCTTTTTGTGCTCTAAAGCACCTAGGTTTGTCAGGTTGAAAATTCATTAATTGTCTCTTCTGTATTCTCCAAGGTGACTGTCTAGACACTTTTTACACTAGTAGGAGGCAATATCTGTAGTCTTTGTTTTTTCCAGCACTTGCATATGGCAAGTAACCTTTTGAAAGTAATTAATATACACAAAATGGTTCCTGCTCAGGTATTTCGAGTTCTAGAAGTGTGGGCTCCATCCTCTGGGGCTATAAAGTACTGCAGGAGTCACATTTGGACGTGCTGTGCTACACTCCAATGAGCTCAAGTTTTAATTAAGTAAATCCTTAACTTTCAATAGGTGTATTATGAGGATATTTTTCAGAATTTTCAGTCTAAAGGAGTTGCTTTGAGAGTGAAAAATTTCCTGTATTTCAATAAATAAGAAAACAGACCATGTAGAAGTCTCTGTAATTGCACAGCTATTGCTAAGTTCATATTTCAGTTTATCTCTCAGTAATCCTTCAAGAGCCAAAAAATTGCATTCTACTTAGAAAGACTTAAATGATTTTGTGTAGGTTTTCATGTCACTACTTCTATGCTTTAGGCTGCTTTCTGTACTTCCTCACATGGGAATGTTTTGTGAAAGTACTGAATGAGACTGTAAAACATTCAGAATGAAGATGACTTGGTCTTCAAAGGCGCAGTATGATTGGGATGTCGTTCATTTGTTTTTACTTGAAACTGTTGATACTTTTACGGATAATAGTAGTGTTGGCCTCAGCTGTAGGATGTTAGAGAACCGAAGTTTATTTTCTTAACAGTCTGGGTAACTCTCTGTCTTGATTGCAGCTCTGGCAAGTTTGGGGTATGAGAAGACCTGTGTTTTGTTCAACTGTGGAGCATTGGCAAGTCAGATTGCAGCAGAACAGAATCTGGATAACGATGAAGGACTGAAAGCTGCAGCTAAGCACTATCAGGTACAGAGGCTCCTTGCAAATTCAGAATAAGTGATCTTACAACGTCGAATAAGCATCTCTCAATTTTAAGACTATATATAGACATACATAAAAATGTTTATGTATTTTCCTACTCTTGAGTGCAAAGATGGATTGGATATATACCTACTCTTGTATTTACCAGATTTGGAGGATATAATTCTATATGGGTCCCTATACTCCTTTCCTCAAGTGTGTTGGTAACTAATAACCTTCAGTTTAAGATTTGATAATTGTAGGTAGCATAGGTTTTAGTTTTAACAGGTTATATACTAATAATCTTTCTTCTTTGTGGAATGCATTAAAATTTCCATGTTCTTATACCATTAGGTGTAATCAATATAACTTTATTTTTACTCTGTCATAAGTGACTCTGTGTCACTCCAAGAGCAGGAAATCACCAGGAGTTGTTTTTAGTGGCTAAGCAATAAATGTTAGGCCATATACCAAAGAAACTCTTCTTTTTTTTTTATTCTTACATGTATTATATTTGCAAGAGAGAAAATCTATATGAGCAAAGAATGATAATATGTTCTTTTGTTTTACTTAGTTTGCAAGTGGTGCTTTTCAACATATTAAAGACACAGTTTTGTCAGCCTTGAATCGAGAACCTACAGTGGACATCTCTCCAGACACAGCTGGGACTCTCAGTCTTATTATGTTGGCTCAAGCCCAAGAAGTCTTTTTTTTGAAAGCAACCAGAGGTATATTTTAGTTTTTGGCTTGTGTATTTAAGTTCACTTTAAAACTTCCACAGGTTGATTGAGAAATACTCATTTAAAGTTGGATGTTTTAATACAACTATTAGAGAACTTACACTTCAAAGAATTTTCATGTGGAACGGTATTATCTTTGATGCAAGATCCCTTGCTATTTTACTTTTCTCTCTGTAATTAGAAGTTGTGCATCTAGAAGTTACAGATTTCTAAAAGTAGAACTAAGGACATAGAGGTTATACATAATTGCCCACAAATGGCTCTCTGCATCATTTGGACTACGGTGGAGGCATTAAGACAACATAGGTTGTCTTCGTGGGGATATTTCTTGTCTTCAGAGGGAAGATCCCTGAAAATTCTTGCAGCCTTACTCCCTTTAGGAGAATCTCAATAAGAAACTGTTGTCCTTCAACCAACTGATGAACTGTGTTTATGGTTTTTATCATGCTGGTTGTGGTATTTTAGTCTCTGGTTGTTTGCACATTGCTTTGAAATACATTTGTATAACAAATGGCTGAAACTTTTCCTTCATGATGGAGGATGTGCTTCCTTCATTCTGCTTGACAAAATGATCTGTCACTTTCTTGATTTCTGCTTTTCCAAAACACGAAAAAGACAAAGCAAGGCTAATCCAAACTCCAGATGTGCCCAGTGAACTGGTGATTTTTGTGATTGCTCCTACGACTGCAAGTCTGGCAGTGCTTGAAACACAGGAAGGTTTATAATCATCTGACTATGACGGCTGTAGATTTTGCCAGATTTAGAGGGGTTTTTTACTGCAAGGGAAAGAAATTTTGTGAAGAACTGTGCTTGACAACTTGATTAACTTCAAAACCCTATTTTTCAAGTGGAAATACTTCCAGGTTTGATCTCAAAACTGAAATTTATCTTCTTGCTGCATTGATTATTTACTGGGAATTTTTTGTTTTTACTCTTGTGTGAGACAGTCCATTTATAAGTTTAACAGCTGTAATGGTACTTCTGGTAGAACTGAATTTATTTACAAGTTGAAAGGAGGAGGAAGTGTTTGGCAAAAGCCAAATTGGTCAGTCAAATGTAACTCCTCCACATAATTACAGACCAGTTATTTAATTTCTGAGCTTTTCTTAATGTTTTTTTTTTGAGTGTCTTCAAGTCTGCATGTGTTTGCTGTTCTATCTCAAGGTGTGCATTGTAGCTGCAGTAATTCAAAGATATGTGAGTAAAAACTAAAGTGAAAAGATGGAATGAATAGTTTTTTCCTTTCTGATGGTGAAAGATGTGTTCTGACCTGTCTGCGTGGACAAATGAGTCTCCTCTAACACGTCTTTTGTCAATGGAAATGTAGTTGATGTGCCAGTATTTTTTTCTTTTTAGTTTAATGCTCAAGCTGTATGAAGGAAGGTGCAACTACTGCACACTTGGTGGAGCTAGAAGGACATTTTTTTTAGATTTTGTGTGGTTTTGTTTTATTAAATACTTAGTGGACCAAACAGAAATATTTTAGCAAAGAAGTTGATGGATCTCATAAGATCCTTTGTTTCAGTTTTTCATGTAAATCCTCTTCACAGTGAAAAGATCTTTCTGGTACCTTAAACATACTTCAGAGAAGGTAAATATATTATCTTGCAGCTTGAGCCTGAAATGTTGTAAATAGATGTGTGAATATTCTGGTATGAGCACACCACTTGGGAATTGTTTTGATTTAATTTTGGCTGTTAAGCATACTGTGCAGGATTCTTAATCTCCTCATAGACCCTACTCATGCTTATCAATCTGTCAGTACCTAAAAATCACCTGACTCAGAGGATATTTGTTTATAAGGGCAGCTATTTAGAGTGGAGTATTTGCATTGATTGCCTGCCTTATTTTGGAAGGTTGTATTGCTAGTGCAGGCTAAAGGTTATCTGTATCTCCTGTATAAAAGGAGATAAAGAGAGTTGCAGAATGTTCCTATTCAAACAGTTTTGGCTTCGGGAGCAGGGTGAGGATGTACCACTGCTGCTAGGTACATACAGCTCTGATAGGAAATAAGGGTTATTTATGTCTAGGAATGGTGTTTCTGTCAGCTAATGGTGATGTGGACTGCAATGGAAAGGACCAGACCCTTCTCTTCTGTTGCAATTTTTGAGAGTCCCGACGCGGGATTGGGTTAGGAACAGATCCTGCTGAAAAAAAAGCTACAATTTGCTAAGGAGGTTTCAGCTAAGTTCTTTGACTAGGGCTGCACATGTGCTTGTGCTGGCACAAGCAAGGGCTGGGAACGAGCTGCTGGAGTTCAGAGTGGGATTGTTCTGGCTTTTATTGGCAGCTTGCCATTGGTTTGAGGTAAAGTATCACTCTTTAATTCTACATAAATGCCAGCAGCTGCCAAAAGAATCCTGACTGAACCTTCAGTGTCATGATTGAAGTAGAAATTCTGGAAACTTAACTGCTGCTGGATCTCAGGAAAAAAGACTAGGAGCCCACCTTTGAGCTATAATGTGAAGATATGCCCTTAAAATGCAGTTGTTGGTATTTGAAGATGGAGTAATCACCTGTTCCGTCGGAAAAACTGATTATGATCTTAATTGTTACTTCTTTTTTCTCATCCTCCCTGCAGATAAAATGAAAGATGGTATCATAGCTAAACTAGCAAATCAAGCTGCAGATTACTATGGTGATGCTTACAAGCAGTGTCAATACAAAGATACTTTACCCAAGGTTAGTAACTCATGGAAATAATGTGGGATCTGTTGTTATTGCAAATAACTTTTACTGTTTACAGTGTACTTGATGAAATACACTTAAAATATATCCTCAAGGAAAGCTGACATTGCCACATTTAAGGGAAACAGTGAAGAATCTAGGGGTCAAAAGATAGTGTGTTTTTTTAAGTAATAAAATGTTGTTACTTGAAGTATGTTTATTTGTAACACATTTCATTAAAGTGAACTTGAAATGTTTATGGTGGTATATAGGGATGCATTCTTAGAACTTAATGCCTTACTAAATCTGTTTTCAAACTAACACTTTGTATTGAAGCTTCATTGGCTTCAAGTCTCGATGTTTTCATGTGAAATTTGCTCAGCATGAGCATGAGCTCAGTGGTATTGTTCACTTACTTGCTGGTGAAAAACATACACTGACTTCCAGTTATGTCCCCTGTCCTTCTGCTTGTCTGCTTTATTCCCCCAAAACAATATCTGTAAATTATCCCAATTTAGTCTTGACTGTTTGTTTGAATGATGTTGGTTTTGGAAGAGGTACAAAGATCTCTTTTTCATGCTCTTTAAATATTTCTCACATAGATATTGTGTTTATGGTGATTTCTTAGAGGCACTGAGGCCATTGCTTTATCTTCTGCTCTTGTGTACCTTCCTGAGTTGTAGATCTGCTCCCTGCACCTGTTGCAAAGTAATGTATCAATTGATGATTTGAAAGAACATAATAAGGTTGCTGGTTAACACCAGCTCTGAGAACAGTTACTTGTTTAGGAGTGTGACATGGAGGTTAATTTGTGTGGAACTCCAGTTGCAAGGCCTCCCAGACAGCTTTGTCTTCCAAATTTACTCCTTTTAAATTTTATTTTTTTTTTCTCTGGAGCAAAGCATCACTCTGGTTTTCCAGTTTGCCTTAAGAAATAAAACAGTAAGGCCAAGTCCTTTGTCTAAGACCGTGCCTGTACTGTGGACTGCAGCATAATGTTTTCTTCATGTCTTGATTGGTACTCCTGAATTTATATAAAAGTCTAAAAATGACTTCTAAATTGCCTTTCAAGTCAATATTTATTGGTAATCCTCTTTATTTGTTCTTTAATAATTGTAGAGCTACTTTCTTGATAGGCCTGCTGCTGTTTTAAGTGTAGTGACTTTGTTTCATTAAAAAACAATCAAAACGAGCACCTAGAAGACCTATTTTTCCCACCCACCTCTCTTAAGAACACTGCCTTCGCTTTGTCTTGGGGTTATTTGGGTGTGTTCTTGCAGCTGTCCTTTCTAATACATGCATGCATTTCTAATCTTTGAAGTAAATGTTGTGACTTCATGGCTTGAATTTAAATTGTAGTTCATTACAATAATGGACAGTAAGAATTTTGCAACAGTGGATTTAAAAAAAAATGCAATCCACGTGAAGTCATGTGGTCTCTGACATTTACCGCTATTGTTTTAACCTATCTAAATCATTAATTGGGTGATTCTAATTTCCTTTTCTTCTTCCTTTTTCTTCCTGCATCCCATGTTGTCTGTGGTGGTTAATGTGGTTGGACTTTCCCCTGGTCAGTATTTTTATTTCCAGGAGGTGTTTCCTGTTCTGGCTGCAAAGCACTGTATTATGCAGGCCAATGCAGAGTATCATCAGTCTATCCTGGCAAAACAGCAGAAGAAATTTGGTGAAGAAATTGGGAGGTTACAGGTGAGTAACTTGCTTTCTTCTCTGAAAAACACGGAAAAACGTCAAATCCCGAAAAGCCAACTCAGAGTTCCAAAATTTAATTAACTAAGAATGAAACATATTGAGAAATTGCAGAGCATGTTTATCACGTGAATCAAATTATTATCAGCTGTTTAGATAAGAGATATCTCTGTAGTTTCTATGAAGATGTGTTTTAATGACTTTTGGACAGTTTATTGAGTCTCTGTCTTTACATTTGCATAGGCTCAGTATAGCTAATATGACAGATTTGTTAACAAATTTTCCTAAGTAATGTTAGCAAAAAATTCCCCAAATAATGAAATTGTGTTGTCTATATGTAACTCTTTTGCTGCAATCCTGATTTAAATCTGGATAAATTTTGAAAAACATAATGGTTGTATTTTTATTCCTAATAATTTTTTGTCTATCTGGTTTCTAGAAGGACTCAGGTATAGATGTTTTAATGAGTAAAGTCTTCTTGTGTTTTATGTACAATAAAGGAAAAATGGCTGAAATTAACTTCTTTCTTCAAGTCCCGTGACCCTTAAGAGAAAATAAATATATGAAGTGCCACTGATTGATATGTAGGATGCAAGTACTGTATCTATCTATTGGTATGCAAGAGAGTTGACAGACATGTAAGACTATAAGATGATCATATTCACATTTTCAAAGTTACTTTAATGTATTTATGAACTTGGTGAAGGTTGGAGCTTGAAATTTTTTCTTTTATGCTTGTTACAACAATGAAGTGCCTATAACTTGTACTAGCAAGGAGTTATGACTGCTTTACTAGATGACAGACATTGTTATTGAGTTTGGAATCTGCCTAGCAGACCTCGTTTTCTAGGACTTTAATAGAATATTAATGTTTGTTTGGGGTTTTTTTAGTCCTCACCCTGGGCAAGTTGGGCTGTGTCAAATTTACTGTCACTGTTAAGTTGTATAGCAAATTAATTGTATCCATGATTTTTCTTCATGTTATGCTGCAGGAAGTACCCCTTCACGCTGAGTAGTAAAGGGGTGGGGGGGGGGTTTTCTTGTTTGTTTTTAGTGAAACCTGAGGGAAAAATGTCCCCTTATTACTTATTTTAGGACTGCTTCATGAGCAGCATGTAGTCTCAAGTTAAAACCCTGTGTTGTGTTTTTTAATACATTTTGTAAGCTAAAACTTACTATATCCTGTTCTCCACAGTGATTTAAATCCTGCTTCCATTACTAATCTAAATTAGTGGTTTAGTACCCTTTTCGTTGAATTTATGAAAAATTGAGTTACTGCAATCTTTATTTCCTATTTTAAAAGGTAGAATAATAAAGGATTAAATTAAAGAGTGGGGACAGGTGAATGTAAATTCTTTCAAATTCAAGTATGTATAGAATATGCTGAGTTGGGGGAGACCCATCAGGATCTTCAAGTGGCCTCTTTTGTACACTCTCTAATAGCTTAATGTCTTTTTTTATATATGTTTTAATCCTGTTTCTTCGTAGTTCATTTTGTTTCTGGGAAAAGCTTGTTAGACTGTATCATTGTGTCAAACTGAAACTACTGTTGTGCTATCTGTGGCACAATAGAAAGTGGCAGAAAGATCTCAGCAAACTTCAAATACACTTAGCTTAGGTTCCACTTCTCAATAGCAAGAAGTTTGACTTGAGACTGAATTGCAACTGAATTACTTCTTAGTATTTTGTTTTTGTATGTTCACAATGTACATGTTGAACACAGGCAAACCAGATTGGCTGAGCAGACAGGAATGAACCGGCAGCAGACCTTCTGTAGCCTCTGAACTCAGTGTAGTGACAGGTGTATTATGAAGCAACGTGGAAGTGGTGTGGTGCCTTTTTTTTGTGAATGGATGTTTGAAATATTATTGCCTTTAACTCAGGAGCAATTATTTTGGATTTTGGGAGTCATAGTGAGGCTATTGTGAGCTTTTAACTTGGTTACTTTTTATTTTTTTACTTATATTTTTTGTTCTTTTTCCTAATGAGCTATTTTAATTAGTAAAATATTTTTTACTTTTTGATATGCAAGAGGAGAGAATATTAAAATAATAACAGTATTGATTTTATGTGTTGAAAGAGGTTACTTGGCTATCTGGGAAGCTCATCTGTTTTCCTGAGTTCATATGAAGGAGAGACAAGTTATTATTTTCACTGTATTTAATTTTTTTTTTTAGCATGCAGCAGACTTGGTGAAAACGGTGGCATCTCGCTATGATGAATATATAAATGTTAAAGATCTGGTGGACAAAATCAACCGTGCGCTTGCAGCTGCTAAAAAAGACAATGACTTCATTTACCACGACCGTGTTCCTGACTTGAAAGATTTGGAGTCCATTGGAAAAGCCAGTCTTGTGAAATCTACTCCAGTTGTTGTTCCTCTCAGTCAGAAATTTACTGGTAAGCGAATTGTTTTATGTTACCCCATAAAACAAGTGGCCTTGATGAACAAAGTTCATTTGTCCTGTGAAAGAATAGACACTTAATTTTTTAATTGTTCAGCAGTATTCTTGAAACTGCTGTTTGACTTCTCCAGTTTGTTTTGTTTTTCTTGATGGTAAATGTAATGAAGCACAGGTTGAACTGTACATTTCAGGTAATTTTCTCTTAAAGATATTTCTCAGATTTTCTCAGCAATTGTATTTTCTATATTAAACCAACCTTTTTAATTTCAGGAGGAACAGTAAGTGATATAAGGGACAGTATCAACTTGTACAATATTAACTAGCCTAGTTGCTGGTCTTCCATGAAATTGAAAAATTTCAGTTTGTTGGCTGTGCAAGGAAGTTGTGAAAAAATGATTCTCTTCCCTTTCTCATCCTCTTCCTTTAAGGAAACAAAGTTAGAAATGAAGCCTTAAGAAAAATCTGTCTTGTAATCCTACAATTGGTTAAATATATTACCTTTAAATTATTTCTAACTCAATTTCAGTCTTAAAAACTTAAATCTAAAGACCTGTAGCAATAGATTTTTGTTTTTAAGACATCTTTGGAAGTGGGGGGGGGGTTATCTTAATCTGTACAACTTGTACAGAAGATATGTGGAGATGTTTATGTTCTTTTAGAGTGCAGGTTGTGTAATTTATATTACTTTAATTGCAGACCTGTTTGAGAAGATGGTTCCATTGCAAGTGCAGCAATCTGTGAGTGCTTATAACCAGAGAAAGGCAGATCTGGTGAACAGGTCAATAGCCCAGATGAGAGAAGCCACGAACCTGGCAAATGGGTAAGTATGGCTTCGTGTTCAGTTTCTCAGGAGGAGTTATGGAACATCCTATAAACACTGATTGCCTTGCAGCCTGCAGATACCCAGGCTACAGGAGTGGTTTTTATTATTGCGTGGCAGGCTGGCAAATTTAAGCCATAAAAAGGGAATTTAGAGCTACTTTTCTGTAGGTGTTTAAACTGAAAGCTTATTCAAGTAGTATTTGCTTTTTGTCAACATCTCCTCATTTTTTAGGAGTCTGACACTTGCTCGGAGAAAGTTCCCAAACCATTAGTCTAGAAGGATTTTCATATTCCAAGGGCCAGCTTCATTGTACTAGCGACTCAATAAATTATCCCCCTCCCAATTTTGTTCTTTAGAACAAATAAAAATAAAAAAAAAAAAATTGTAGCAAGCTGACAGATAGTAATGTAACTCAAGGCAGCTGTTTCTTTTATTTACCAGACAGATACTACTTAAAATGTTTGCCATATTTTATCGGTGCTAAAAGACTAGGATTTCTTTAGGTTTTTAAGAGCTTTGAAATGTGTCTTTAGTGAGGTGTACACCAGGAATAAATCTAGTGTTTTCAGTTTGAAATTTCAGTCTAGTAGTGTATCACACTCTTTCCATTATCATTGACTGTGTGATCGATTGTTTGGATAGCAGTGTTATTTTCAGGATAAAAGTAAAAACGAGTTGCTTGTTTAACATGTTGACTTTTTCAGTGTGTTGGCTTCCCTCAATCTTCCTGCTGCTATTGAAGATGTGTCTGGTGATACTGTTCCTCAGTCTATTTTGAACAAATCTAAGTCCGTCATTGAACAGGGAGGAATTCAGACTGTTGATCAGCTGATCAAAGATCTACCTGAACTGCTGCAGAGGAACAAAGAAATTTTAGATGAAGTAAGCCCAGCAACCACTACACCAAAACGTTCTCAAAAAACATCACCACCTGAACATTTGTCTTTAATTGACCATAGAAAAAATGCACAATTATCCAAATGCTTATAACTTTAATAGCTCTTCAGAAATATGGTATTTGAGTCTTCAGTCTGTACAAAAACTGTGCTGTCCCACGTGGATGTTTCTTCCAAGTATTTTGTTTTTAAAATTGTTGAGGGGGAAGGGAAAGCATTCTAAAGAAATTTGGATGATTTGTGCTTTTCATGTGTGTTTGTTATTTGTCAAATTTATGCATACATTTGTGCATGTAGGGATGTATAAGCATATTCTGTTTTCTGCACTATTTGAAACTGCTTATAATGCAAGTAACATTTTACTCTGTAGTCTCTGAGATTATTAGATGAAGAAGAAACTACAGACAATGACCTGCGAACAAAATTCAAAGAACGCTGGCAGAGAACACCATCCAATGAACTTTATAAGCCTTTGAGGTCAGGTAAAGGAATAAATCTCATGCTTTGGGTTCTGGGGTTCCTCTAAAGTTGTCCATAGTGTAAATTAAAGTAATTTTCAACTTTACAAATTTCATGTTAAGGATATTTCGGCATAACCTCTCATATTGCAGTCTTGTGCCATTATTTGGAGTTGAGAGAAAACGTGACAGCAGTGCATTTTGCTGCTGCATTTGCCCACTTGGTGTGTATGTGCATGCTGAAGTTCCAGAAAGCAAATGTAATAGTAAATGTCTGACCTCCTAGGGGTCTGGCTGCACTTACCTCTTAAGTACTTTAGTGTATTTTTCTTTGTATATTAATATCTTTTTTTCTTTTATTTCCCATCAATGTGTTCTTGGCTCTTTAATTTGGAGTTTTATTTTCCCCCAGCTGTTAGCCAAACTATTTCGGACCATCAGTACAGCATGTTTTCTGGGCACTTAATGAGTGTTGTTTTTTGAAGCTAATAGGGAACTGATTCTGCTGCCTCAGTTCAGCAAAGTGTCAGGGGTTTACATCTGGGAAGTAGTTCAAACCCGTGTTCATTCCTGTACTTTATGTGCTTCACTGGAGAGTTAGTATATGTGCCTAGTATATACACTATATAAAATGTGACTTAGAAGCTTAAGTTTTATATATATATCTTAATAAATAACTTTATAATGTACAGACTTATAGAAATGTGTGAAGACTTGCATGAAAACTGCTCAGGTGTAAGACTTGGATAAAAACAAGTGTTGAAATTATATAAACACCCTTTTTTTTGACTCCCATCCCCAGAGGGAACCAATTACCATAATATTTTGAATAAAGCCATGCAAGCAGATGGGCAGGTTAAAGAGCGTTATCAGTCTCACCGGGATACGATTGCACTTCTGTGTAAGCCAGAGGCTGAACTCAATGCAGCCATTCCTTCTGCCAACCCAGCAAAAACATTACAAGGAAATGAGGTAAAGCTCTGAAATTTGTCTCAATTTTGAATAGAATAGCTATACCTCTAACAAAGGACGCTTGCGTGACTTGGTGTGGAAGCTGATCCTTAGCTGCTCTTGTTGCTGTCACATTTGGTAGAGGGGGTAACTAACATCTGGAAAAGAAGTTGTCTTTATGTTTAAAATCTGCTTGAGCATATTTTGTTGAACTTAGTGTGAACAAGGTCAATTGCCATGGACATCAAGACTAGTTGACTACTACAAAAGAAGGAATCTTTGAATAATTTTGTTATGTATGGAGGTGGGGTGTAGCGCTCAGGTTCTGGAGACAGGCAATGTAAGACATGGCTCAGTATTTTAAAGTATTAGGCAATTTGCTATCCAAATTGCATTAGGCAACTTGCTTTCCAAGAAATTAATGGCTCATCAATATTAATTTTTTCAAAAGAGTGATTTGAAGTCATTAGTCATTAGGATATCCTATTTGAAGGTATCTGATCAGCTTAAAAAAATTAAACATTTTGTAGTAATTCTGCGTTAATAGTGAAAGCAAACCTCTAGATCAGAATATAGCTTGAGGAGTGCTTGAAGATCTTTGGTTTGTTGCGTTTTTTCCTGGTTTTACAAATACTCATGCAGTAGTGTTGCCAGCATTAGTGAGGAGTGCAAGATGGAAATAAGTAATACAGTGTTCTTTGTAATAATTCCTCTAAACCTGCTAACTTCTGGTGATTTTTACTGCCTAGGTTGTTAATGTCTTAAGAACTTTGCTGGCCAATCTGGATGAAGTTAAGAAGGAGAGAGAACAACTGGAAAATGACCTGAAATCTGTCAATTTTGACATGACAAGCAAATTCCTGACTGCACTTGCGCAGGATGGTGCTATAAATGAGGAAGCTATCTCTGTGACAGAGTTGGACAGAATTTATGGAAGTTACACACAAAAAGTGCAAGAGTCCTTAAAAAAACAGGAAGAACTTCTCAAAAACATTCAGGTGCAACACTTTGCATGTTTTTCCTTCCTTTTGAGGGCAATGATATTTCTACCTCTCTAGTACTTTAGAAATCTCACTTAGCTTTCTTCTCTGTTTTGCTTGGTATTCTATTGTAGGCTAGTTGATACTCCTTTACTCTTTGGACATTGAAAATTACAGGGATGTCTTTGTGTTCACTGGAAAGAAATGTGAATTTTTAGCAGACTCTCCCAGAGCTCTACTGTAAATTCTCTTGGAGCTTTTCTTGGTCCACTTCTGCTGAGGATTTTGTCCTTGAAAGAAGCTTAACTTGAGTCTTTAGAAGTTTTTGGGTTTGTTT
Source organism: Serilophus lunatus (assembly GCA_013399895.1). Lineage (NCBI taxonomy): Eukaryota > Metazoa > Chordata > Aves > Passeriformes > Eurylaimidae > Serilophus > Serilophus lunatus. The sequence continues at coordinate 300,778 of VXBA01000530.1, forward strand.
TGGTTTTTCTCCTTGTTCCATCTTAATACTTCTTTCTGGAATAACAGCAGACCTGTCCTTACTATCTGCTAGAAGACATTTTGAGTCTCTGAAGTAAATTTTAGTTTATTCCTAACTGCTGTTTACCATGTGCTTGACTTCCAGCATGTGCAAATCTCGTTGAAGTGAAACTTAATAGAATTTCACAAAGTTTTTATTTATAAATTCAGTCTTAATTTGTCAGTAACACTAGAGGTACCAGAAACAGCTCATGAAAGAGAAAGTCTTAGTGCTTGGAGAAAAGACAATAGCAGCTTGAGTTATGATGAGACTTCTTCCAGTAGGAAAAAAATTGTTTTTAAAGGACCATATACACTATATTTGGTTTCTTTTAACACAATATAATTATGACATCTTGATGGATATTACTTCAATTTTTGAATGTCCTGGAGTTCAAGTTTCCCTGCTTTTGGCAGCTGAAATAATCTTTTTAAGTTTGCTTGTTTGTTTATGCTCCTGAGAGAAGTTAGTTGTAGATAGGCAATCCTTATGTAAGTTTTCCTCTTCCCTGACCTTCTAATGGCTTGCCAATGTCAATGAAATTTGAAATGATGCTTTTTGAAAAAACCCCTAACTTTCAGTATGATTTTATGAATATCAATGAAGGCTAGTACAGGAGAGAGCCTAATTAGTATAGCCTCAGAAAGAGAGTCTGCAGGATGAGCTTGAGAATTATTAAAGGCAGCTCACAGCAGAACAGGTAATTAACTGGTACCTACTGCCAGTCAGTTAACTTATTAATGTATATTCCATTACCATACATAATAGTCACTGTGCTAGGCAGATAGCGAGTGCTGGAGCACAGTGTGTGGATGGAAGGTGAGGAAAAACAGGTATTGGGGAAAACAGGTAGGAGCAGTGAGTGAGAGGAAAAAGAAAACAAACCACACAAAACCATAGTGGAAATAGCCTGCCTTATTTTCACTGCTTATTTTTTCTCTTCTTTTAAGAATGCACATCAAGATTTTTCCAAGATGAAACAGTCCAACAACGAATCTAATTTAAGAGAAGAAGTTTTGAAGAACTTAGCTGTAGCAAATGACAACTTTGTAGAACTTGTAGCCAATTTGAAAGAAGGCACAAAGGTATGGTAATGCTTGGGAGATTGGAAGGATGATTTTTTTTGTTTACACAGTGAGATGTGGATCAAAAATCATAATAAACTTTGCAGACATGCTAGCTGAGAGGTACATTTTTGAGGATTTTACTACTAAAGTGAGGACAGCGAGCTGCTTGAATTTTGGTTCTTTCAACAGCTGTGAAATGCTTCTTTCTTCCTATCTCAAAAGTAAGGTTTTTCTGAGCAATAGGAAAAGTTGTTAATTACAGCTGACTAAAAACGGCTTATCAGATGTTTCAACATCGTTATCTGAGCAATTCTTTCATCTGTTCTCCCATGGTATTTAATCACCTTACCAAATTTGTTTTATGTATTGTTGCTGCATACATGAGGAAAGATAAGGAGAGCTTTATTTCACTTGAGGTTTTTTTTGATCTGGGCTTCTGGAAGGTGTCTTCCTGCTTCTGTATTAAGTATATTTTGCTGGTTTATTGATGACTCACTAGAGGAAAAAAGCCCCAACCTCTGAGATAGCTATACAAATGAAGTGCATGGAACTGACTGAGAGCAGTAAAATTAAAAAAAAAGTCGTTTACAAAAACAAATTTTTCATTACCAGAAGTGATCTAGTTTTGTTCTGGTTTTAATACATTTTTCTAGTTGCCCTAAACTATTTTTGTATTTACACATACACACAAAACCACACAAAATTGTATGATGTTAGAGGGATGGGCAACAGCTGACTTACTTTGTTTCTGAAAAGCATAATAGAATGCACTAGAAAACTTAATTGAAATGGCAGGTTCTTGGCACTGTAATAATACAACATCCATAACTGGATCAATACATAGAGGAATGAAGACATTGATCGAGTACGTTGGGTTTTTATTTTTCTTTTCTAGTTTTACAACGAGCTGACGGAAATCCTGCTGAAATTCCAAAACAAGTGCAGTGACATTGTCTTTGCTCGCAAGACTGAGCGAGATGAACTGCTCAAGTAAGATTGCAAAATTTTGTTTTAGCATTGCAGAAAAGGTCAAGCATTTATCCTAAATGAATCTTTGAGAATGTGTTTATTATGGCACTTGGTGAATTAAGTCTTAACACACCTATTCTATCAACTCTGCTTTAGTGCTAACCTCACTCTTCCCTACCTTGAAAAACTAGAAAGATGATAGAAATAAATGGGAAAATCTCCTCTGAAGTCTGCTCTGCTTTTCCTATGTGCAATTCACCATGCATCTGTTTCATGCTATGACTTCAGTCTTGGCTCTTTTTGGCATGACTTTGTTAGTCATTTTATTTTATTCTTCCATTTGAGTGAAGATTTCTGCACCCTGCTCCTGCTGTCATTTTAGTTTGAGAAATTAGATAAATGCTTCATCATATGGTTGCTTTCCATATGTCCAGTGTGATGGGGGAAAAACATTGGTATTCCACTTCTGCTCTGTAGTCTGATGTGCTCTGGTTGGATTTTTTGTCATTGTTTAGATGTGTGGGTTGCCTGGACTGCTGGAGGGAGAAGCAGATTTTTGCCCTTCATGAGTGGAAGAGTGATGCTATTGTTGTCCCTCAGATGTATTCAGGCCTAGTATAGTACGTTTCAGATGTGATTTTTAGGCTCTTAAGAGCAAACCTTAACTGACAAGGTTTGACTGTTAATCGTTGTTCTTTAGGCAAAGCTTTTGTGAAAAGAACTGTTGTTACTGAAATTTTAGTTGGTCAAATGGCAGTTGTTCTGCGCATGGTACCATGTTGTGAATGGGATGCTCAGCCCTGGGTTTTTACCTTTTCTACCTTGACCCGTTTTAGAACTGGTTCTTTTTCATTTGACCGTTGTGCTTGTCAATGAGTTCTTAATTACAACCCCTCTCTGTGTCTTCCTACATTCATGTCACTTGGAAGCTGTAGGCTGCCTAGCCAAGGCGTAGGTCTGAATATCTCACATCTCCAATACGTTAACATTCAGGGTTGAAGCTGCAGGGTTAGTCCTGATAGAACATTCAGCCGAGTCTTGCCATGCTGTCTTTTACTGCCTCATGTGTTAACTGTTCACTTACAAGAAAGCCAGTCACAGTTAGGGGCAATGATCAGATCTAGGGTATTTGTAGTATTCTTCTACAAAATATGTTTCTCTGTGCACCTTATACATTTTATTTCCTCAAACCATGGTTGTTTTTCCTCTTTCCCCTCCCCACTCCCCTCTCAACGACAGTAAAAATATTGATTGTGGGTTGTATCTTAGTGGTAATATTTTTTTTAAGTAGTTTCTCTTTTAGAACTTCAGTGTGCTTTTTTTCCCCCCCACCATAATGATTGCCCATTGGAGGATCAGTTTTAATAGTGTTTTAAGTTTCACATTCAATGCATTTGTTCAAAATATACCTCACTCTGAAAGGTACCATTGTTCTGTAAGCCATTGGTCTTGTCTTTTTTAAAATCACATTGGAAATTATTATTTCTATTCCTTGTGTCATCTTCTGAAGTATTAAACCTCGGTTTTTTAATTTCTCTGTCATAGTGTTGAATACTTTCCCCACTATCTGCAAGAAATAGGTATGCAAACACCTATGTAACAGAATATCAAGACAGTATTTCTAGCTTTGTCCTCATCATTCCTTTTTCCTGCCAGGGTAATGGTGAGGACAGTTTTCTTGGAGTTTTTATTTCAGTCTTGGTTTTTCTTTGAAGCTTCTTCAAAAGTTGCCAGCTTTGTTCTCCTTCTTTGGAGCTCACCTTAGTGTGCTGTATGATAGGAGCCTGTTGCTAACTGGACTATATACCTTTATCAGTCTTCCCTGTCTTCTGTTTCAGAGTGCCAGCTATCAAGTTCTGGCTGTCACATACTGCTCACTAATACTTTTACATAAAATTGTCTGATAATTGAAATGTTTCTTAAAGTCTCTGAAGGATCTGCTCAGTATCAGATATTGAACTTTTGCAGTGAGATTTGCATTCCTCTTAGAACTGCTTCCTTGGAGTTTTAATGACAACTGTAAAATTAGGCTATTTAATGGCAGCTTGTAATGTGACACCAAAGCCTCCTTGTATCTTAGCAAAGTAAGTTATGGAAAGTAATTTACCAAGACTTAATTCCAACACCAGGAGTGAAAGAAAGGAGAACTTGAAAGCTCTTGTGCTGAGCCATTCATGTCTTTTCCAGGGGTTTTTTTGATAGTTATATTTACTCTGATACAAACGATGTTGCAGTTTTTCATGTTCGCTTTTTGTTAACAATTCTATTATCCTTTTCCATGGACTTGAGGTTTCCTTAGGTTCTCAGGAAGGCTTCCAAGCTGCTAAATATTCTGACTATTGTATAATTTCTGTTCCAAAGGCTTTTGGCTCATTCTGTACCCAGTATTGAGTTAAAATATAAAGATTTTATTCAAAATAAATGTAACAGTTAATCAAAGGATTGGCTAGAGGATGGTTTCTGTGGAAGTGATTTGGACTACAAATTTAGTTTGAGCTTGCTCAGTGATCATGCTTTAAATACTAGCTTTACTCTGTTGCATCTTTTTGGCTTAGCTTGCTGAAATGTATAACAAACAAGTCTTACACTAAGCTGTATGTTTTCCTGTTTGTTTTTAATAGAGATTTACAACAAAGCATTGCTAGGGAACCCAGTGCTCCCTCTATTCCCCTGCCTACGTATCAGACCACATCAGCAGGAGGAAGTAAGCCAGCGGCATCGCCGGCTCCTACTCCAGCACCGAGAACTATGGTGGTAAATATGGAATTAGTGGGGGGAAAATAGAAGATCCGTACTTTAGAACTCTAAACTGATCTGTCATTTGTGTATACCATTCCTTAATGTATTGGTGTAGTTGGAAATGTGTTGAGGTGAAACAGAGGGTAAAATTTAAAGACTTTGCAGAGAGGTGTGTTACATACTATGAGTATTAATAATTTATAGATTTGATATGAGAAGCTTATTACCTTTTAGATGCTTTGCATTATTATCTTTATAGACTAAATGTAGAATGTCTGTTTAAAATGAAAATAAAAATCAACTGATCATATAACCACAGCTTTTAATTCCAAGAGATCCATAAGGAAGCTCCAACGTAATTCACTTTCTCTTGTCAGGGGACTAAACCACAGCCACCAGCACGGCCACCACCACCTGTGATTTCTGCAGCAAGCAGTTCCTCTTCTGCAGCAGCACCCTCTGGAACAGCTGCAGCTCCTGCTGCTGCTCCTGCTCCTACTCCTGGAGCCAGTGCACCTGCAGCAAGCCCTGCCCCTTCACAGGCACAGGGACCTCCTTACCCAACTTATCCCGGTTACCCAGGGTAAGCTATGGGAGTACTTAAGCAGTTTTTCGTTTTCCTGTTATTTAAAAGCACTCTTTTATTGGCATTTTCAAGTTAGTTATTTGTTACAATTGAAGATATGTTGAGTGTCTGAGGCAAGACGATTCTTTTTTTTCTTGTTTTAATCATGTAACTATTTTAGGAATCATTTGCTGATACCCATTGTGGGAGGGTTCATTTTAAGTTTTTGCAGCTTTCTTAAAGGAGAAGGAAGATAGGACTGCAGTTCCTTAACTGTCGTTTGTTGATTACTGCCAACCCTTGCTTAATCAGTTGGTGATGTTTATCTCAGAAATCTTTGCATACCTCATTTTTCTAATCTTAGTGTCATGCTTAAGATGATAAAAAAACCCACAGAAAATTCCAGTTGAGTAGAGTGCTTTCTTCTGATGCTTTTTTCTGTCTTCTGGTGTCATCGTAAGGAATTCAAGGCAGCTGCACTCTACTTCAGTAGCAGGCTCAGCAAATATTAAAATAGGCACAATGTTATTAAACAGAGGAGAATCAATTTAGATAAGTTCTAGTTCCAGCAAGTTGCCTTTGCTCCACCTTCTGCCTGCATTTCTGTTCCATGCACTGTTTTATGTTTCTACCTTGAACATTGCCATGTTTCCTGCTGCACTTGAAGGAAAATGAAAGGAAAATGTTTGTGGAAGTTGCATGTCTTTTAATGAGTTGTTTTTGTGAATTAACATCATCAGTGTTCTGTAACTTAAATATGTTTTTTCCTGCCCCTCCACAGGTATTGCCAGATGCCAATGCCAATGGGCTATAATCCGTACATGTATGGTCAGTTTAATCTGCCATATGCACCCTCACCTGTATATCAAAACCCTGGACAAGCACCATATCCGCCACCTCAACAACCTGGATACCCTTTTCCTCAACAGCCTTATTACCCTCAGCAATAATGTATCTGCAAAGAAGCTCTGCTTGTTAAAATTTGGGAGAAATTGGCAATAAGCATACTAAAACTTCTAGCTTCAGTTAATGTACCATACTGAACTGTATGCAGCTATAACTCCTGTCTCTTGTTAACTGCTCCAAAATGTCTAGATCAGTTTTTGATTACACTAAACCCTTTGAAAGATCTACTGCAGTGGTTTAGACTATAGACTAATACCAGAATTAGAGCCTAATTCAACAGTCTGAAACTGTACACTACATGTTGGTTAGACCAAAATATTTGTTTGCAAAAATCCTATAAGTAAGTATGTTCAGATGGGAGAAACGAAGCAGTGAGTGCACTGAATGTGATATATTCTACAGAACCATATAGCATTTCCTTTCTGTACTCTATTGGTTTGTATCTTTTTTTAGTTTAGTTAAAATATACTATTTTGTCTAATAATCAAGGCCTTGTAAATCATCAGTAAAAAAGAAATAAATTACTTAAGAATGGTTTAAACACTTGGCATTCTCATTACCATAAAAATTTGTTTTGTGTGTTTGTAGATTGTTACATTTGCCCCTTGACTTCCGTAACGTAAAGACATTCTCAAGAGTTTAGCCTTACAAGTGAATTTCCACCTCTTGTTCTTGATTCTGTATTTTTGTGACAGAATCTGTAATTAACCATTTAAATATTGGTAGATGAAGTCTTGCAGGTAGAGTTCTCCTTTAACTTTGAAGTGTATTGGACAAAAATACATTCATTACCATCTTTAAAGAATGGTTATTGTTATCTCCAGGATACTAGTTAACAGTAGGGAGGTCAAGGTCCTCTTACAGGACCAGTGAATGGTTGCTCTAACTCATGTTTTCCAAAGAAATGTTGATGAGAAATACGCTGTGGTTCAAAATAGGGCAACTGTTGCTTGCTGGAGCTTTGCAGATTGTTTTTAAGTGACTGCTTTTTTTCCCCTTGAAAAAACTGATGTATTCCCTCAGGGAGCTTGTTATCAGTGGAGATTTTTTTTTTTGTGGGGAAAAAGAAAATCTTGTAAATTAAAGCTCATTGAATGTTTACTTTTGGATCCATCTTCTCAAGGGATTAATAACCTTGCACTACATTTTACACATGATAGTGAAGAATCTAAGTTTGGGTTTAATGGCTTCTACCAAATATTTGCTAACCCTTTTTCAGTCTTTTTTCTTTAAAACAGACTTGTCTAGCAAGGGACTCTATTCATTTAGCCCTTGATATGAGTTACTTGATTCTGTGGGACAGTTAATTTTCTGAGTGTTTCATACAAGGTGTTCTGGCCTTACAGAAAAGCTATCACAGTACCTATGTTAAATGTTACTCTTTTGTTTTTCTATTTAAGTGCCTGATTAAGATATCGAGGTATATTTTAATGTAGGTGTTTAGAGGTGCCAGTTATTGTAGCATCTGGGTGGAAACCTCACTGGTTCATGAATATTCTTCCTCATAAAGCAGCATTTGTATCCATATGAGCTCCTTTCTGTCTCAAGTTCCTCTTGCTGTGTGATCACTTCAAATATTGTGTGAAGACTCCTTGTCTTTAATACTCCCTTAACCCCCATAGAAAATGTGGATTGAAAGGTAGAAATAAGCACTCCTTATAGAACATGAGTATCTCATTCTAAACGAATTTATTAGCCCTGTAGAAGTTCAGTGGTTGGGGAATATGATGAAGTAAGAGAATAGAGCACCCTAGATAAAACAGTGCACAAGGACAGGTGCTTTGCATTTCTTTATAAACATTGCCGAATGGGGTGGCACAGAAACCTCTCCATTTTTTTTTTTTTTTTTTTTCCTGATGAGAATGCATAAGAGGCAAGCGAGGACAATGACGAAAAGCTAGGAAGATAACTGTTTGGAAATAACAATCAGAACCTGCTTTTATTCTAACTGAAAGAACAGCAGTTTTCCACTAATTTCACTGTGTCAATGTGAGCAAGTGCAAGTCTAATGCAACCTTTTAACTTCTAAATTTTTTGTATGCTGTGGCCTGTAGGTTTTTCAGTTCACACATCAGATGCATTTAAGCTATTATGTAAGTTTGTTTCTAGTGTCTCAATTGATAAAATTTATTTTCATGCTGTATAAAAACATAACTTGTTTCAGCATAAAGATTCTTAGAACTGAAATTTCCGTTTTAAAATTTTATAGGTCTGGAATCACTGTCAATATTTCCAGTTGTGTTTCTGCTTGCTTTAGTCTGCTATTATTTGAATATGTGTAGAAGTTTATGCATTATGTTCAGCTTTCAGTTTTTCTCCTTTTTTTTCCCTAAAGAGAACTGAAAAATCCAGAGACATGTTATGTATCTGCTTTTAAGCATGCAGCGGTCATGACTTTGGTTGAAATGTTATCTTGTTCTTCTATAGTTTATTAAAAAAATCAGTTAGAAAACCTGATTTCATGGTGTTTCTCTTGAGTCCTTTGGCTTCACACAAGTATTATTTTGTTACGGGTCCCCAGGAATGTTTGTGCTGTGGTTAAGGCGTTACCAGCTACAACATGGAACGGTCATCTGTGTGTGTGCAGGTGCTTTACAGTGCAGCTGATGCTGTATAATGACAGCTATGTACTTGTGTTTATTTCCAAAGCTGATGGGAGTGTATTTCTCTCTGAATATGTGAGGAGGAAGTGGTAAGGTCATGCCTTCAGAAACTTGGATTTAAAGTTTGTTTTTATGAATTCATGTTAGACTGGATTTCATGAGACCCCTCAGCAGTGTGGTGTTAAAACATGGGTAGCAAGATAATTAGGGAATTGTAAGGGCAGCTAACTTTAACAGCAGATAAACAGTCCCCATGGGCACTCCAAGAAGTTAATATTACTGCAATTGCTGTGTGGTAAGAAGAGTAGAGTCATATCCTTTTGGAAACTTTGAAGTCAAGCATTTGTTTTGTCTTGCATAAGATCTTTAGATGCAATTAATGAAGAAAGCGAGTCTTAGGAAGTGAACTAATTGGAGATCATCAGGCAAATACCAAACTATTGCAGGGCTAGTAGGTCAATTTTTATCTTCTTTTAACATGGTTTCAGCCCATGTGAAAAAGAATCTTCTGTGCTGACCACTAACTCATCCTGAATGGGATGTAGGTTTGAATTTAGTGCATTTAGGGCTGATCTGTATGTGGGATCTAGTTTGAATTAGACTCAACGTAGTCTTTTGCTATTTCAAAGTACCTTGAGGTGGTATTTGAACCTTGACATACTGGAAAAAACTCGTCAGGTAACTGAAAATCACAAAAAAATTCTTTGGAAAGCAATTTTTTTTCCTCTGCATTAGCTGAGAGATGGGACGTACTTATTTGTTACTAAAATATGTTCAGTTCTGAAGCGATTTGCATCTCAGAAGCTGATTTCTGGGATGTATTTATCCTGACAGAACATTAAAATAGACTAAACAGCAATTGTGAGTTTGAGTTTTGGTTGTATACTATTAAATGAAGCTGCCTGAATTGTCAAGCGCTCACAATGTTTAAACTATTGAAAGTTTCAGTGCTTGAAAAGATGAGCTATTACAGCACAGCAATGCTGAAAATTGCTTTTTTACTGTTTATGGGAAGAATTTGGGCTTGTTTTTGTTGCTTTTGTCTTGCATTAGCTACGTGCTAACTTTTTAGGTTTATTACACCTTTTGAAAGGTACGTTTGAAGTGGTCAGTTTTTTTTTTAAAAAAGGTGGCCTGTTTATCATGATAGTTAAGTACTGCTAGATTAAAGAAAAAAAATCATTCACTTTTATAGTTGGTCTGAGATTTTTCTGATATGAGCTCAAATTTGGAACTACAGTAATTTACTGGCAAGCATACAGTTAAATGATTATTTTAATCTTAATCTAATTTCCCTAACAGAGTATAATAGTCCCTGATACCAACAATTGTATTTCAGGATTTTAATTTTTTTTTTTCCTGAGAAATATTCCTAGTCCTTGTGAGAAGCTGGCCATCAGTTTTATTAACCAGGTTGTAAATAAAAACTGCTTGCTGTCAAGCATGAGGAGGAGAGAACTGCCATTGCAAAATCAGCACCAGGGCTTCACCACAAATTGTCACCGTTGGTCCCTTCAGCCCTTTCTCCTTCAATGCATTCAGTGGTTCTGCACTGTCACACCTGTCTGCATTTCCACTTCTAAAGTAAAGCACTCCTGGGTGCTGGAGTGCCACTCTCAGTGCTGGTAAGCCACTGGAGCATTTGCTGGTGTGAAGGCAGCCTGTTCCAAGCACTGCTTTTTCCAGGCAGGTGTATGGTGTGTGGCTGGGCATGCAGGGCAGTAGCAGGGCTGTTCCCACCTGGCAGCTCTCTCCAGCTCCCCTGCTTGGAGGCTGAGGTGGTGGCAAGCATGTGAGTCTGGGGCCTGCAATCCAGCTGGCCCCAGCCCTGATTGTGGGAGCGTGTGGTGCATGTCAGCAGCTGACAGTGTCCTGGTGTCAAAACGCTCTAGAGATCCAGCTGTAGTGTCAGAGTGGGCACTAGTGAGACTTACACCAAACCGAGATTTGACCTCAAGTAACTTTTCACCTACAGTAACCTCTGTCCTGTGACCTGAAGTAACTTTTATCCTAAAGTAACTTGTCCTCTGACTGTGAGGAGCCTTTGACATTTGGGAACATCTGTCCTTAGGCCTCAAGTAACCTTTGGCCTTGAGGATCCTCTGTCTCATGACCTTAATTAACATTTAACCTTGATGAACCGGTGGTCTCAACCTTTGACTGGAAATAATGTTTGACCTAAAGTAACCTTGCCCACTGACCTTGGATAACATGACGGAAGTTAATCTTGGTCCTGTGACCTCAAGGGACCCTTAAATTTGAGTAACCTTTGTCTCAAGTGACTTTTGACCTAGCATAACCTCTGTGTTCTGACCTCATGTAACCTATGAGCTTGAGTGACCTGTGACCTCAAGCAAGCTCTATCCTGTGATCGCAACATTGTCCTGTGACAAAGGCCAGACTAGTCTCATCTTGCCTCAGAAAGTAACCTTTGACATCTGACCCGAAGTAACCTTTGCCCTATGGCACAGCCTGCCCTGGGCTCACTCTGGAAATACATCTTTTTCAATTGCTGGGGACAAGCAGCATTGTGTGATCCGGGCAGAGAGTACCAGGCTGTTACAGGATCAATATGGGGTTAAACAACTTCCTTTGCTATGGCTGAGCTCCAGCTTCTCCTGCACCACCTCAGGCATACTGCTAGCAGTGGGAGTCCCCTACAGCTTCAACATCAGCAGTGAGTTCCTCTGTGGACCTACAACCCTGGGGCCAAGGCAGAGCACAGGAGGGCTCTTGCTTGTGTCATGTGAGTTAGGGTGTCCAGGTTTTGCTAATGCTAACTTCCATTGGAATGGAGCGGCTGCTTGAGGCAGGTGACTGCCCTGTGCTCTGACTGGTACAGCATTTACAGATTGTTTCGTTTAACTGAGATTTGCCTGCTTTTCAGTGCGTGACCATGAGAGCGTGGGTAATGTGCAAGGGGGGAGGCTGTGGCGTAAGTGGCAGCTACCTTACACCTGGAGAGTTAGTCTGCCTGAAGACATGCTGACACAGGTCTTGCTTCTCTGCTCTGTATTTCCTACTAGAGATTTTTGTCTCCCCATTGTCACACCTGGTGGCACTTCTTACTTTTTGCTAATTTAAACTCTTCTGAGTCAAATATACATATATGCACTCAGACTCACACACACACATATATGTACAGACACGGGGCTAATACCTGACTTGTGAGAGGGGGCCAGGCTGTACTTTTAGTGCTCTCAGAAGATGAGCCGCACCAGACTGTGCAGCAGCAGCATGGAGTTGTCTGCTGAGCCTGCAGCAGGGGGCAGACGGAAACCGTGTAACCATCAGATCTCTGATGCGAAGGTACGCAAAAAGAGATTTGAAGTTCGTGTTGGTGGAAGGACAGGCAAATCGCTTTTTAATTAGGCGTCATCAATTCTAGGTACATGTGGCTATCCTGAATGCTCCTTCGTTGATGACCTGGAGCCTGAATTGTGAAACCAGCGAAGTACAGGGACAATTACGTCAGCTGCCCACATCCACCATCCTGACCAGCTGCACACTGAACTTGGAGTGCTGTGCTGCAAAGGTGAAGGTCTAGGTAAGGCTTTGTGGTCATCCGAAACTGCTTTATTGGTCTGCAGGTGGCTTTAGAGAATTTTTTGCTTTTAGTTTGCATACCTGGACAGTTTCTTTCTGAATATATCGAGTATGATTGAGCTCGCTCCCCTCATCTGAAATAATAAGGCTCTTACCTGGAGCTGTTCAAAATTATCCGACAAAGTGTAAGCAGCTGCTGCGATGGGGTGACAGTGGTGCAAAGTGGATGGTGGGTGTTATCATGACCTATTCTGAGACTGGGAGTAGAAAAGAGGATCACGTGTTGCTGGCAAGAGAAAAGTGTGTTGGCCGTAACAGTTTTGTCACTGTGGGGCAGCTACAACACTAACAGCAGATGTTGCACTAGAAGGATGAAAAACAGAGAGGAAAGATGTCAAAGTGGTCAGAGAGGAGAAAGATCCAGGAGAAAATGGAAGGAAAGCTGATCGACAGCTGCTGGTTGAGGAAACAGGAGGCAAATCCAATGAGTTATGAAGCATGGAATAAAGGCCCTTGGACTTCGACAGTGTGAAGTCATAAAACATAACACTTTAGTTGGTGCAAGGAAAACAGAATTCAAGTTGAAAGGGTGTAAGGATTAACTGAAACAGAAGAAAAATCAATGATGGTAAAGGAAATGGAAAAAAGAACTTTAACCGTACAGTCAGGGAGAGAGAGTTCAGAAAACGAATTTAAAGATGAAGGAAACTTTTTTTTTCCAGTGGGTCTGAAGAGCTGGATAAATGCTGCAGGTTCATCATGGGCAGAGAAGATCTTTAGAAGGGAAGATGTAACAGAGTATGTGGATTTGACAGTGTTGGTACAGGCTGGCTTTAAGTCGGATTCACATCTTAGAAATGAGTAGGTTATTCCACAGAGTGACCAATCTGAGTAGAGGAATAAGGGTAGGTGCTTATATGCCAGTCTCCAGTGTTGGAGATGACAAGGGGTGCTGTGAACCTGCAGCCTGTAAAGGAAAGGAGAGACAGCAGGTAAAAGTGCAAGAGCCTGTAAGACCTGGTGGTAGAAATGCAAAGCAAATGAGTTTCTCATTTAAGTAAGAAAGCTGACTTCTAATCAGCCTCTTGCTGCCACTAGTTATATTTCATTAGTGAAGGAGCATTTCACGTTCTGCTAGTAACTTTGTCATTAGTCAGCGGTTTCCAGCAAGTTTTAATTTCCATAAACAGGGAAGGATTCTGTAATCTATCACAGAAACAGATGTAGAGCCACAGAAAAAAACCCTGCTTGGTGCCTTGCTCTTTTCTGGTGTTGCCATATGGCCACATTGAAACACTTTTTCTTGTTGCTTTGAAGTAAGCAAAACTTTGCGGTGTCCAATCCCCGAATGCAGAGAAGGAATACCTGACCAAGCGTGCCTGGCTGTTTCTTAGCACTAGGTGGCATTGTGTGGAAAGACATAACATAAACCCTGATCGTCCACCACACGCTGCACTGCTGTTAAATCTCTGCGTCTAACCGGCATCATCGGCTTTGTGTGGAAAATTTTGAACTGCATTGTTAAGAGTCAAGCTGAAATGATGCAAGCTTATGGAAGAAAAAGTTTTGCTGTGCTACAAAAAGAGTTTGTTCTGAAAATAGTAGAGATACTGGAATTCTACCTGTAAGTTTCTAGAGGACTGATTTCTGGATTTAGAGACTCCCCTTCCTAGCTTTCGCTATGTTAAGCATATGGCATTTCACCACAGGGTTGTCAGTGGGATTTAACAATGAAGCCATTCCACCCCTACCCCAATTTTCTGTGAAATAACACCTTATGCTTGTTATTTTAATTAAGGGGCAGAAGGGCAGTAGGTTGTATGAAACGGTAATAGCAGTAACCTACCTACGTCGTCAGTTAATAACCTTGCTAGTGTAAAATATTTCTCTTAATCTCTGAAGAAGAGGCAATAACATGCATGGGAATCTTTCTCCCTTCTGAACAAGGGCCACAATTTCAGATAGATGTTTATGCTGTTGAATAGCAAAAGAAAAGTGTCCCAAAGGTGATTGTGCTATGGAGATGTACTGGTTTCTGCTAAAATGTAGAGCTGACTGTAGGACCTTGAATATTATATATGCTGTAATAGGATGGTTATGGTAGAATGAGTATCCAGGGTGAATTTACTTCTTGGGGCTTCATGGTGGCTTGTGTTTTCTATGGCCTCTCATCCACTGTGCAGAGAACTGTAAGAAGGTGAGCTGGAAACTTAGGATAATATAAATAGGAACTTCTTGTGCCTTGGTGTACCTGCCTTGAGCTGTGCTCGCTGACTTTTGGGGTGGCGTGAGGTGATCTGCTTCCTGCACAGCTGTAATAGTATTCATTATCACATGCCATGGGAAATGTGCAGGCATTTGGAGCACATTCAGTAGATTTTTACCTGTTACTGAATGCTACCTGAACACAGGTTATTGAGACTGTGAGTATAGCAGGAATTACAAAGCCCCTGTTGTGAAGAGGATAATCCTGAAATACTTCTCAGCAGTCACACAAGTCACTTTATTTACACCTACGGTCATTTTCAGAGTTTTCCTCTTCTAGAATGCTCATTAACATGGGTCACAGTGATTTTAGACAGCTATCCTTAAGCATGGATGATTTCTTAAAGATGAGGCTGATGAGACTTTGTCACAAATATCTTACACAGTAAATTAGTCCCTAAAGCTTTTGAATAAATGCAAATGTTCCAGCTCTCAGGTGTCTCCTTCGGCCAGATCGCTCTGCCTCTGTGTATGCTCTGCCTCTGTGTATGCTCTGGGCGATACCTGTTGTGACAGCTTTGCTTTGGATTAACTGCATGCACTGTGAATTAACACTGTGTGTGGGGAAGACCAAATACAAACAGAAATGTGCAATCAGAATGACCTTGACTTCTGGTTGAGACCTACAGGGTAAGGGCAAGAGCAAAATCAGGCTCTGTGGGAAAGCATCTGGTGTGTGTCTCTGCTGACAGCATCTACCGCAGTGAGCAGAGAAATGGCTGACAGTTCTTGTGGAGAGAGGATTAGAGATTAGAAAGAGTAGTAAAGGAAGACAAAGGTATGGGCTATATGCTTGCATGCTCTTGGAGCCTACTAGGGTGCAGTCTTGTGTAACTTAGTTCTTGTAATTGGATTATCAAGTGTGACAGAGGAGCATAAAAACTACAAATATAAAGGCATGTTAAAGGATTTAATATCTTCCTGAATTGAGGAATGTACTGATAGATGCTCAGCTTTTCTCCTTAATTTACCTTCATGGTCTGACCTGTTGTTTTTCTTGTGTGCGTGGCTGTGAAGCAGCAGGGTAGCTCATTTTGAAGGTTTGAAGAGATGGGCCAAATTGGGTTGCCTGTTTCATTTTCTTTGGGTGCAGGTGGCAGAGCAAGGCACCTCAAGGAATGGACAAACAGACAAGACGGATCTTTTTCTGTTGGCCTCTCAAACCTTCAGACAGGATGTCTTGCATTTTGACAGTTTCTAAACAGGAACCTTGCTTCCAAACCTAAGAACAGATTTCCTATGGATCTGTGCCTTGTGGTGGTGTTTGATGGTGTTGGATGTCCAAGAAAGTATGGGCTTTTCTACTGAAGCATTTTCTGGAGATGCAGCATTACAGGAATGGCCTTGTTTTCCTTTTGCACAGGTTCTCTACTGTCTAATGAGATTTCTTTGGCTGCAGAACTTACAAGATTGCTTCTCCCTTACCTGGATGCTTTTGCAAAACTCCTTCTATCTAACTGTTCTTGGAACCTCAGCTATACTGGCAGGCTTGTTCAAAGTTGCTGGAGGCCAGGAAGAGAATACACAGATGTACATACACGTGTGCACCCACTCACTCCCTTGCAGGACGGCATCATCGCACAAGTGCTGTTTCCATGGAAACAAGGATAAAAATACTGAATAATGGAAATTAGAGACTCGTCTAACAAGTATTTTCTATCCTGAACAAGGTTATTCTCATCCATATTCTCTGTTTGCATATGTCTTCATTGGTTTCTGAAATACTAGATTTTATTTTCTAGGTACTCTCTTCCTCTCACATGCAAAGAAAGACCCTCAGCAGTAGCCCCTGTTGTTTTTCCTTCTGAAGAAAAATGCTGCATTGCATCACTGTGTGCTGCTAAAGCACCTCAACGAGATCAGAAATTCATGTTAAGGATTCTTTCCCTGTGTTGGTTGCAGAAAGCAGCCTCTGGGGCACTGCAGTAGGTAGCCTAAAGCTGCCTGTGCGTTCTTGATTCTCGTTCTTTGAATCGAGGACAAGAACCTGCTTTATGCCAGCACTGGGAGTGTCAAGAAGGCACATTAGACACTGATTTATCCTTGCCCTGCAGCTCTCCCAAATGGGCGTTCAGGACAGTTGGGCTCTGAGCCAATGGACTAATGTGCACCAGCAACTGGCAGTGCCCCGTGCCCTGCCCCAAGCAAGCTGCCACAGCCAAGCAAATGTTTTAGAAGCCTACAAAAGTGGTCTTGCAACTGGCATATAAGCAAGACTCTGCACTTCAGAAAAATTTTATATTTTATCCCATAAACATAGGCATCTGCTGCTAATTAAGGTAGCAGCATATAATTATACCCTTTCTTATTTGTAGAGATAGAGTCTGACAGTTGCTTAGATACAAAATAAGAAACTACAGATTGTCTTCTGCACTTTAACAAGCACAGTGAGCTGGAACAATAGAATTGTAAACTTCTGTCTTATCTTCAGAAAATGTGCCTGGGAAAAATATATTTAATCTCACTAGCAGCTCGTAATTTTAGCTATAAGGTTCTTCAGTTACCTCTCTGCTTTCCTTCATGAAGCACCAACCAAAAACTTTCTGTGGGGGGGGCAGGATACCTTATTGAGGAAAACATTAGACAGAAGGAACAACAGTGCAGTTAACAGCCACCATTTTGCTGAGACTCTGTTTTCTGGCTTTTTGTATCCAATGAAAAATTCAGGAGCTAATGCAGGTATGCTGTGTCTCAGCCAAAACCCGTGCACCATACAGCCACACACTTGCTTTTCACATGCAGGGTGGGGGAGAGAATCTGAAGTGTAAAAGTAGGAAAATTTGTGGGTTGAGATAAAGACACTTCAATGAGTAAAGCAAAAGCTGCGCATGCAAGCAGAGCAAGGAATTAATTCACCGCTTCACAGGGGTGGGGTAGGTCTTCAGCCGTCCCCAGGAGAAGCAGGGTCCATCAAAAGTAACAGTGACTTGGCAAGACAAATGGTATCATCATGGATGTCTCCACTTCCACCTCTTTCCCCAACTTGATATACTGGAATGCTGCCCTAAGTTATGGAATATCCTTTTGGTCAGCTGGGGTCAGTGTTCCCTTCCAACTAGTTGTTCATCTCCAGCCTGCTTGCTGGCAGGGCAGTACGAGAAACAGAACAGAGCCTTGACTCCCTGTAAACCCTGCTCATTAGTTACTAAAACACTGTCGAATTATTAACGCTGTTTTCAAAAGCACAGATCCAAAACATAGCCCCATCCTAGCTATTGTGAAGAAAGTTAACTCTGCCCCAGCCAAAACCAGCACTGTAGACACCAGCAGATAAATAGGAATATAAAGTGTGCACGTACTGTATCTAGTATCTCTAAATGATAGATGTTACAAAATGTGATTGCCTTGTTTCTTATGGGTTAAGCTCACAGCCAAAGCACTTTGGATGTGACAAGATGGATCTACAGCTCTCCTAACAAGGTCTCTGTTGCTTCTTATCAAAAACTCATGATGGTATATTGAGAAATCACTTTTCTTGCTCCACAGAATGTCAGCTGTATCCTAAGAGGCACATTTGAGTGTGTGACCTTTTCTTTTCTTACATTCTGCTAATAACCCCCAACTTTCTTTGCTCACAAATCCAAAACTCTGTTGATACACCTATAGTCTCACTGCTCTTGTTATTAAACTGTAGGGAATGTAATCAGAGCAGTTAATGCCACAGTAATCCTCCTGATCCATGCAGTTATCTCTGAAGATATCAGAAACGATGCTGCCTGTAAGAGAGATGATGTATTTTGGTTAATTCTGCACCTGCAAACCTTTGGAGAAATACACTGAGCCAATTCCAAATGCTTAAACAGTTGAAGCCTCCATGAGATTTCAAATGCCTTTGTCATTTGCTGTCAAGAATGGTCAATATTTCTTCATGGACAGAGCTAGCTTATTCCTGCAAAAAATTATTTTTGACAAGTTCTTTCACTTCTCTGCAGCCCTGTTGCAAGAGTCTCAACAAACAGATGAAGCTCACGAGGATGCTGTAGAGTTTGGGCTGCAGGGGGTGCCGGGTGAACATCAGAGCCAGCCAAGTTCCTCTAAGAGGCAAACTGTAGCATTCCACCTATGGCTGGTTTGAAGAATTAGGAATTAGACAAAAACCTCAAATTTTTTATTCTCTTAGGCATATCAGCTTTGCCATAATTTACGGCACTGTTCTATGGCAACCTGAAGGCAAAGGTAATATGCAGAGAAGAAGCTGAAGCTTGCTCCTCAGCAGAGCCGGTTCAGGCAATACTAGAGTCTGCTGCTGAATTACCTGTTGGATCACTGGTACAGCAGCTTTCTTACACAAGGAGATGACAGAATTTTTCCAGCCACCTGCATAATTTCTAAGGTCTATAAGTTCTGCTGACTCTGACTCTTTACCACCAGGAGTCAGATGTGAAATGAGTCTCCCGCATAAGAATAATTTTTTTTTTGATTTTTCTCCTCCTTCCCAAATGAACGATAATGGTTGCTATCTGTGCTGACTAGTGATGCCTTAAGGGGCATGCTTAATATTTTGGGGAATTCACTTTAGCTAGGTAGCTGGATAACTTGGAATATTAAAGGCCAGAAGAACCTGGGTTCCAGGGTGTTTGCATTCTTGTGTATAGAAAAGTAGGGTAGTAAGTCAAAACAGAGTTAAGCTTCCAGGCCTACTAGAGGCTGGACTGGAGTGGGGATAGGTAACAAGGGACCATCCTATTGGATGTCTAGGGGACATAGTAGCAAGATGGACTTTAGTTGGATAGTATGGGAGCAGGGCACTCTGAAAGTTATAAAAATGGACAGATTGTTACGATTTTCCTCTTTTGGATCATGACCATCGCCAGTAAAGCTGCTTCTCCTCTCCATTACATGTTTCTCAATTTTCTGTTGCTCTTCAGGCAACACTAGTACTAAATATTTAGCAGTGTGTCAGGCAGCAGTTCAGGATCAATATGAAGGTGATCATGTGGTTTGTTGGTTATAGCTCACAAGTAACACGTTTTCCAGCAGTCCCTCCTGATGCATATAAGTCCAGGAAACAGGCTGCTGGTGGAGAGTGAACGATGGATTGCTTACCACTGCCTATGCAGCCCACTGGGGCAGAGGTTAGACAGACCAAGTTAGGCTGTGCAGCTGCAAATTATTTTCCTATCTTGTTATTGTCCCAGATTTGAAAAAGGGGAGTGGAGAAGAGGAAAAAAGAGAGAGGGGGAAAAGATAGAAAGAAAGAAAAAAGAAAAATAGAATAAAAAAAGGAAAAAAATACAGAAAGAAGAAAGAGGTTCCTGAGCCTGATGTATTTCATTGGATGCAAGCCTGGTGCTAGTCCCCTGTGATGACTGAGTGTTGGTGGGTTTGGAACAGCACTTTCTCCCTCCAGATGGCCTTTTAGTGTTGGTAGGTTGTAGTAGTTCTTTCTCCTCTGTAGCATCACTAGTTTTAGATTCTGCTTTATTGTTTTGGCAAACACGTCTTTTAGTAACTGGCATGAATAGCTGAGCAGTTTTGTTGGTGCTTTCAAGTGTGGAAGATCAATAACACAGGCATTCCTGAAATGCAGATGAAAATGCTTTAAGGTTCAAAGTTTTTGAGCTACAAACAGCATCAGGGTGCCAGTAGGTAAAAGCCAAGGCACCTTTTACTCTCACTGTGTCAGCCCCTGGAGCCTGAATCCCCACTCCCTTCCAGTCTGCATGCAAGCTTGATGGTTTGCTCTGCATTGTGTATTTTCTTACAGCCCACTGTGAACTGCCATAGAGAGTGGCTCAAAAGACACCAGTACACAGCAATGTGGGAAAAACATTAAAAGAAGGTAAAATGCTGCAGCGAAGAACTTTTAACATCTTTTCCCGTTTCTGTTTCTGGTACTGGACTATTTCCCTTTTCTTCCCAGTGTGATATGAATTTCATTATCCCAGTAACATTAATTTGCCAGATGTGCCTTTCTCTGAAATACCTCAAGAAAAAATTTGCACTGAGAGTTCTTGTATTCTTTCTTTCCACATCAGACTTTTCAAATATTTTGATATGAGTTCAGAAGCTTCTTTCTTCTGCTGTTTTTTCAGCATGAACTTCATGGTCACAAGAGGTTGATTCAAAGTTCAAAGGTAAGCAAAAAGCAGTGTCACTGGATATGCTTCAGGCTCTTCCACATGAAACAAAGAAACACAACAGTCCCTTCACCTCTTCCAGACATAAGTATCACCCTATTTCCCATCCAACAAAGTAATGCAAAAGTAGTAAAATCTTCAATATGATCAGCTGAATTGACTACTCATCCTTTTGATCTGTAGGCAGCTGACTGCTGTTGCATGAGATGTTTTTTAGCAACTTTCCAATGAAGTTGCTTGTAAATTCTGTCCTCTTCAGAGCACTACAGACCCTTTTCAGGAGACCAAATTTCAAAACAGGGTAATCTAAGAACTTGCCTACTGCAATCTTGCTTGACATTTTGGCTTCAGGCAAGACATATAAGTGCATTGATGTGCTGTGCCAAAAAAGTACTTTTTTTTTTTTTTTCTTGATACGAAACATCTCCTGAGCCAAGCTCATGTTACCTAGTGGCACTACAGATGAGTTGTGAGAGTTTACGTCGTGCTTGGTTGCAGGTACAGACTCTGAGAAAAGATGCAGGGCTTATGTGTGATAAGAAACCCAACCTCCAATGAACTTTCTTAGACCCCCTGTTATACCTCCTTTTCTGTACTCTACAGTTCTGCTGCCTTTTTTGTATAATATTTCAATAGTTTTTTCAATAAGGTGTAGGTTGTTGTTTTCCCCCTTCCCCATAAGAGATCCTTCTCAATTGATGTGCCTGTTTCCAGGCAACATCTCAGGAATCTGGCATAACCTCTGAGAGGTTGTAGGTATCCTGTCCAGTGGTTCACTGTCTTTTTGCCAGTCACCCTGCTGGGGGTTCTGCTACTTCAGCAGCACAAGAGCAACAGTTCAACCTCATCTTTCTTAGAAAGGGCTTCAAAACACAAGAGAAGGCAGTTCCCAGCTGTCTGTAGCTGTCAAACTGCAGAAGAAGGTTCTCCACATGAGCAAAAGCTTCCCATGGACCAGCTGGGGTGTAAAGGCCTAGGTTTATGGGCTCTTGGTGTAGGCAGGTATCTTTGTGCAGATAAGGAAGTTGGGGCTGGCTGGGTGAAGCTGTAGTGGGGAGGGGTATTGGGTTATTTCACTAAAATAGGATAGGAGGGCAAGGAGCATCCTTTTTGTTCTATCCAAGGGGCACACATGGACTGGTGTAGGACTGGTACCACGTCCTCCCATGGTCACTGTGGAGGGACCACTGCAGAGGGGCCTAAGCCAGTTCCATCTGAAAGAGCTCAGACAGCTGAGACCAGACATCTCTTATTATATTCAAGAGTCGGGAGCAAGTTCCTAATGTAATACACATGATCTATGAAAGAGGGTACTTGATAGGTGGAAAGGTGATCCTCCTGCTGGAGTGGGTATAAAACACCCAAAGTGCTGAATATCTCCTCATGAGCAGTAGCAGTATTTGATTTGTGCTCTCACAAATGCGCAGATTTCATCAAAGCTGTAAATGCAATCAGCCTCTGTAAACTGACTAGCAAAAAGGAGGAAAACTGGGGACCCAGAACCTGGTTTGAAGCTTTAACATGTCACCTCCCTTTGAGGACTATTCTCTTCAGGCAGGCCAGGGATGTCATCTAAATGTATTAGTTATTGCATCTATTTGCAATATCTTCCTGTATCTTGATGCATATTACACCTCTAGTGTCTGAAGTATCTTTGCTAAAAAGTGTTGTGGAGAAACTTTAAATAATTCCCTGGTAAAAAATTAGACTCCAAGTACAGCTAAAGTTTGTCTTTACTCACACTTTGCTTTTCTTTTGTGACTTTATTTCCAAGACATTGCTCAAAATCTTGCCTCATTACTTTGTCAGAAAAATAAAAAAAAAAAAGTTTTGTTTTTCTCCAAGGTTTATTGAATGCTCAGCATGAACTTCAGTGAATCTGACAAATCTGGGATGCTTTTGCAGCAGTGGACTGTAAGATACCAAGATAAATGCTGTTACACTGAGACCTGTTTTGGTGTCTGCAGCCCAGGCAAAAAGGGGAGAACATCCATTTTGTCACAATGGGGTCATGTTTCCTCTACTAAAAACAAAGTTTTTTTCAGAGTATAGGTTTAAACAATCTGTTAGTCACAGTGTTTTTGGAAAAAACCTCTAATTTTTCTGTTTGCTAATTGTTCTGTTTGCTGTGCTGTAAACAATGATGCTCGATCAAGTATCATGACACCATTATAATGAGCTGCACCTAATACCTTAATGAAAACATCTGTATGTAGGCTACAAAGGAGGTGAGAAGCAATAGAGACTATTTTTCTGACTGTTATCAGCATGTTCAAAACCCTGTAGTTTGTATATTCCAGCTATATGGTCACCGTTCATACTTGTTGACTTTCTTCTATTTCTAAATCTACTCTGGGTCTCCAGCATTGGGTATCCAGTCTTAGTCCCAGGTAACCAACTCAGGTTTCTGTTCTGCTGCTCATGATTGTACTTGTGGTATTAAGAAATTCCAGTAACCAGGAAAGACTGGGGTGACACTGTGGTTTCTCTGCAAGCACTTCCCACATGCTGTGTTGCTCTGTTCTCTATCCCCTTGAGTAAACATTTTGATTCCCACATCATATATTTCTGACTTAGACCCACATTTATGGCCTTTCTGCTTCACCTCCAATGGTTAGAATATTTTTCTCACGTTGTCTGTGCATCCCTCAAAGTCACTACTACACACGAGAGCATTGTTCAGCACGCAATATCTCATTCATAAATTTTCACAGGCATTCTCCTAGACCCAGCCAACAAGGACATTTGTTAACTGAAAAGGGATTTCAACCAATGTGATACAGAATCTGTGGGGTTGACTGAACCTGCAGAAAGCTGACAAGAGATGATTTCTTTCAACTGTGAAGCCTTGAAGCGTGAAGTTCGCAGCATTGCTCATCCTTTCAGAACACTGTCATAATTTGATGGATTAATCAGGGTTACTTAGCAGTGATGTGTACCTGGCAAGACAATTCTCCAGCTTTTGTACCTCTCATTTACAAAACTCAAGGCCAATGAGCAGCTGTGTCTAGCTCAAACAGTACTGTTAAACTTCATTACCAAGACCTATGTGAGTTTTATGTTTCATATGTGAGTTTTTTCATCATTGAAGATACTGCTGTACTTTGTCTTAGCTGAGGTGCACACATTTTTGTAACCTGCATGGTTTCATCTGATGACATTCACACAGTCTTTTACCCTAGAAGTGTTGAGGAGATGTGTATTTTCCCTCTCTGGTGTATATTTGTTACCAACAGTCCAGTGCATATCAGCATGATTGTTTAAAGGATATTGTGCTTCAAACCCTCTGGTGCAAGTCCTCTTGTCAGCTTTGAAATCAAATTTTCTGCCTTTCCCTAGGAAGTCTTCAAGCTTCCTAAAGCCTGCCCTGGGAGGTGATCAGCTCTCAGACACAAGATCATGCTGGCATCTTCAGGTGTGCCAGTGTCCTGAGGCTTGGATGTTCTTTGTACTGAGGAAAGGTCATGAAATGCCTTTTGCTCGCATCTGATAGAGAGGTCACAAGCAAGCCAGCTTGATGCTTTCCCTCCTGCCTGCCCAGGTCTGTATACCACTCTGTGCTTGTGGCACCTGCCTGGGCAGCTAGTATTAATACTTTAATTTTAGTTCTCAGCCTTTGATCTGATTTCCTTGAGCTATTAATTGTCTTGTCTCCATCATTAGTGAGAATGGTTTTTCCCTCAAGAGGAAATACTCTCTTTCTCTGCCCTGTTTTCTCTTGTATTAGAGCTACACCATGACCACAGTGCCTTAACTTAGCTGTGCCGTGTATTTTCCTGGAACAAATTGCATACAGCAGAATGTAGCTACTCGAATGACATCTAATCTGCAAACAGACTCACTTTTAAAATGTTTGAAAAAGACTTTTTAAAGTCTTTTTTTGTTACAGCATGCCAAACCCATGGGCAAAATGGGAGGGTTGTATTTTGGATTTGAGTCAGCCCCTCCTGAAGCAAATGACACTTCTGCCTTGGATCAAACCCTCTGACTAGAATATGCTGATCTCTCTCTTCTATGACTCACCTGGGGGCTGCAAGTTCAGCTTAATAGTGTTATTTCTGGTAACAGAGATCTTCAGAAGCACTGCAGTGTTGAAAGCCTTGGATCACCTTTTTCCTCCAAAGAACCCCAGCAGATCAGGAATGAGCAATACAGGCTGACTACGGTTTCCTGACTAGACCTCACTACTGTTTTGTTACACCTAAAAGCAGAGGCTTAATCTTTTTCCTAGCCATCTCCCTGTGAATTGCAGTCTGTTAATTGAAAGGCCTTTTTAATTAACACTTTCAGAGTACCCTTCTTGAATAGTCACTAATTAATATTGATTCTATTTTGGCATAGAACACAGTATAAAATCACTTTTTAAGTGTTTTTGTTTAAACCACTGAAATGTGAAGACTTTTATACCTTCCAAATGTTTTGGTTTTTCGTTGCATAGGTAGCTTAACCGAATATATTTTTAATTTTTTTTTTCCCTTTTTCCCCTACAGTTCTGCTGCAATCCATCCTAGAAATATCTTGAACCGCAGATTTCTCCTCTCTGCTAATTCTGTAAATGCCATAAAGTCTTCCTGTGTCCTTATGAAGACTTTTTAAACCTTTTCTTACCTAGAAAATAAAAAATTCTGGCTGTTGCAGAGGAATTCTCAGCCACATTGTTTTAATACAACCGCATCTTATTTCACTAAATATAACACTCTAAATGAGAGGCAGTTTTAAAAGTAAAATTTTAAGAAATCAAGTGTTTCCTCCCTTTTTCATAATGAAATAAAACCCATTTAATCTCTAAACACATACAGCTTGTTCCAACCTCACTGCTGCTAGACCTTAGCAGCATGGTGCACTGAAACCTTATTTTTCTGAGCTGCAGAAAGTCTTCTCCACTTGCACCCTGCTGGACGTCCACCTGCTCTCTCTGTGCCTGCCTGTGCGATGCTACATGTGGGAAGACCCAACATTCCAGCAGCTGACCTTTCTCCGAAGCTGGGAGCAGCTTTTGAATTGAAGAAGAAGTGGGCTCAGATAGCATGATGCCCAGGCTGGTTTGCCCCAAGGTTTCTGATGTGCCCCTCCAGGCTTTGGAAGCTGCCAACCTGCTACCTCCCACTGACAAGGAGCAGCTGGAGTCAGATCCAGTTTGGGAGCAAGGACAGGCAACTGCTGAGTGATCCCACAGGACCCCAAACATGATGCTTTTCCTGTCAAACATTTTTCCTTTTCAGACACTTGTTTTTCAAGCCCATCTGCACAGGGTGATGTACCTTATTCTGTGTAATGGTGGGTCTGACTGCTCCTAAGAGGATGAATTGTAATGTTTTGCACTTCTCTGATGTAGGGTCAGCCGACAGTCCCTCCTGAACCTTGCTAGATCCTCATTTGCCCCGAGATCTCCAGATAAGAATAGACACAGGCATGTTCTTTCATCCTAGTTGTCAAAAAGATTGCAAGAACATTTTTTCTACAGATGGATGTGAACTTGCCCTAACCATCCAAGCCTTTTTCATCTTCATATTAAATTACTTCAGCATATTTCTGCATAGGGTTATGCCAAGTACAGCATACAGCAAAGTTAATAATGGAAGAGCACAGAAGTTAAAAGTAAATCTGGAGTTTTAAAATTCATTCATGTTAATAATGCAAACTGCTACTTTTTAAAATTCCTTCTGTGTTTTTACAGTGCTACTTCAAAAATCTCTCCATAAAGAAGGCCAAAAATCAAATACATCTCATAACTTTTTTAGTTGCTTATGATTTTAATGGAGAAGCTCCTTGGTTTGATGATTCACCCAAAGACTGTAGGGAAACGGGAAGAAATTGAAGAAAGGCCATGTATTTCCGTTTGTCTTTCTATTGCTTGTGCTAGTGATACATTGCAGCACTTGGTGAGACTTCTCTTCTGATGGCTTGTGCTGGTACCTCCAAATACTGTCCTAGCATTGAGGTTTGAAAGAGAAGAACCAAATTAGTTCTTCTTACCCTCTACTGTGAGTTTTGAGGCTTATGTGGGAATATTTTCTAAGGCTAGATGTCTTCTCCCTTTCTTTCTGAAAGGTGATTAAATTTCCCATGGAATTACTGGATGTGAAAAGCCCGAGAGGACCGAATTCTTTGAATATTTGGGAACAGTCAAACCCTGGCATAATGTTGGAGGCTGAGATGAGTAGGTAGCACTATAGTCACACGTAGATTTATCTTTATGAGTTTTTCATATTGCTAACACTGCTCAAAAGCTGTTCTTTATTGTGTGATACTTAATGGACTCATAGAGCCTTTGACATGGGGCAATTTGGCAGATTAACATTGACTTAGAGCAGTTTAACTGTTCCTAGGTGCAGTATGTCCACTGACCCGGAAATACTTTATCGGCAAAGTGTATATGGAAGAATGGAAAGCACTCTTAAGATCTCTACACATTTGATTAAAAAGAAGTAGAAAAGGCTTGACAAATAGAATTTGCTGCTTCTAAACACCAGAATAGATAGAAGTATCAGGCCAGTTCTAGAGCTTTGAATTTTAAATCTTGAATAATGTAGGTTGGAGGGGTGCAGCTGTAAACAAATGACATGGTTCTCAATCACTGCCCAGAGCAAATGTGGGAACAACTTCTGTAGTCACCTCTGTAAGGGGAGGCCCATGGCCAGTGACTCAGGTGGACAGATCAGGAAGGCAGTCTTTTTCCTCATGCCCTCATTTCTTTAAAAAGAAATGAACTTTGTTTTACTTGGGATGTTTCTCACTGGAGACCAGGGGCAGCATACGAGAAGCAGCAGGTGGAGGCAATGTCTCCCCCCCAGGACCACACCAGCCTCTCAGCAGCTGGCTTCACCTGGTGTCTTTCCCTACTCCTGTCTATGCCTCAGGAGCCTGTGTGTGTGGCAAAACACGATCAAACACACGATAATTTGAGTCTTCTGCTGGGGTTTGTACAGCTGTGGCTGCATGACTGGTGCTAGCCTGCTTGGTCTGTTAGATCCTGATTATGCTCAGTGGCAGCTAAACAGAAGCTGCCTGTCCCTCTGAAACCATACCCTGCACAGGCTGAAACAGTAAGTGTGCTGCTAGCAGCTGAGACAAGGTGAATTCACAAGCTCTCTCAAGGTGGTCTTGGTGGGTGAAATCTAACACGGTAAATGAAATCCCCCCCTCTGAGAAGGGATCCATGAAAAGGAATTGGGAATAAGTGCTGTCTTTCTCTTGCCTACAGAATGACCGTGACTCCAAAGCTGGCTGCTAACGAAGGGTTTGTAAGCCCTCTTTGAACTTGCTTTGTAACTCAAGGAATTCTTAACTTGGTGCCTTACTTTTTTCTGATAACCAGGTTGTCTTGGCCCTGGAGCTGGCTGTTCTCAGGGTGCTAGCTGTGGCAGCAGTGCAGGATTTCTCTCCAGCTTGCTGCCTGTTTTTCACAATGTTAATAGTCTGAGCTGAAGAATTCAAGAGGAACAGGCTAGCTTCTTCATTTATGGGCACTGGTGACTGGAAGCTCTTTCCAGTCTTGTATTTGCCATCCGTTTCCCCAGTGGGAAGCCAGAAGAAGCAAAACTAATCTATTTCCGACTGTTTAGCTGTATTTATTTTCCACTGCCTGCCTCTCTTCCTGCAGTACCACTAATGTTCCCAAAGCGCCTGAAGTCATTTATTTTCTGCCTCTGCCTGTGGCAGTGGTGATGCACCCTAGAAGGTTTTGCTTGAGGCCTTCTGGGCTTGCTCCTGGGCATGTGAGAAAATAAATAGACTTAGGAACAGTATGTGTTAAATCCATGGTGGGTGTCTAGACTGCCAAGGTTTGTGTATGTTTTTGCTTTTAATAAGTGCACATAGATATATTACTAAAGATCTGGTAGACAAACACACTCTAGATACTGCAAACTTGCTGTCAGTATGGTCCTCTCAGGAGCCATTCAAACAGCACTGGCTTCCCTTTATAAACACTGTAATATTTCTTTAAAAACTTAAATTACTTTTGATGGTGTTCATTTAATTAGGAAAATCTTTACTGTATTTGTCTTGTTTCATGAGCTTTCCTGGGTCATCCAAAGTCCTCTGTGAATTAGAAGATGCTGTGTTGTTGCCAGGGCTGTTCAGGTCTTAATGCTCTGAACCGAGCTGTGCATGCACAGTCCGAAGTTCAGAGTTTTGGGAGAGAGTAGGGCTAGCTGACAGGGGTTGTTTTTAAGAATGATGAGGTTTGGCATGACAAAATGGCTACAGTCTTCAAAAGTAATGAGACTTACATTCTTCTCTGTGATTATAAATGGCTGAGAGTCAAAATGGGACCATTTGTTTTCACAACTTGCTACTTAGGAAGTGCCTAGTTCATACTTTGAATAACTTGTGTTTTCCCATTCTTCTGATGATCTTTTGCAGATGTGCCTTCACATTTCAATCAGCTGTGCTCCCTCATCCCGGGCGGCATCACTAATGTGACCTCGAGATCTTCACTTGCAGATTTCTTGGCTGCTGGCTCAGTCCTATTAAAAAAAAGTAAAGAAAAAGAAGAAAAACTGCTGGCTTCAAGGTAGGCAGGTGAGCGGATCTGCTGTCTCTGGCTTATAGTCAGTATGGCCTCTAACCCTGAGCCTGCAACCAGGGAAGATCTGAGGAAGGAGCATGAGAGAGTAAGCTAAGCCTGTTTTTCTCTTATTTCACTTGAGTCCTTTCACCCTTTTTCCTGTATCTTGTTAGCAAAGGGACCTGCTGCTTGTCTGACAACTAGCTAAAGCTCAAACTGCAAAAAAACCTCATGAGATATTTTAAATTTCCACAATTTGAGTTCACATGTAACTTCCCTACTTACCACAGGGGAGACAAATCCTCTTACCCACTGTCAAATAAGCCCAGCAGCAAAGCTGGAAATGAGAAAACTAGCTCTGTGTGACTGTCTGGGCTCTGTGGGAGCTTCTGGGAGCATGCTTGTCCCTCTCCTGCTTTAGAGGTGTTGCCTGAAACTTTATGCCCTTTGGGGTCACTCTGGGCACTCTGAGACCAAGGAAGTCCACTCTGCTTAGCAAAGTCATCCGAGGTGACAAAACTGATTTGGGCAATGGATACAGTTTGAAGTTACAGATGAAAAAGGAAACTTCTTATAAAATAATTTAACTTTTCCTATCATGCTGCTGCCTCCAGGTTTGCTCTCCCACCAACCCTGTGATGGCCTATGCTTACAGAGGTTAGGAGAATCTCTCTGTCTGTTGAGGAGGGGTGTAGGAGGAAAGTTTAAAAAGAAACTGATCTTTTTTATTTTCCCTGAAAATGAAGGACATTAAATTTTCTAGAACATCATGTCAATTTGGTCTTGCTGTGGAGCAAGACCAGTGCTATATAGAAGTGAAGATATTAGGGTAAAAAATTAGTGCAAACCAATGTCTTATTTCCACTTTTTCTGAAGTTACTCAAAAAACTACAAAATTAAAAAGAACAGATTATTCTTATAAATTTTGTTTCCTAGAGGTTTATAAATAACTTAGGTGTTTTTGTTTTGGACTTATATTTGACATTCACACAGCCCTGTGCAGAAGGTAGTAAGATGAAAGAAGGTAGGATGAGTAGCTCTTAAGTGGCTCTTTGGAACATTTTGTAGGCTTCTCATCAGGCTCCACATTGGAGCTTAATTGACATTATGGTTTCTGTCCTACCTCTCTTAAAATTTCAATTGAAACATTAAAAAAAAGGTTTCTTCTATGCACTCCCCCAGGTCACAGTCCAAATACTGCTGTTTGTTAGCAGTATGGGCTTTTAAAAATGCACTCTGTCAGGATGTGAGGGAAGTCAATCCATGATCTTTGCAGACCCTCTGGTGACCTCAGCCAGCTGCTCCCCAGGTCAGGCCAAGGCTGATGCAGGTATTACTCATAATGTTTGTCTCCAGGAAAAACCAGATTTCTCAAACAAGAAGGGTAGCAATGAGACCTTTCAAAGCTCTGGGTTGCTCACTTTGATTGAGGTAACTAACCAAAAAACAGCAAGGCATCTGGTAGGAAAACTCACTCAGTAAGGCACTACTTCAGGGTTTGCCAAGACTGGGCATTTATCCACTATTTAGTCGGCACCCATCAGGATAGCAACTAACTGAAGCCAAAGGGACTAATCATGGTGTAAGATACGGGGCAATGTGAGTAATGATAATGCTATTTGGCCTTTAATTAGTCATTTAGAGTTCATTTCAGAACTAGAGAGCTTAGGAGGGATTCACTGTTCCTGCATACCAGTTCCTTGTGGATTAATTTGTGGATCCCATGAAGAGGCTGGTTACTGCAGAGCTGCTGATGTCAGCAGGTGTTCACATCACTCTCCTACCCTTTCCATTCATCACTTGAGAAATAGGGATTTTTCTTCTTTTCACAAAGTATCTGTGGTCTCTCAGGTGTCTCAAATATTGCAGATTTCTCTAGGTGTCCACTAAATTACACCATTTTTGCTGCAGGATAACAAGACTGGCTATTTCCCAGCTGGTTTCTTTGCTGGTTGTCCTGGTTAACCTGACCGGGAAAGTGCTGTGGATGGATGTCATAACACAGTGTTTGTTTTTATTTCTCATTCCTTATGCTACTGTAAGTGTATTTGATTAGGGTTGAGCAGCTGAAGTGTGTGAGAATTAAATGTCTTGATATTATCCATTAACATCTGTACAGGAAAACTGGTTCTGAAAAGAATCACAGAAGTCATAAGATTACAGAATATTCTGAGTTGAAAGGGATCTACAAGGATCATTGAGCCTAGCCCTTAAATGAAAAGGGACAGATGGGGATTTTTTTTTAACTGCTGGGTTTCTTTTAGGAATATATCTTCCTGGAAACCTTTTTGGCTTTGGTTTTCCTGTTATATCCTGTGTACTTTAACAAGTAGAATGACTACTTTAGTGATTGCTGATGAAAAACGTTGGATGGGAAGACAGGATAAGTGATATGTTTTGGTGCACCTTTAGCATGTGATCCTTGAAGTCTGATTTTTTTCCTGGGATTCTGTGCAATTGTGATTTGATGTTTATCATTGCTATGGCATTGCCTCTGCTCATTAAATATGACTTTGCTGTGAATTTAGAGAGGTGGTTTAATGTTAATCAGCTTCTCTGTTAATCTCACACATGCTCCCCTGCTGTGTAAAAGCTGCCCATGAAACTATACTAGTCTTTTCTTGGCTTTGTCCCTTTGTTTCTATTTGTGCTTGCCTTGAGCAATAGTATATATTGCAGTGAGTAACATATCATTTGCTGAATTCTTCCAAGAAAAAAAGCTTCCTGTTCTTCATAGTGGCTTTTTTTCTTTTCTCTTTTTATAAGTTGGCTTTTGTAGTAACAGTTTTTGTCTGCTTGGGGAAACGAGTCCTTCATTGAAAAACGGTTCGCACTAATACATCTTGCTATACCAATATTGAAAGCTAATCTCATAATGCCAAGGGTACACATGTTTTAGCAGTGCTCGCTTCAGAAAATGTGACTAGGGCCGAAGAATCCTTTGTGGTAGTTTTGGTCTTCTGTATTGCTCCTAATGAGTCATCAGTGGGACAAGGTCTTGACTGAGTCTTAAGTGGGGACAGCCTTAAAGGACAACTGCTGTTACAGAAATGGTGAAATCTAAAGCTGAGTATCTTGTGAAAGACAAATTCTTATTGTGTGAGGGAGTGGTACTGTAATTCAGGCACCTTGTGCTTAAGCACAACAGCAGCAATCATCTTGAATATGATTGCTACAAGATCTGCTTGTTCCCACCAAAGATTTCCTCTAACAGAGCAGTGTGGTCTACCAGGCCTAAGACTCGGAGAGACATTGGTGAGAAGAGATGCGTGAAGTAAAAGGATGTGCATTTTTGCCATATCCAAAACAGAGGCTTATAGACTTAGATTCACTCTAGAGCCTTATATTGTAAAAACAGCAGTCACAACAGCACAGGATTAAATCCTTGCCCAACTCCAATTTATGAAATTCGAAGTATTGGCTTCTCTCAATACCCAGCTCCTGCAGTCTAAAGCTGTTGAAGAGTTTCATAAGGATGTGTAGCTAGTGTTATCCATATTAAAAGGGGTAGAAAAGTGTACAAGCAGTCACATACTTCATCAGTTAGCAGATTGGAGCTGTAAAAAGAATTTGCCTACCTGACCTCAGCAATTTCCTGGTTGCTGTATTTATTGAGCCTATTTCTCTTGGCTGAAACACATCTGAATATACAAGTTTTCCTGCTGCTACTTAACATGGGTAAAACAGAGAATTAAAAAATCAATCCTTTTGAGGAGCAGATATTTTCAGCCCTTCACTCTTTCACTTTTCTGCCTTTTCATACTGTTCTCTGAGCTATGAAAGCTTTTAATTTCTCTGTGTTTGACTGTCACCCCTGAGGACGTGACTCATCAGTGAAGGAATGGACACCAAATTTGTGTTCTATGGTTTCTTTGTAGGGACACGTCTGTCCTGAGGCAGTTCTGCTTTTTAAATAGCAGGGGATTTTAGTGAGTAGAAGAAAGGTGTTTTTGACTAGGAATGAAAAAGGTTATCTAGTAAAGGCTTGTAAGAAAAATACTCCCCTAAATTCCTTTCGTTGTACGTTTAATAGGGTTTTGTGACAGTGAGTGTCCAAAGTCAGTTTGGTCTATGGAGGCAGCACAAAAAGATGAGGGCATCCTAGAGAGTTTTCTTTCCCTGTGTGGTTCTGAACTCGGAAGATTCACTTCTCTGCTTTTGTGCACAATCTCAGAAAGACTGAGATAGATCTTATGGACGCTACAGAGAAAACAGTATTGTCTACATGGGCTCTGGCACAGAGGGCCACAGAGAGTTCCCAGCAACCATATTTTCTGTGCAGCCATTTATTCTTTCCTTTGTCCCTTAGGTTGTTCCCATTATCATGGTGTCTGGAGGTCCCAGGGAGCTTTGCAGCTTAAGTGAGCTTATGCTGTCTAAGTAAACAGTATACATCTGCTAGTTGACGTGCTCTGGGGCACAGGTGGTTGTGATTTACCTGAGGTGTTCAACACCTCTTGGAGCCAAGTCACAAAACTTAGTTTCTAGACAGATATAAATCTCCTCAGAGTGCTCAGTCTTGTCTGTGAAAAGGCCATAGCTATGTTAAGCTAGCTGAAAATACTGATATATTTACATTTTAAAATTCTATTGTGGTCATCCCTGACTTTATATTCTCTGTTCAACCTCAGGGAAAAGCACAAAGACCTTTTTCTAAATAAATCCATTCAACTAATTGTCAAGGAGTACTCTGTCACATGAGGAATAGTTGTTGTGGTCGTAGAGGATTTACAGCTGACATGATGGGTGCAGTTTAAAGTGAATGAAGAACAGGAATATTAGACTGGAGAAAAACCATGAGGTGGCTGCATAATGCAGTGACTTTTCCTGGTTTTCAGACCTAGGAAAGAGCAATAATGGATCTAGAAGAACTTTGCACGTGTGAAATTGAGATTGGTATGACTGACCAGTGAAACATTTTGAAATATCCCTCGCCTTTAGACCACTCTGCTGACTGGTATGTTCAGGAGACATTGGATAAAAGTCCCATGGAAAGGAACGCTGCTCAAAGCCACTTTTGGTCTTGAAAAATATGGTAAGTAGTTTTCCTTTTTAAACA
The DNA here is from genome assembly GCA_013399895.1 of Serilophus lunatus. Classification (NCBI taxonomy): domain Eukaryota; kingdom Metazoa; phylum Chordata; class Aves; order Passeriformes; family Eurylaimidae; genus Serilophus; species Serilophus lunatus. The sequence goes on from VXBA01000530.1 coordinate 335,128, forward strand.
GCCTAGAAATGCTTATTCTCTGAGTGTCTGCTAGTTTAGGGTATCTTGGGAATGTATTTTATTTTTGTGAGTTTAACAAATGTTGAACGAATGTTTCTCAAATTCTCTCACAACCATTGAAGGAAATTGTGAGATTTGGCTTGTTCTATTAAAAGTGACTATAGGTGTAGGAAACTAACTTGGTAAGCCCATGGACTTGAAGCAAATTAATGCATTTCGTCCAGTTTCCTATGGCTTTAATCTCAATGGGTTTGATAATATAAGAGCAGGGAAAGGGCAGCTTGTTTTGATGGACAGTTTTCCTGCTTGTAAGATATGTTGGCCAGTCTAGAGAACTAAGAAGTATACATTTCCTTTTTAATACTGATAAACAGTAAAGTGGGGGAAGCAAGGAGGGGAACTTAAAGAAATATTAAATCTTAATTAATTTTACATCTTAATTGTTCTCTGATGAGACCAACAAATCTGGTTCATCTTGAACTTTGCTGTTTAATAAGTCTCTCCACCTCACAATAATTTTTTCCTTAACCCTTTGTAAATTTGTGACAGAATCTGTTGTGCAGTAGTAATTGTATAACAGCCTGATAATTGGACATTTTTTTATGCACACTTACTCTATGACCAAAACAATCAGCAGGCTAAGTAGCAGTCTGCTTCTTCTTGGCTTTGTAGACAAACTCATAATCTAAATGATGTCTTAATACAAAGAGAAGGAGGTTAGATAATCCTCCTAGTTCCTTACAAGAGAGAAAGCTGCATTTCTTCTTACTTCAGCCCCTTTGACTGCATAGAAAAGGGATAATTGGGGAACAAACTGAAAATGTGAAAATGGACATAATCATAGAACTGTAGTACTCTCAGTGACACTTGAAGAGTTTGTCACATTCAGCCTTTCATTCTGCCCTGGGAAGGACAGGTCCCTGTCAAGAACTTCTTACTGCATCTTGCCTCTCTATTAGGCAGAGCTGGCTTATATCAGATTTTCAAGCTGATCTGATGTAAGAGAAATTAAAAATCCTACAACCTGCAAGTGGATGACCAAGCAGCCTACAGTTGACACATGTTGAGAGTACAAGGATGGATGTTATTCGAGAGATTCAAACACAGGAACACAGAATTAAATTGAGTCTGAATATCAGGTCAATATTTCCCAGCAGTGAGGTCTAACAGACTGCAGAAATTTTGTTACATATGGTCTCTGTGTGAGGGTTCAAAAAAGAAAACCCAGCATATGGCCCTATAAAGGGCAGTACTATCCCACTAGGAATCAACAGGCATTATCTTGAAAACAAGTGTGAGCTGAACCAGGCAAAGCTGGCTATAATGGGAGTCACTTGCTACAGGAGCAGTTTGCTTCCCTGTTAAAAAATTCCCAAATCGTTAAAAAATCAATTATATTTGTATATAATTGACATGTTAGTTAATAGATTACAGTTTAAGGTAGGGTCTAAGCCTATTTCATGAAGATGCATAGTATCACTAATGTAAGAGCAGGCTGAAGTGCATGGGAAATCCAGAAGCAATTTGGTAACCTGTCCATCTCCTAGAGCTTGCTCTGACCTTCAGGTATGCTGACCCTGATTCATCTGAGGCACTGCTGGCGACGCCTCAGCTCAGACTAGCTTTAGTGTGTTGCACCAAAGTGTGTTCCTTTCATAGTGAATCAAGCCCAAGTCCAGAGTAGTGATCTGCCCTTACAGAGGCTATCTACTGCATTTACTTTTAAGCTTTGTTTTAGATGGCTACTCCAAGAACCCAAATCCTGAAGCATTTTGAAGAGCAGGCTCAGTTACTGACGCCACAGAAGCAGGGAAATATCGGAGGCACATGGTCCTGCTCAATGTGACCCTCTCTGGCTGGCAAGCAGCAGGCAGTGAGAAGCAGCATGAGAGTTCAGCATTTTGAACAGCTAGGAATGGGTAGCACTTTGCCATCATATCTTAGGGAAATGGGACTGTTCAGAGGAATAGGAGTGCTGACACTACAGTGTCACATGTAAGTGGTGATGTTAGCACCTGAACAGCTGTCTGTAACATTTGTGTGGGTCACTAGTAGCTCCCTAATTAGCTTACTGCTGTGAGATGGGAAAGGGTGACTGGACTCTGGATTTTAAGTGCAGCTTTGTGTATACTTTCTGCAACTGTTTTATGTGAGCCTGGGAGGGTAGGCATGAGGGCCATGCCTTTCAAAGAGCAAAAAGGGGCTCCTTTGGCATTACTCAGTATGCTTGAGAGATGGAATAAACTTAAACGTTCCCTTCAATTTTGTTAGGAGAAATCCCATTTGCCTGTTACACCATTATTAGCAGAGACAATGGGACAAACATTGATATCCTGTTAATTATAGGCATGTTAATGATATATATTTCTGCAGCCAAATGGCATTTCAAGTCTATTTCCTGTCTTAATTTTGTGCAGTGCTGTTTGAAATGTTAATGAAGCCAGAATTCTTAAAGGTCGTCCTCTGAATGCATTTGCTTTTTTTCCTGCTTTCTTTCAGAAAAATTTAAATGAGGTTTTGTACCTAACGCTGCTAACAATGTTAACTTTTCTGTTTAATTAATCAAGGTGGGGGAACATGTTTGCCCTGGTCAGTGAGTCAAATGAGAAAAGCTCTGCATTCGCCTTTAAACTGTCCCCTGATATTTTCTTTCCATGACATGTCCTGTCTCTCCTCTTTCACCCAGCAGCCCCTACTACTTTCTTTTTATAGGCTGTGTGAAAGAATAGTTGGGGGAAAAAAAAAAATCTCCGCAAACCAGAAAGCAACGGGAAAGTGCAAATTTAGCAGAACTGCGCATTGTGTTTTCTGAGGAGCCATTTATCATCCTTGGAAAGTTTTGATTCCTCACAAATAACAAAGAAAAGGACTGGTAATTGCTGCTTTCAGCTAATTGACAGAATTGTGTTGTGAAAGAAGGAGAATTTCTGAACTACCTTTGCTGATAACACTTGAAGGTTGTTTTAAACTTTCAGTTGCTACTAAATTAAGAAACTGTCCCTTGTCTGTGCTCATCATTAATCCAGTAGATGAATTCCATTTGTTTTTAATACTGTTAGATCACAAGGAAATAGTAAGTGGAAAGGATATGCCTGATTCAGCTTCTACTTTGTAATCTTTCTACTGGTTTCACCGGAAAGTAGACGAAGGCTCTTAAATATTTGCTGGTAGCACCACACACTTCTTTCTCTGGAACAAAAATGTCAACTAAGTAGAACATGTGGCAAGGGGCAAACTTACAATCTGTCCCCATCATGGAGAAGGTAGTGAGTGACTTGAGGGACAGAAGTGAATGAATGCAAGTTTCTGCTTAAGGATGGTGGGAGAAGCTCCTTCTACCTTGCTTTCCTATGTGCCCTTACACAACAGATAACAGGTTTTGCAAGTAGGACAGGGCCATGTAGAGGTGGATGATGCTGGTGAAGGGTCTGGAGCACAAGTCTGATGAGGAGCAGCTGAGGGAGCTGGGGTTGTTTAGCCTGGAGAAAAGGAGGCTTGGGAGGACTGTATTGCTCTCTACAACTACCTGAAGCAAGATTGTAGCAAGGTGGGGGTTATCTCTTTTCCCAAGGAACCAGCAGGAAATGATTTGAAAATTTTTGCTATGAGAAAAATTGTCAGCAGAGATTTAACCCTGGATTTTGGAAGAGCAGTCTTTAGGCTGCTTGTAAAACTAATTAATAAAGTCCCCTTTCCAAGGTTTGCAAAGTTGCTTGCAAGGGTAGTAGGGTTTTTTGAGAGCTATCTGTAAGAGTGCAAGAGCAGACAATTACAGTGCATGAAATGTCAAGTAAGCAGGGCAGAAGTGTGGCTTGGCTGAACAGGGATGTCTTTTTGAAGCTTTGGCAGAAAAAGAAAGTGTATGTACTGTGGAAGCAAGTTCAGGCTGCACAGGAGGACTGCAGAGATGCTGTTCACTATTGTAAGGAGATTTGTATGGCCAAAGGCCAATTGGATTGAAGCATGCCAGTACTGTATGAGTAAAAAAACCCCAAACTCTCTTTTAAAAAAAGAGAACTGCTAAAGTAGACAGTCATATATTACTTCATGAAGTTAGTGTTTTTTAACACTGGTGATGGGCTCTGGCACTTCTAAAGTTGGAAGGTTGCCACTGGGGGAGCGATAAGCTCCCAGCTGTCTGAACTGGTGTAGGATTTGCTGCTGCAGCTGAATGCTCAGAAATACATGGGACACAATGGGATTCATCTTGGGTTACTGAAAGACTTATTGTTACTGTGCGACCTCTCTGGTATCTAGCAACAATCTTGGGAATCTGGAGAGGTCCTAGTCAACTGGAAACCGGAAAATGTTGTTCCTGTTTTCAAGAGGGGCAAGAAAGTAGGCCCTGATAATTACAGGCCTGTCAATCTCACTTTGGTGTTGGTAAAATTATGGAGAAGTTTATTTTAGGAGTTATTGACAATGCCACTTGAAAGACAACACAGTCATCAGTCAAACCCAACATGAGTTCATTAAGGGAAAGCCATGCTAATGACCTTTTATATGACAAGGTTATCCTCCTAGTGAAGAAAGGGAAGGCAGCGGATGTGATTTAAAAAAAAAATTTCTACTTTTACTAAAGCTTTTGGTACTGTCTCTTACAATATCCTTCTAGACTTCAGCCAGTTGTATAAACAATACGATGGGTGAACAATTAGCTGAAGAATTGGGCTCGAAGAGTAGTGAATTGGATAGCATCTGCCTGGCAGCCAGTTACTAATGGTGTTCCCCAGGGCTTCATTTTAGGGTCATTTCTCTTTAATGCTTTTGTCAGTGAACTGGACACAGGAGTTCAATGCAGTAAATTTGCTGATAATACAAATTAGGAGAAGTCGTTGATTCCTTTGAGGGTAGAGAGATCTGGATAGATTAGAGAGCTGGGTAATTACCAAGTGTATGAAATTTAACAAGAAAAAAAATGCTGGATTCCGCATCTGGGAGAGAGTAATTCTGGGTCTTTATATAGATAGGGAAAGAAGAGCTGGAGTTAAACCCTTCGGAAAGGGATTTTTGGGTTTTGATTGATGGCATGCTCAGTATAAGTCAATAATGTATCTCGGTGCCTCCAAAGGATCAACCCTATCCTGAGATGCATTAAGCACAATGATGCTGTACTGTGTGCAGCCTTAGGCTCCATAGTATAAAAAGGATATAAAAGTATGAGAATGTGTCCAAAGATGGCAAAAGGACTAGAGGACATGACTGATATCTTCTTTCTGGTATCCAGTTCTATCATGAGATCAAATGGCTTAAAGCTGTGGCAGGGGAAGTTCAGGTTGGACTTTAGGATGAAGTTCCTTACTGAGAGTGTGGTCAAGTACTGAAACAGGCTTCATGGCCCCAAGCCTGTCGGTGTTCAAGGAGTGTTTGGACAATGTTCTTGTTGCCCTGCATGGATTTGAACACAATGATCCCCATTCTTTCTCTGATTCTGAACTGTGGCCCAGCTCCAAGTTTTTAAGCCCCTGATATGGTAGAGCTAAGGAGAGAATGGCCAAAGCGTTAATATGCAGATTCTGATTTTTACTGGGTTAATTAAAGGCGGAATGGAGGGAAAGAGCACAGGGTTTTTAAGGTGTTGTATTAGTTGCACTTAAGTGTACCCATAAATCTATATAGGTGAGGCAAACCTGAGACCTTTTGAAGTAAACTTGTTATTATTCTTATAATTTAGATATCATGGTCATACTGCATAAAGAAGGCAAGCATGCAGGCCGAATTTTAACCTCTTCTAATATGACCAACCTGAAGTTTACTTATTTCTTGTTTTTTCCACAAAGGAGATTTTAGTTCACTTCTTATATTTCTAACTTTATTACTGAGATTGTCAATGTTTTTTACCTTCACTGCCTAGAGCTGGAGAGTTCCTCAAATATTTTATAGCATGTGTTTCTACCTACATCTCTGAATATGCATGTTAGAGCACTTCAAGGGCAACTTTCCAGGCTGCAGACCAAATTATCATTCAGGTGCAGAGGACACTTAATCAAGCCTCTGAATGGGGTTCAACATATGAAGAACGTGCAAACATTGGACAGGCAATGTTGCTTTTTCCCTGTGTAGAGGACAGGGAAATACTTACCCAGTGGCAAACAGCTCTGGATACAGATAGGAGAGCTATATGGAAAGAAGTGTGTGGTATTCACAGCTCAAAACCACCCACTAGCTCAAAGCCAGGCTTTTGGCCATGCAAGACTCTAATTTAACACAACTGCAGAGGTTGGGAACCTCTTAAAATAATAATGCAAATGAAAGCTGGGTTTTCCTGATGGCAGCTACAGGCAAGGTCATTCTCTGAGGATTGCATTACTGGAAAAATCAAACAAGATTGCCAGTGGACGCAGGAAAGCTCAGGGGATAGGTTTGTGGGAATACTTGCCCATGGAGCACAGCAGTAGAGCTGTCCCAGATCCTTTGCCTGATGCTGTAGGGAAGAAAGGCTCTTTTTCTGCCTGCTTCTTACTGAGGTTTTCAAGCGGCAATTGATGCAAAGGCTGATCTCAGCTTAATTTGCAACTGAAAACGGACCAAAAAACCTACAGGCAGAGGTTGTCCTCTACCAAATGTTAAATGAAGAGTCTGGAAGACTGCATACTAGTATACGTGTTAGATGGGAGTTTCTTATGCTTCTGCTCCCAAAGTTTAGATCAATATTTTCCTCTTCCCCCTAAAAAAATAAAAGCAAAGAAAAAAACATGTGAAGTAGGGTTGGGGTTAGTCCCAAACCCAAACTACTGGACAATACCTTCTGCAACACCCATGTTCGTGAGGCTAAAGAGTTTAGCTATGTGTGTGTTAGTCACATTGTGCTATCATCCAGCTGGAATTTTTTTTATCATTATAGATTTAATCACAAAGCCTGGCCTTGTACCCAAAGCACTAGCAAATCCATCAAGAAGTATTTTGCTGTCTATGGCTTTTTATTTTATTTTCTCAAAATAAAGATGGTATATTTGGTTTCATATTAGAAATCAACTTTGAGAGAAGATTGATGGTTTTAGCAGGTCTTGGTATTTTATGATATTTACAAGGCACAGAAAAGTGCAAAAGGAAAACAATGTGACAATAGCTTTTCTCAAGTAGCACAAATAATTAAATGGAAATAAAGTTCTTTGGAGTTCTCTTGCAAAAAAAGTCTTCCTTATTTTGCGAGGTAATTATGGATTTTCACGAGTACTCCTTGCTAATCAGGTTTAATGACACTAAACCCAAATGACATTATAGTTATTTTCCAAGGCTGTGTTGGAGACATGCTGCATTAACCCAAAAAAACAAAGCACAGAGATGGCAACAACAAGAATAAGAGTAAAAAGAAAAAGGAGTCAGTAGAGAAGTAATTGTGGCTTTACCTCCTGCACAATAAGAGTGGCATAGCAATAGAGGAACAGGCACTGGTAAAATTAATGATAAATAGTACTGCCCTTGAATTTTCTGGGAATCTAAGGCACCCTGGGGAAAATATTTACTCTTAATTTTATTTTTTTTACAAAGTCTAGCTGATTTAGCTAACAGAAAACCTGTGTATTGTATGTGGTTGCATTATTTTATATATGTGCTATTGCTTCTTGCTTGCTAAGTCTAACCTGTGTTTCAGTACCAAGGGTCATGACTGATCTTCAATCATGAGCTCACAAGGTGCCAAAAAAGTTTGAGGACTTGAGGCATAGATGAAACGCCTACAAGAAACCAATAATAAAATCTCCCAATTCTGGTGATGTGTAAAGCTACAGAGATTTAAGAAGTCCAAAGTGCCAGGTCCTACACTTTGGCACAACAAACCCATGCAGAACTACAGGCTGGAGAGAGAGTGGCTGGGGAGCGGCCAGACAGAAAGGGACATGGGAATGCTGATTGACAGGAAATGGAACATGAGCCAGCAGCGTGTCCAGGTGGCCAAGAAGGCCGATGGCATTCTGGCCTATATCAGGAATAGTGTGTCCAGCAGGACCAGGGGAGTGATTCTTCTGTACTCAGCACTGGTTAGGCCACACCTTGAGTCCTGTGACAAGTTTTGGGCCCTTTTTCTTAAAAAGAAAGTGGTGATGAGGTTTTTAAATGTTTTTTTCCTCCCCCTAGAAAACCCTGAACGTAACATAATTTGCATGTGGGCAATAATTTGGAAAGCCTGTCCATATAAACTGTGGTTTAAATATGGAGGTTGATAGGAATTTTACTGAGCTGAGGAATGGGTGTGATCAACCTGGAGGTATCTTAACATTCATACATGCAGCATACTTTTACATACATGCACCTTCTTAGTCCTAATAAGAAAATAAGATGACACACTGACACATTTGTATCCATTTTGCTATTTTGTCTTGTGCACATATTACTTAAAACCCTCCTTGTCATCCCTAATATGTACCGTGGGGAATAACATAAATTACTTTTGGAATTTCCCTCTCCTATAATTTTGCTTTCTAACCTCCATAAAACACCACGAGCACAACATCTGTAATTAGTATGTGAGTTATTTGTGGTATTGTAAAGTATGAACCGAACCTATCTGTTGTCTTTCAGCGCTACATATCTCTCAGAAATGAGGATGTGGTCTAGGATATCATCAATCTTTTCTTTGTGGTTCAGAAGAGGAATCCATTTTCTTTGATAAAAGACCAATTGGTCTTTGTGGTCTATAAATCATTCTTTCTAAAGAAGCCCTTTGAAATACCAGTTCAAGGTATTCTCACAGAGTATCACTTTATAGATTTTTCTAGGGATGGAAGATAATCCTTGTGCGTATCAAAAGGAAAGATCTATACTATTTTTCATTGAATTTTGTAACTTTAATAGGAACTCTCTAAAGGCCAAATATTGCTATCTCTAGTCCTCCATGAAGTTAGAACTTTTGTGTCAAAATAGTATTTCTCTGATGTTTGAGTCTGAGATGACAGGATTAAAACCAGGGTCCCATAAGAGAGCATTCCTTACAACACTGAAAATCCTTAGCCCTGTTAATGAGAAACACTAGCATTTTGTGTGTGTTTCTCGTTTGTGTCTTTCACACAACTCAGTTTGAATATATGTTCTGTAAAAATACTTGATATTATAGGAACTCTTTCTGGATGTACCTGCCTGTATAAAGGCTATAAGGCAGTTGTTGATATCTGTGTGGTCCTCAGCTGAAAAGCAGTCTGTCTGGTGTCAGTGTCACTATGCCATCATGCTCCTGCAGGTGGAGTGCGTGGTGTTATGGGTCTTTGGTTTTCTTTGCTTTTCTTCTAAAAGCGTTCATATTTTCAAGACTGTTACTCTATGAGGGACAGAAACTTTTCTTCATGTAATCTGAAAGCTTTGGCCATAACTTTAAGGAAAATGCCACATAGTGTAAAAATTGCCAGGGGAGACAACAAAGCAGTCACAGGGTGGCTGCCTTTCAGTGGTATAAGAAATGAGCAGCACTTAAATGTGCAGAGTTTATCATTCCTTGGAGACCTTTAGGAGCCCTGCTGTACACAGTAAATAATAATAAACAATGTAGCTCTTTTACATAAATAATCCTTTTCTTTCTGATTTATTCAGGTTTATTCCTGCAGTGGCATATTGTTTGCAGTATTTATCTCAAGGTATTGTTACTGAGCTCTATTGTCCAAAGGAAATGAATTTATCTCGTGAAACTACAATGTTGGAGAGGCATTATAGGGCTGTATTTACAGTTTCCTTCTGTTTAGCGATTATACTGTATCTTTTTGGTTTCTCCCCCTCCCTCCCAATTTATCTTTTGGCTGGCTCGGAGCAGCAGGATATTTGGTGTGGGCTGTGAAACAGATTTAAGAAGTCAGAAATACTTTTAATCCAATCCTAACCTCTTTAGTCCATAACCTGCCTGTGGAAATAATATTATGTTTCCTGCTTTTTTTATAGCTTTCTCACAGGAACATCATCAATCTGTACTTCAAGCATTTCCAAAGAACCGAAGACAGTCATTAGAAAAGGGGAGAAGGGGGGTGGTAGGGAAAACCTACTGAATTTGCGTCCTTAGTTAAGCTAAGCACCATAGTCCTAAAGGGTGAGAAAGGGACCAAAATCTTAATCTAGCCAGAGGCAACACAGGAGGGATGGGGTGTTATGACAAACATGTTCCTCAGCTCTATTTCCTGCTGCAAGGAAAATGTGAGAATTGCAGGCTTGTTCAGAATGAAGCTTTCACCACAGAGTTGTCTCATCTAAAACTGTATAACAAAGAGCAAGACACCTCTTAGATCTGATCCTCAGATGAGGGGATAAAAGAGAAAAATCACACTTCTATTTCTGTTCACTCATCTTTCATGTCATTAGAAACAGGATAGTTGTTTTTTAGATTTTAGTAAGTCAATTATTTGCTTTTTACTTGGCTTCTAGTTTGGTGGTGCCAAGGTAACCAACAACTACCAAAACTTGTTTGCTATTTCCATTGGTTTTCTCATCTTTAAAAAGGGAGCTGAACTGCTTTTGTGAGACCCAGCATCTTGAGCTGATGCTCCAGAAGATCCAGAGCAACCAACTGCAAGGGCTGGCTCAGCAGCTGGTTCCTGGGGACTGAGAGGAAGATGAGCCTTCTGGTGATTGGCATTAGGCAAAGAAAAAAAATAAATCTCCTTGGCCTGCAGCAGGTGTTGGAGAAGGGGATTGAACTCGGGAGAGTTCTTAAGATTTCCCCTTAAAGCACCCCGTTGCTTTTTCTTACAGATCTAAGGTGCCAGTTCACTTCTTTCCTACAGTTAAGTCAGCCCTGCAGAATTGCTGTGGAAATCTACTGGCTTCAGCTTCTTGTTTGACTGCCATAAACAAGGAAATCCATATCCTCCTTGCCAGTTGTTCAGCAGAACCAAGCTGCTTGTTCCTGAGCGGCTGGGTGAATTGGATTTTGGAAGGATGCTTTATGTCTTTGAAGTCTTTTCTGGCTAAATATCATTAATCTTCAGAGTGATTCAGTTCTTAAGGTAATTTGTTGCTTTCTTCTTTCCTTTAAATCCTTTACAGGCATGATATGGAAAAACTTCTTTGCTCCAAGATTATCCAGTGTAATTAGAACAGTGTCACTCAACTCAGTAAAGTCCTTTATACATTTTTCTGTCTCGTTAAAATTTAAATCCATGGGACATGGGAAAAGGTGTGATTTATTGTTCATTTATTCTTAATTTCCCTATACACTGCATTCTTAAAACTATTCAAGACTTCTTTTTGGTTTTGTGACTTTTAGGATGTGCCACTGAGCACAGCTGCTTTTGAGAAGAGTTGCTGTCTCTGTGGGAGGCTGTGAGGAGCTTTCTACTTGTATCAGGTTTACTAATTGCCTTTCAGTATATGAAATCCTTGTGTAGAGGATGATGCTGTGGAACTGGAATATAAAATAAGAGTTTACTAGACACCACTGGTTATGTGGTTTCCCTTACCTATGTGTCTCCATTGATGAAAAGGGGAAACCACTGGCTAACACACCTCCTTAAAAACCTTGTTCCTTGGACAGAAATGATACAATATTGTTACTGCCTAGTGTCAGTGGTTCCCCATGTCTACAGTGTTAAGAAAGAGTCCAGAGGGAGCCCAGTGGAGAGATATTAATAAGGTGAAGGGGCGAATCACGAGACTTACTGGAAAGTACGTGGATTGTTTTAGCCATGAGATGGACAAGATGGGGATCAAGCGATCTGTTTGCAGCCTTTCCATCCCCTAAAATGGGGGGCTGTAGAGAAGTCAGAGTTTTCTTCACTCTACGGTTAAAGAACAAGAGGCAGTGGGCATTGGAAATTCTTATGGGATTAAGAGCAAATTCTTCACAACACAGGGTGCTCAAGCAGAGTAACAAGACCAAAGGAGGCTGTGGACTCTAATCTTCAAGACTTTAAAAACTTGATGGGTTAAACTCTGAGTAAACTGCTCTAATTATGAAGCTGGAATGGATTTGAACAGTAAATGGGATTAAATGACTTGTGAACACCCCTTCCAACCTGTATTTTTCTATGATTATTAAAATCATGTTTGTTTTTTTTTTTCTTTTAAAAAGGATAGCTGCAGTGTTAACTTCAGCTAGTATGTTGTTTTTCTAGAATACCTGCTGTGAATCCTTCTGGTACTTAACCAGGAAGTGAATATCACTTATTGATCTCTTAAATCCAACTTGAAGTGTGTCTTTCCAGGCTCTGTGTAAGCGTTTGCTCTCATTTCCAGTGCTCAGGATGATAAATAAACTCGCTTTTCAGTGCTTCATCTGGTTGTGGAAAACTTTATTGCCTAGCTGTGGCTTGTATTTTCCTTCTGCAAATGCTTTAGTTTGGTGGAAAAATAACTGGGAAGCCATGGGATCCTGTTCTTTTTCACTTTTTCATGACTTCAAATTTTATTCATTTGAGTTAATTCTATTTAAAACAATATTCATCAATTAGAGTTTTGTTTACTGTCATTCCTTGTATGACTAGTTATCATATAAATGAACAGTCATGATGTTCAGTAGACCTTAATACCTGTTTTGCCAATTTTTACTATAGAAGGTATAAGAATATTTAAGCCAGCCCTGTGCTAGCTGTGCATCTGTAATATATGTTCTCTAAGTATCTTATTTGATTTGTTTTCCTTATTCTTTGGACTCCTCTGTTTTTGTTAAACGACTTCTTTGTTTTTAAGCATCAGACTTTATTCCTCTATGCAGACAGTGATAAAACCTTCTAGTTCCACTCAAAAAAAGATTTGGCTCACTTACTCGCTATTTGAATGTTGGAAAGGAGAATTAAAGTTGCAGCCTGTCAGATCCATAATAATTCTTTTGCCATTCTTTGTCAGAAGTTGCAATTTCTGCAAATTGCTGAATAACTACACCGTGTTTTCCTTGCTTTCTGTTTGTGCTGATTTCCTAGCAGCTTTCACCCATTACTCATTTGTCATTACTGTAGTCTGCTTTTTGTTCATACTTGTTTTCCTACTTCTACAAGCCTTTGATATTCCAGTTGTCCTAAGTGAAGCCTGCAACATGGCTGATCTTGTTTAGTGAATATGTGTCCAGGACTTCATGAGTTATTTTTCACCTGACACTCTCCTGTGAAGAACTCTTTCCCTCTGCCTTCATTGTAGGGGGTGGTGGTGGTGTGGAGTACCTGCCCAGATTGCTCACTTGCCAAAAGAATTTAATAAAAAGCTGTTATTTGCCGACATTTCTCCTGCTGTGTTTGAAGGATGGAGGAAGACGACTGAGCTTTCTCAGAAGCCTATGAAGGCAGTGTAACAGCAGGTAGTCATGCAAAATCCTCTCTCTGGAGACAGAAAGAATGATGTCTATAAAAATACAATATGTCTTTGTGGTCCAATCTGATTCTCATTCTTTGTGGAGTAAGAGAGTAAGGCTTTATCCTTCATATTCTGAAAACTCTAATTTTGATTTGACAAAATGCTGTAAAATATTGGGAAAGGTTAAATACTCATGCTAAACGCCAAGTTAAATGTTTAAGTGCTTCGAGCTTAGAAGGTATTTTGTCATTCTGATCGCCCTAACTCAAAATCCATTTGAGTGCTCCTGCTGTAAACTTCCAGCTGTATGATCCATATTATAATTTCTTCAGGAGTACAAGCAAGAACACAAAGTTGCCTCTAAGCCAGTTCTGAAGTGCTGCTGGTTCTGTTCACATTATGAGATATGAAGAGGTTGCATCCCTAACACATTTAAATGGTTCCTGTGTCTGCTTACATAATCCGTTCTGTTAATCTTGACCTAAACCCTCCATGCCAATGCTTTTCACAGCTCAGTTATACACTAGTTAAGGCTTTATTTGTAGATAGTAATTGAAGGTTTCAAAAATATGAAATCTAATGTGGCTTGGAAAATTCACAGTAGGTTAACCTTCATCTGCAGGTTAACAGCTCATATGTGAGTTGTGTCTGTGGTGCCGCTAAATACTAGAGCTTGTGAGCATGCTTTTGCTATGGGGGAAAATAATTAACCAAATAGAAAATGTATCAAAGATCATGTTCAATAAAACAGCATAGTGATATATAGGATATAGACCAATCTTTGGATTCAAAGAGCGGGAGAGCTGGACAAAATCTCTCGTTGTTTAGTTACCCATGATGAGATGTGTTTACTATTTACCAAATATAACAATAAATCCACAAATGAAATGTCTTCAAGGGCAATGAAACACCCAGTGATTACTTGTATTCTGGAGTGCTGACAGTGATTTTGAGGTCCCAGCAATGATAATCTTTGAAATGCAAATACTGCTATGAACAGGCAGCGTATTATTAGTCTGGGGTTTTTTTTTCAACTTAAAACTTATTGACTTCTAATCTAATCTAATTCTTACTGACTTCCAACCACATTTTCTTGAGAAGGAATAAATTAGGTACCTGCTCTATTTACTCATTGTGTTTGTTCTATGTGTAACTCTTCGCCTTCTTAATTTTTTTTGGTAGACGGAAATGTCTTTCAGCTGATTAAGAACTTTTCTAATACATCATTTTGCAGGAAAGAAGCTTAGGTATGTCTCCCGCGTAGAGTGTGAGGTGTGGCTGTTTAAACCAGTGAAACTGCTCTGGTGCAAAAATCCTTTATATGTAGTAGGAATCAAGGTAAAGGAATTTTTTCAGCTGCCTGGACCAAACTGGTTCCCTGGTTTTGGACCTAGTTGCTGCTTCATCTTTGTGTATCACAGTTCTGCAATCCATCTTTGGTATCAAAGAAATTTCTGGAGCTCTTGCAGACTTTGTTTCAAGAAATTATTTTCCTGTTTAAGTAGGTATCTCTTACAGAGTTCAAATTATATTCACAAATAACTTGTCTATATGTGCATACCCCCACTGGCTCTGTGCCTCAGCATGCACCACAGTATTATAGATGAATTCATTAAAATGCTTAGGCATTCATTGCTGACATTTGTTCTGTTTAACTGAAATAATTTCTTCACCTTTTAAACTTAGCTTTTATGATACATCAAAACTTTTGAACGTTCTCTTTTCAATTATTTAAAAAGTTATTTCTTAATTTCCTGTTTAGTTGTCCCAGATCGTGTTTTTATGCGACTGTGTAGCATA
Organism: Serilophus lunatus; assembly: GCA_013399895.1. Taxonomy (NCBI): domain Eukaryota; kingdom Metazoa; phylum Chordata; class Aves; order Passeriformes; family Eurylaimidae; genus Serilophus; species Serilophus lunatus. Next base: position 350,128 of record VXBA01000530.1, read on the forward strand.
TAATAGCATGCACTTCATCTTAAGAATGCTCCCTAATGTCTAGCTTAGCAAATGTGACTTCTACAAGCTGTAGGATGAATGTACAATGCAAACTGCTCTGTTAAAGTGCACAGACCATAGTGATGTTATGCTTTTGAAACAGAGGTAGTTTCAATCAGTTTGTGTTTATTTGTGATGTAACCTGCCCACTGCTGCAAGTAGCCTATCATGTGGAGTCACCTAAATGAGCATTTCTTTGTGACTCAATTACATTACAATGACAGGACACATTCTGCCTTCGCTTAAGCTTGTTCCCATTTACTGAAAACATGGAGGTTTTCATGGCGGAACCCGAGCTTCACTACTTGAACTTAACTGATACATGAGCCTGCTCTAATGTGAAATATCCATTCTACGTGTTTGTAATTGAGCTGGAGCAAAGAAGGAAAAGAGGGTAAGGTTTTATTGACAAAACAGTGTGTTCTGTGTCCACAGGCTTCAGCGCTGTCTTGTATTATCAACTGAAACATTGCTTCCCCAGCATATAGCTGCTCTCTGGCTGTCTTAATCATTTTGCATTCTAACCACTAACAGTGCCTTCAGTGTGTTAGTACCAGCAGGGTCACTCTGTAAATGAGTCTGAAGAAACGTATCTTTTTTTGTTGTGTCTGAAGGGGAAGAATAAAAGCCACTTCTGCAGCATAAATAGGTTTTGCCTGAGTGCAGAAAACCCCAAAGGGTGTTGAATTTTTTCCTAAATTCCTATATCTGTAGTCAAGATACTGAGGAAGAACAACCTGACTGAGCTCATATGCCTGCATGAGTCCTCTGTTCCTGGGAGCTGCAAGGGCTCAGGTTTTTCAGATTGAGAGGCTTTTTCACCCACTGACTTTTTAAACTTAATTTGTTCAGCCAGCCACCTAGAAGGACAGAGATAGCACTGATACGATCTGCAACCCTGAGTTCTCAGAGCTCCAAAGATCTCCTTTTGTTTATATTGAAATGTGCACCTCTCAAGACCCCTAGTTGAGGAATGTGTTTGAATTTGCTTTCATTGCAGAAATTCTCTTAGTTTTTGGGACTGTGTGCTTTCTAAACAGAAAGACTTTTATTTTTATGCAATGTTATAACTGATGATCAGTGTTGGCATAGCAATCATCAGATATAATACAAGGTTGTTGTTAAGTGCAGTAAAAAGCAGCAGTGCCTTCTGAAACAAAAAATAACTTGCAGGAGTTCTAGTGGAGATGTCTATTTCCTTGATCTTCGTGTAAGTTCTCAGAGTTAGTGTTTATAAAAAGATAGTACTAATCCTCCTGTAGGTTCTTTTGAAATATAATGTTTAACTTTTTTCCAATTCCATGATAAGTTTTTAATGGTGCCTCATACACTTCCTTCAATGAACACAGAGTCTCAGATTTATTAATGCATAATGTATCCCAGAAATCAGTTTAAGTTATTTCCATCCATCAGTCAGCAATGCTTTTTCTGTTATTTGGCTGAACAGATTTCTTTGAAGCCCCATTTTGTAGATTTTGGATGATATATCTAACTTTTCTGAAGAAGGGAGAGAACCTATCAGTTTTATTATCTAAGATGGAAAGGTGGTGCATTAATAAGAGCCAGAAATCTACTTTCTATATGAATATTGAGTTCTGTTGTTCAGAAGCTGCCTTTCACTCACACTTTTTAAGTCTTAGAGATGAATTTAAGATCAAAAAACTAGTGTGTTAACAACACTAGTTAAAGAAATATTTAAGACCAGGCTTATGAAGAAATATGAGGTCTGCAATCTTATAGTTTACACATTTTTCACAGTAAAATGGTGCTACAGATTTATGCCTCTTCCCAGAGCATGTGGGGTAGATGTGGGAACAGCAGCACTTAAAAGTTAGCTAAGAAGCAGACTGTGGATTGTGCAAGCAGTTCATGGCCACCCTGCACAACTGAGTTTTGGAACACAAACTGCTGTGCTCCATACAAAGAGGCAATTTAAAAGTATGAAAGTGTGTGCATCATCATCTCTTAAATAGGAAAAGAGGTAGAAGCCTTGAATCTGGAAAAGTTTTACAGGTAGGCAGCAACCACTTGCTTTAATCGAGACTAGGAAAGGAGAGATAAAGGTGACCTGTAAGGATCTGCTTCTTTTCCAGGTATAAAAAGAGGCTTCAAAATGATGTGAGTAACAGCATAATTGTGACTTAAAGACCTGAGAGAAAAGAGCTCATTGTTGATACTTGCTAGTGAGGAAGAGGAAGGCACAGCTTTTAGATGAGCAGAGACCTCCTGACTCCCTGAGGGCAGGTCTTAGTTCATTTACCTATTCTGTGGGAATCCATATTAATTGAATGCTGCCCTTTTCTTCCTGCAAAGAAGAAGCTGAGAGAACATTAAAAAAATTCAGCCTTTTCTTGTGTTTTTTTTTTTTTTTTTTTTTTTTTTTTTTTTTTAATAAGACTGTGACTAAAGGGAACAGGTCAACCTTGTGACTATTCCCAGAGCATACAGTTCAGATGTGTCATGTACAAAGAATAACACCTCTCTTTTCGTAAGATGGATAGCTTCTGTTCAGAGGTGCATTCTGGCCTTTGTGAAGCCTTGAGGAAGATGTCTTGAGAATTCCAGTACAACAGGTAGATAGAGAGTGGAAGATTTAATTAATATTTAACATCAAGAAGCCTTCATGAATTAATGAAATTAAATCAGTGTTGAAGAACAAACAGAGAATGGAGATTTCATTAGCCCAGGTTCTCCTTTGAAAAGGAGAGTGATGACATGTGAAAGTCAGGTAATGCACTCTTTATATACAAGGAAATTTCTGGATGATGTTCTGAATGCAGATGTAAGTACTTGGTTTGTTTTCCAGGCTGCACCTATGCTGCACAATTTCATTTTGATAGGAACCAGTGCTTGCTAGCACTAAGATTGCGGGGTCGTTTATGCCTGAGGTAGAGTCCTAGTCTTGGCGTTTGGGCTGTGTGCTTTACATGCTACATAGCTGTCAGCATTTGGGCCTGTGACCTTCTTCTGATGGATGTATTCCGTGCTCTGGAAAACACACACAAGCACATCCACTACTGCACAGAGTTCATGGAGAGGACACATAAAATCACATAAACTTCATTATTGAAATCTGTGGTCTTTGCCCTTTGCTTATTTGTTTGTTTCTGCAAGAGAGTGTGTTCTGTGCATATTTGTTTAGTTTACAACTGACAAAATCTGATCTCGCACTTGTTTGCTTCTTGAAGGTGATGTGATATAGGTGCTAAAAGAGATATATCCACTGTGAAAACAAAATGTAAAGACTTAGATGTGCTTGTATACTTTATTTTTGTGATTAAAGCTTTTCTTACTGCATTATCTTCAAATCAAGTTTGCTGTCAGGTAATAGGGCAATAAATGTCCTAAGCAAAGCCCGCTTATTAGGTAATCTCTTCAAACCACTTTGGATAGTACCTTACATGACATAGTATTAGATGGCCAGTTAGTAAAGGACAGGCAGTTGCTGTAAGTAAAACCTCAAACCCCAAATGGCCTTTAAATCTCAAGCGATTAGAAAGATGAGTTCTTAACTTCCACGTAATCACTAGCACCAGGGCAAAGTAGATGTAGTACACTGTGGCCAACTCTGGCAGCTAGTAAGCCCTGAATGTAAATGGCACATATTTGGTTAGTACTTCAGGTTGCTATAAAAACTTAAGGATTACGGAGAAGAATTGGATCTGTTTTCACTCTGGTAGCAAGATGAGTCATGCTGAAAAAGTCTTTGCTTTCCCTGGAAAATTACTTGAAAGATCAAATATGAAATTAGGGTAAAATTGTTTTTTCTTTAAAAATAGAAGTGTATTCAACATAATTTCACTGTGAAGCCAAACAGTCTTACTGTGTTTTCCAAATCAAAATGACACTACACAAACTTGCAGATGACTAGTACAAACTTGCATTTATCCAGGATAAATTAGACATTAGTAACCACTGAAAACACTGACTGGAATGTGTAGTTGAGGATGCATTGTCAAATGTGAAGTTCTTTTGTGCTTTATGGTTCAGTGTGCATTTTTTCATATACATGTGTTGCTTTTCATAAAAATGTCCTTTCTCAAAGGAAGGTCAAGAAATATGTGCCTATGTGCATATCAGCATTTATAAGGTCTGGGGTAGGATGCTAATTGAAGTTGAATCAAAAGAGCTTAAACTAGAACTTGCCATCTGTTGGGTAAAAAAAGCTGAAACTGAAATTTCACAAACTGAGTTTGAAAAGTATTTCACAAGGAGCAGTGGGTGATAAGTTGGTTTTCGTTTCAGTCCCAATGAAAACAAAATGACCTAGACTGCAGACTTAGCCTCTGGTAGTCCTGCAGACTCCTATCAAACCTTTTTTAAAAATATTGTAGAAAATGGGAGAAGTGGTTGCAAGTGTTGGTAAGCTAAGGTCGTTGAATCCAGGTTCACCACTTTCTGGGGAACTGTGCAAATTAAAGATGTTTCATTACTTGCGCATTCTCCACCAACTTTGTCAATGAGTGGGCTTGCTGTTCTTGTAACAGTGGATGAAGGAAGGAGGAAATTTCAAAGGAATTTAGACTGTTGGTTTCTTGGGTTACTTTAAGGAGGTACTTAAATTTAAGTAACCTCAGCTGTTTCACCCTTTTAAAAGTGTGCTATTGACTGATGGTAGGTATCCTGTCTGTTCTTGATATGTTAGCCTCAGGGAAACCCGCTTGTTCTGCACAGAGAATTCCAATCCTGGGCTCTGATCGCGAGTTTTAAATTTAGTGTCCAAATTCTTGAAACTTTCTCACTGGGCCAGGACTGTATTTCTTCTATGTGTGTATAGGTGTTTATTCAGCTGACAATAAGTGGGTTCATTTGTGAAGGCCTGGTGTGGGATAAAGGCCTTCACATAAAGTAAGATTACATCAAAACAAAAGTTTGTTGGGTTGTTCAAAGCCTACAGCAGGTGTTGCCTGCTTTGGAAGTATCATGTGGATAGATGACGCAAGTCAGAGCTTCCATATGCTTTCTAGACTATTTGCTGTGAGTGATTTACATAGCTATATTGCAGAAGACTGGTGGGTCCTTTTCCTATTTCCATTTTCTTTTGTCCCCTGTTCACTGATTTTTATGGCTGTGTAGAATGCAGTGTATTATCTCTGACATATCTAAAAAGATTCAGGCTTTACAGCCAGAAAAAAACAGTTCTCAAGTGCAACTTATGTGAAGAGAATACTATTTGTGCTTTACATCTTATTTTTGTTGAACAATTTAATATTGTTGACCACAGAGCAGCCCTGATTAGAGTTAGTATAATGCTTAAAAATTCTTCAGTGAAAACTCATGTGGAGTCAAGATAAATATTCTTAATTGGCTCTTTTATTTGACCAAGCAGCAGTAATAACTTGTAATTGTTGTATGTGTATTTCCAGAGAAGTCAGAAATTTGCTTCCAAACCCGCTTAGAATTGCATGTGACCACTCAAAATGAAAAGGTTTGTTCTGGTTAATCTTCAGCACACATCTTCTTATCTCTCATTGAAGATTGAACTTAGAGGCCTAATGTGATTGTTGAAAGGGACACTCCTGTTATGCTTTGTTAAAAGAAGGTGTTGTTCTTATTGTTTTAAAGTGAATTAAATTAAACTTGACAATGCTGCTATGAAGAGAGGAGGTAGGAGGAGACCAGGATCCCTGAAGTCATCACTGGAAAGCAGCACAGCTCTTCATCAATGCTCTGCTAATACCTCTATAATGAGGCATGGGCAGAATCAAAAAGAAAATGGCATAAACTCCCTTTTAGCCTCAGGGCCTTTAATTGCTCAAGTAAAAAAGTTTGTGAATCTGCATAGGTATAATAGGGCAAAATACGTCCTGCTAAGTGCCTTTTCATGGTTTAATTTAACTAACTTCAGAAAAATGCACCTGAGAGGGATGCTCTAGGTACCAGTAATGCCACAAGCCTCTTATCTTCTGTTGATAACAGTTTAAAGTGTCCTAGTAAATGTACAGGGTAAGAAGTTCAGAGGGAAATGAAAAATACCAACCCTTAATGTTTAGGACATGCAAAACTGTTCGAAGTTGTTGGGAAATTTGAAAGGCACATGTTTCTTCACAGCAGCCTTTTAAATGTTTTGATCTTTAACGAGGTGTGCTGAATTCATAGCATCCTGGCAAGTCCCACAGTGCACCTGGCTGTTGCAAGGACTTGAAACAAGTGATTTGCTGTGTCTGGATAAAGGACAACCGAGAATGAGTTTGCTATATATAGGTGCTGTGGCCTTGTTCCTTGCACAAGCCCAACGAATCTAAAGCAAGATGCTTTTGAGGTGGAGATGGGAGCCATAGAAATTTCTCCTGGAACTGCCAGCTTTTTATAAAAAGGGATTAATTCGGGAATAAAAGATTCAAGCATTTGTAAGGATCCTACTGAAACCCATGCTTGGGACCTGCTCTAAGCTCCAAAATGAAGGTTTCTGGAATCTAGTAAAGAGCATACTTATATAGTCAAAATTGGGGATGTATTTATCATATTCAAATTCTCATTATGGCAAGCTATGACTTCATTCACTTGCCTGTACATCCCCAAGAGACCCCATTTGAAATGTCCTAAGATATGCCACCCAGCCTCCAGCTTCTGCTCCAGAGCTGCCTTGTGACTGTCTCTGACATCTCAGGAGTATCAAAGGCTGGTAGGTGACCCATGCTTGGATATCATGTTCAGCACTTGAAAAGTAAGATGGGATTTGTCCCCACTGAAGGCTGAAAGGGAGTTGACATGATTTCCCTTCCTTGGAAGCTTTGCTGTGGAAGAACAACTCAGTTCACTGGGGTTTGTAGCTATGGAAGACGCCTGGAAGATAACTCTCTGTCAGTGACACTGAATTCCTAACTAGTCTGGACAGTCTTTGGCACTGAACTGGGTAGTTCTGCCTTCTGTTTTATTTCAATCTGTGCTTTCCGGGCAGTTGTGTGATACTTTGGTAGTTCCCGGCATGAAGGCCATTGCAGTCATTCCCCCTTCTGAAGGTGGTGGCCTGTTTGCTGCTAGTGAAGGTGAAGCAGTCTCTTTATACTCACTTCTGAATGGGAGGGCCTTGTATGCCTCTTATCTCCTCACCTGGTCTTCGTGTGGCTCAAATATTTTGTGCTTTCAAGATCTCTTTCAGGAGCTCTAGCAGAATGCTTTATGTTATTTTTTTAACTTCTCTCAGGACTTTTGCATGTTCAGAAATGTAAGGAAGTGACATTCCCACTGTGTGGGAAAGAAACCTGAGGCTGGTGGCTTCTCAGCATGTCAGATGCAGTCATGTGTGATTATTAGCTAAAGTTACAGATAAAGACACTTCAGGGTTTTTTTATTAGAAACATCAGAAATGATGAGAAAATTAAGAAAGGAAATAGTATATGCTTGCATAGGACACTAAGACTTGAGATCTCTATTATTAATGTTGTATTAAGAATCCCCACAAGCAGATTTTAATAGAGTTTATTTTAGTAGGAGCAAGGTGAACAAGAGACGACAAAGATCACAATTTCAGAACACTAATTATTTTAGTGAAAACTTTGACTTCATTTCTTGGTCACCTTAAAAACAGATTAAAGTGCTTAGTTTAACTTGTGCTGCTATATCCAGAAATGCAGTGTGGTTAAACAGAAAGTACCTTCTGAAAATAAAACTTTACTAAAGTCTTATATGGGCCCTTGATGTGGAAACATCTTTATTACCAGTTTATAGACACTTAAAATATCATATATAAGGTTAATTGTTCTTGCAACGTTAATAATGACAACTACCTGACCGGCTTTGTGTTGAATCAAGCTATAGTATACTTAGGTCTAGAGTCATATGCTTCTTGTCTTTTAAATGTTATGTTTAACTGTAGATTATAGAAATTAACAAATTTTTTTAGACAGGCTGATGTAACTTTTAAATTATATTTGGCTTCTGTCTGTTTGTAGAGCCATTAAAGAGAGAGGCCTAAAAGTAAATTATGTTGTAATGTACTTGAAGCCTAACTAAAAGTTGTGACTTGTCATCCTCAAGTGTTATCTCTGTTCTCACCCTTGTATCATTCTTCTCTTTTAATGTGGTTGAAGAGAGTATTTACTGCTTTTAAGAGCTTGGATATAAGAAAAGAACCTGTAGGGAGTCCTAAACTGATTCATTTATTGTCTACTTTAAAACAATAATGTAAGGACTATTATGCCTTTGGTATGAGTAAATAGGAGAGGAAAAGAGATCAGAATGAAAAACTGTGTAGTGGTTTAATGAGTTGTAATGGCATACTGGTATATAAAGATCGAGGTGCTTTTTTAGGGACGTTTGGCTGTGCGCTGTGTTCCTGAATGTGATAGAGATGGTGTTTGAAATTCCCCAGAAGGGCATGGGTATACAGCTACCCACTATATACACACAACAGCTTAGTGCAGATCACAAAATGCTATTTATGGATGCATTGAAAAATATGTGCTGAGAACGTAATTCCTCAGGAGCAAGTGTATTGATTGTTTGACTCAAATAGTTTTTTAACTGAAACACAAAACATCTCCTCTTTAAGCTTCAGACTACTTGAAATCAGTTCTGGTACGGCATATATAAACTGCATCTTCAAGGAAAGGTGCGTGTGTGTCTACTTTTTCTTTCCCCACTAACATATGCTATTTGGATTAATAAATAAGTATTGTTGTCACAGCAGCAAGATCTGATGAGATTATCAGATTGTCCTGAATTAAAGAGAACTTTACAGAGACATAAATCCAAAACTGCTGCTTCACATACAAATGCTCTTTTGTTAGCCCGAGTGGTAGTCCATTTTCATTCTTTCATGGTCTGATAATGTTTCAGCAGGGTATTTGACTAGGTTTATATACATAAACGACTTCAGTGGCACCCAAAAATATTTTCTCATCTGTATATTTCCATCATAAGAACATTGTCCTTTTTGGCCTATGGCATGGGGCAGAGTAATTACGAGTCAAAACTTGCTTTGGTAGATTCATGCATGTATGTGTTTCACCTGTGATTTTTTTAAAATTAAGCATATGTCTGAAATGTTAAATTCCAGTTTTAATTAAACCTATGTCAGATCTGAGTGTCTGGACCCTGAGTTTTTCACTTTCATTTTATTTGATTAAGGCATCTGTCTTAAAATCCCAGTTTTTATCCTTAAGTTTTGGGGGCTGTTCAGCACTAGACTTTCTAGGTAACCTTGCCTTTGTCATCCTGAACAGAGTGATTGCACTAGTGGCTGTGTTATGTAGTTAAGTATAAGCATTTAGTATGTTGATAATACCTGGGATTAACAGGTTTCTTTTTTCTCAGTCTTACCAGGCATAATAACATCTCCTGTGTGTCAAAACCCATTGCTTAGGGAATACCCTCCGTGCCATTCCCAGTCAACTTCCTCTTTCCATTGGTGTGCCCAATAAGGCAAAAAATTTTGCATGCTTTTCTGATTTCCCAGTGGAAAAGTTGGTTAGTTCTAATGCTTCTTCGGCCTTGAACTTTGAAGAGGTGCAATTCCTTATGATTGCTTTTACAGGAACAAGTAGAAAGATGAGGGAAAAGAAGACACCATCATCACCTGGTAGCTGTACATCAGCAGTCAGCGCATTACGTTAATTTAGCGCTGGTTTTCAGTGTTCAATAGGTGAGAGTCAGAAGAATCTTGGTCTTTTTCTTTCTAACAGTTCATTATTTGGTACAATCTAGAAATTATATAATGGTTCTTCCACAGTGGGACATGAAAGTGACTACTCATGTGCGAGAGCACAACCACATTAGGATTTAGAGCCCTGTGTAGTGAGTGATGCTAATCCATGGAGAAGGGGCCCCCCTATCCACGTATTTCTGGCCTCTAAGAATTCAGTTTATTTTTAACACATTATAGCAAAACAAGTGAAGATCAAATATTGTTGCTGTGTTTTTCCTCAAAGTTTTGAGCAGGGCGAATGTACAGGGAATTTTCTTAATTCCCAACAGTGATAGAATCAATGTAATCCCAAACTGTGTTCACACTTGTAGGTGAAGGGGACCGATGCTAGAGGTTAAAAAAACTGCGTTTCTTTAGATAGTCTTCTGGACAAGCCTGTATATATATGTATATTTTTTTCTGTAGAAGAATACTCTGGTTATTCCCATCCCTTTATAGCCTCCCTTTGGTAACATTTGCTTTGAAAGCTACAATCTGGCCTTGCTTTGTTCACATATGCACATTATTCCTAGCTTAAAAGTGTACAGTGAGTAAAAGCAGTTAGAGGGTAGGATTCATCTGTCTACAGCTGAGTTTCATTTAGAGTCAGTAAAGATCAAATCAGGACAGTCAATAGATCTTAGAGTGTAATTCCTGCTACCTTAAAGCAGCACTTAAATAGGTCAGATAAACCATACCTGAGAGGCTTATTTCTTTCCACTGATTTTAGAGGGCTAGTAGGTGGCTGTGTTACAGTCACCAGCCCTGTAGACACTGAAGTTTGGTGATGTCCATCCCACCTGTTGTGTCAATGGAGGGTGGTTCCTACGGCAGGGTGCCTTCCTTAACAATGTTCAAACTCTGCCCTTCAAAAGGCCCAAACATCAGAGTTTATCGATATAAACGAGGAGTTCTCATGTATTTTAGAATGCTGTGCTTGTACTAAAAGTGACATGTGAAAATTAAAACTTCCAAATTTACATAACCTATAAGAAGGAGGTGAAGGTGTGTTGCATCAGTTTTTTGTCAAATGGGCCTTTTGCAGTAGGAAACCTACAACGAGTTGGCACTGTTTGGAGCAGGGGTTGAATTACGTGATCTTTGAAGGCTTTTCTCAGTCTAGTTTATTCTACGGGTCTTCTGCCAAAAAAATCTTTACTGTGTGATCATTCAATGCCAGGTTTGGAATTGGTCTGTATCTAGACAGGTATTCAGATCACAAAACAACCCTCAGCCTCAGATGTGGACCCTATGACATTTTCTGACCTACTGCTGCGACCAGATGAGGAGCTCTGATTAGCTTTTCTTCCAGAGATGAGGCTAAATCTTTATAGATACCCAGAGTATTGCTTTGTAGTCTTAAATTAATTTTCCCCCTCCTCTACAAAGATTAGATATATAAATTAGAGTGGAAGAAGGTGTTTTTGTGTTCTGTTAGGAACATATTCTAAGACTTGGCATGAGAATCCTGGGAGCCTGAACTAAAGATGGTGAACATATGGGAAAGCCCAGGAGGAAGCATACAATTTTAGGTTCTTAAAACTAGCTCTTGAATTGTCCCTCTAATGTAATGAAAGGACATTAAATGTGTTGAGATTATTAAACACTATAGGTTACTGAGTCCTGTTGGGGATCACATCAAAATATAATTAAACCAAGGCCAAATATTTTAATTTCTAGCTGGAGATTTATTCAACATAAGCTGAATATTTTTCTGGTTCTTAACTATATTGAAAATGAGCCTGTTAATGTGCTTATTTCTTTTTAATATTAACTGAGTAGACATTGTTTAGGCCCATTTGACTCTAGTAAAACAGTAAGAATCAATATTAAAGTCATGGTTAAAATCAAATATCTGGGATTATAGAAGTTTATTAACAGTTATTAAAAGTTCAGTCCCCCAGACATGTGTGAAATCTGCAAACAGATATCCTCTAAGGCTGTGTATTGTTCCAGATGGTCCATTGCTGGTATAATGCTCTCCATTATAGTGTGAGAGGTAAAAATATTCTAAACTGTTAATTCTGACTATTGGGAATATGGGATTGTTTCCATCTAAAATGTTACAATTACATTGTAATATGAACTAAATTATTTTAACACTTTAATTGTAAACACACTAAATATCCTTTTAAAAATTAAAAAACCCAAACTGGTTTGATATCATTGTTCCAAACAAAACAGCATCTTTCTGTGTGAAATATGATTTGAAAAACAAGGGATTTTTACCCCTGGTGATGCCACCCTTATTCACGCAGACTATGTGAAAATCTATTGAGAGAGCAAAGGGATAGGCTGCCTGCTTGGTGTCTTGTGCACACATTTACAGGTTTTTGATGACCCAGGATGATTGGACACTGTGGCAGGGTGCAGCTGGAAAAACATGGTTTAAGCCCTCCCAGGTCAGGAGAGAGACTCCAGCCTAAGACTCCTACACCTCTAGGAATTTTTCCTTTCAGTTGGAGAAAATAGAAGGATGAAAATGTTCAAGTTTGGAATTTAGAAACAATTCTGGGATAACAAAAGCTGCCTTTTTAGGAAAATTTACTACCAACTCTTTTTTTTTTTTTGTTTGCGTGGTGCATCTATGAGAACATGAAAAAGAAGGAAACATAGGACAAGGAGGAAGATGAGGAATGTTCTTTGAGAAAGGAAAGATACTATTTCTGAAATAATCCGTCATTATATGAAGTGCCTGAGACAACTGGGGTAAAGGAAAACTTTTGAGAGATCTATTTTCCTTTAATAGTATTCTTGTTTGAGGGTACTAGAGATGCTTTAAGACTGTAGGAAAGTTGGAGTAAACATTGATTCAAGGATTAAATCCAGAAAGAACAGTTTGTATTCAGAGGGGTGAGGATACGAAATTTTCTTTTTAGTACTCTGTGGTAGGAGTGCATCTTCTTGGGCTGTATAGGAGTTGACTACTTGAGTGACTGTCCAATTAGGGAAGAGGTCAATTTAGGATACTTTTCCCCCTCCATCAGTGATTAGAAAAAAATCTAGACAAGTGGGAAGCATTTGGTAATGTGTGATAGTAGCTACGAAATGCAGAACAGCCTGGAGAAACTGGCTCAGCAGCCGATCTGTATGTGGGAGTCAGCCAATGGTCCCACATTAATTAATGAGGTGAGGAAAGAAATGGAAATACTTGTTCTCCAAGTTCATTCTCTATGGAAGATTTATCTGGAAAAGCTTCTAAGTAGATTTAATGGAAATCTGCACACTTCTGAAAAGAATTTATATGTACAGGTCTGGGCTGTTTGAACAGAATTCCCAAAAATAGAGTAGGGCAAGTGAGAACCAGTTTGCCCCTGTTGGTTATTTCAGGTTTTATTTATTTCTTAACAAGTGAAAGGTCCAAGGAATTGAGGACAGTATTTGAACCAGGTATTCTTCTGTCCTTGCTTGAAGCTGCTCCCTGCAGGAGTATATACTGAGGAAGACCTGTTGAAAGAATGGGGATAAAGGAACCTGATTTACCCCCAGAAGAGCAGTTCTGGTAGGTTTTTTTGACAAGGTACATGTTAGCACATGTTATTCCATATCAAAAATATTTCCTTAATGATGGCAAACATGACAATGACTTAAAAAAAATAGAGGGGGGGTGATAAGTAGTGGCAGAAGATGAAACTAAGCAGCAGCATCATGTAAAATACTTCCAGCTGAATGAGATAAAATAAAAAGTGAATGTCCTGTGGATAAGGGGAACTATTTTGGGTGAGGTCAAAGCTACAGGGGGAACAGGTCAAGAATGCAAGATAGAGAAGGTTGAGTTGAAAAGGCACGTATATGAATTGTCTCTGCAGTGAGGTAAGGCAGCAGCTAGTTGTGACTCCGCTGTTAAAGCTGAGACCCGAACTACTGCTTGTTGCATGTGAAAGATACAAGAGATCCTCCCCAAAATTCTGGCTGAGTTAAGAGCTGGGTTTCAACAGAGTGCAGGAAAAAATAGGCTCATGAGCTAAAATGAATGAAAAGTGGGTCACTGTGGGTAGTCAGTGCCCCGTGACAGACAATGGCTTTGCCTCAAGTGATCCCAGCAATTCTGTGCACTCTTGGCAGGCTCTCAACTGTGTAGCTGGGTGATGCTGACAAATTAATTGTAACGCACAAACAAGGGATCCCAACTCATGTGTTTATTAATGCAAGCTCGATGTTGTACTATGCTCCTATTTGCCTTTAAACACACAGTTCATAAGTTGTTGCTTTGGCAGGGTAATGAGGAAACTCCCCCTCTGCAGTTTGCTGGGCTTGGGCGAGTTGGTCTGAGTGCTGCTGGGCCTGCTGCTCTCCATCCCTCCCGCAGTTGTGGCTGAAGATTGACTTATTGTGCGTTGCTGCCCTGGACTGTGGGAAGCATGGTCTTTGTGTGGAAAGGTGTCATCTCATGGTCTTCTGGAAAGGAAAATGCTGTATAAGAAAGCCTTATTTTATAGAAGAAAGCCTTATTTTATAAAACTAACAACTAATGTTGGTGCTGAATGCCGATTACTGCCTTCAGGAGGAGACTGTAACATGCAGAACAAAGCACTTAAAATGCAGAAAATCCAGAGGCAGTCATGTGAAACAGACTTAAATAGTAAAAATCCTGGAAATAGACAGCTGGGAAATATCTGAAGCTTTAGTTTCAACTAGTAGTAAAAAGAATTAAAAAAAAAAAGAAAAAACCCATCATTTCACATAAAATCCTCCACAACAAACTACCCCTTCAGGTCTCAGGTGTTTTTGAAAAATAATAGGTCTTTAAATATACAGCACTCTGAATGGTATTATTACACCTTTCAAAGAGGAAGAAATTGTATTGTGTGACCTAATAAAGCATTTCCATGCATCATATTTTACTTGAATTTCTTTTCAATTTAAAATTGAATTCGAATTTCTTTAGCTTTAGGATTCTCTTTCAGCGATTATTACAATATTCCTATAATGTTTTTGCCTTCACTATACTTCTGTAATTCCAGACTAATACAGGGTTTTATCTAAAATACATAATGAAGGAGAGCTAAACCTGGAGTTTGAATGCACTTGAAATTATGTGCCTATTTAAACGAGTCTCCTTTTCGATAAAATTGTTTGAATAGTGAAGGTACCCCTAAGTTTTCTGGCAAATGATATGGAAAATGCTGGATAAACTGGAAATATTGTTTGATTGGAGGCCTCTCTTTCTTATACACAGTGCTGAGCTCAGGTGAAATCTCTGAGGACTGGAACTGCTTTTATGGAGTAAACACATTCGCTTTTCTTAGGGCTTTTCTCAGCTTTACAGAACTAAGCTTAGTGCCCTGGTGTTGATGTAATTTCAAAACCCATCACTTAAGCACTTTTAAATCTTTGACAGACCAATTTTAGTAAACATGATGGGCCTATATCACATAAGAATTTTCAGCTCTTGAAGTATCTGTTGACAAAAGAAGAAAATGTAAAGTAAGTACAGTCTCTCACTTCATAAATTTTCAGGACACTTAGTCTTCCACTTTAGTAATTATAGCTCATGAGATATTTGTGCCCTTAGTTTTTCTGTTCATTGTTTCTTTCAGGCTTGATATCTAAGACCAGAAGATTTTAGTGGTTTCAAGTACTGTGTTGAAATTTGAATTAGACATCTTTTCTCTCTTCTCTCTTCTTTCTTTGCATAAACTAGCATAGATTAAGTTGCTTAAGGTGTATGGCACATAGGTACTGTTTGGCTGAGAATTTCCAAGTAGGGCAAAGGTCCTCATGAGGAGCATCTATTGTTTTCAACAAGAGCTGCCTCCAAAAGATGACAGTTTTGACAAAGGCCATGAAGTGAGAATTACCAAAGCAAAATGTATGTTCACTGAATAAAGGAGAAGTTTCCTTCTGAGACTGGGGGAAGGACAGAAATAAAATGTTATGTACTAAGGAGAGGTGATTGGAATCTCTGCATGCTTGGCTGAATGATGACGTGAGCATGAAGTAAGCTAGAGAATTAATTGTATCGGCAGGTAGACTCTGAATTTTTTCATAAAGACAGTTTCTTGTATTACATTAATGCCAATGATAAGACTGTCAATTCTGCCTTGCTTCTCCAGAGGCTTGTTGGATGGTTATAACAAGTTTTCCACTTACTGGGAGATCTAAGAACTTAGTTTGAAGTCTATTCTAGCTGATTTTTTTTACTGGCTCCTAGATGATGGATTATTGTAGTGGTTCAATTTTTTTCTTTATAACCTACTTTTCTATCAGTATATCAATCAGTCTGATAATTTTCGATCCAGCATTATTTTTGTGAAAGTGTTTTTAAGAGCTGTTGGAATCAGCATAAGCAGAAAAGAGAGTTTTCTTGTTGCCCTCTGAATACAGGAACATGACAGGACCTATAAAAATACAATTAAATCAGGAGCAGAATGTGAATTTGCTGTAAAGGATCATTATAGGCTCCTTAATTTAGAAAAACTTGAGTTTCCTTAGAGTGGAGTCCTTGGAAAGCCATTCAAAATGGAGAACTTGATTTGCTTCATGCAAAAAGCGGATGACTTAGTGGAAACCATCCATGGCTTTTTAATATTTCCAGCTTTTCCAGGGGAGGAAAAAAATCCAGTAGCTATTTCTAAATGATTTCTAGCAGTGACCCATGAAGTCCACACTCTTTTATGCACTCAAGGGATCTCTCACAGTAAAGACTGCTAAGTTTGCATGCTTTAATTTAAAACCCTGCTCAAATGGAGTTTAACGGAGACTTTAACTCTCTTGACATTAGACATAATTATTAGGCAAAGCAAGCACGGTCTTTTATTAAACTAACTAATAATGATGGAAAAAGTAGGCAAGCTCCTGGGCATACAAGAATTGTCTGCTTTTTCCATCTCTCCTTGTCAGTTTTGGAAAAAAATAGCAACAAAAAACCCATTTTCTCTATCCACTCAAGCTTAGTCTTGCTTACGTCCTCAGATCACCAAATCTCCATCAGCACCGAAGGATCCATTATTATTAACTACTACCTGTACTGTGATTGAGCTGTACAAACACACTGTAGGAGATGGGTTCTGCTGGGAGAGGCTGTGGTCTAACGGGAAACCAGACTTCGCTGTGAAGTGTCATAGGCATAAGGGGAGGGAGCACCATGGAAAAATTACCAAAAAAATGGTTTTCGCCTAGGTCAGCTCTCCATGCAGATTATTTCAAGGAGTGGACATGTGCTGAACTGCTCTCTGGAAGTTGTCAGTAGCCTCTCCTCCTCCTCACTTGCCATTATTGATGGGTTTGGTAGAAGAGGCAGTTTTGAAGAATGAATTAAAGGATATGGCTGCAACTGATAAAACTTAAAATGTTACTTGCTACAGTAGATGTGGGCTTCCAGTGCTAAGCTGGCCTCTGTGTCCTATCATGAACATCTGGAAAATAAAAGGTCTGGGGGAAAGCATGGGGATTTCAGTCCTAGGACCTGGATTAGTCTCTTGAGGCAGAGAATATTGAAAAAAAAACAACTGTCTGAATTTGGGTTTTGGACAACCCGAAGATCTGAGAAGCTGATGACCCTCTCTTTCCTGCTTAGGTAGTAAAAGATGGCTGAAGTCTGCTTGAATTTTCCAGATGCAATTTTCCACTTTAGCAGAAATTAAACTGATGCAATTAAGGTATAAATGGTATCTGCAGCATGCTCTGAATCCCTGATGAATCCTGGGTGCAAACAGCAGCTGTGGCCACTGTGCCATATTGTCCAGCTGTCCCTGGTCTTGTGGTACAATATCTGTCAGAGAATGATGTAGAGATTCTTGAGTAGCTGGAAACCCATAACAAGCAGACTTTGCTGCAAAAACTAGTCTGGTTAGCAAGAACAATTATATCACCTGAATTATTCAGAGTTCATATTTTCTGCATTAAAATGGAAACACAAACGATGAATTTCAACAAATGTATACATCAAATCTGCTAAAATGATGGTCTGATATACAGTATTTAGTACAGGACTCAGGGGAAGGCATTAAGTCTCTCAAAAGCCAAATATATATCCTCTCTACCTCTATTCCATATTTGCTAACATCACCTCCTAATGAAGCTTTGTATAGCCTTCTGCAAGGGTGTGGCATGTAGTGCTTGCCCCAGAACTAGGCCTGGATCTTAGCAGACAGTGATTTATATCAGGTTTCAAAACATGTGTAACCCACTTCTGTGAAATATTTATATTCCCAGGGAGAATTTTATCATGGGAGGATTTCCCAGCAGGTTAGATACATACCTATGCAGCCTTCATTTTTCATATTCTGATGTAACTGGGTCTGTTCAGGAAATGAATAATTGCTACCCCATCATGATTTTTGCTTTCTCTTAGAATTTCAAGTTTAACTGCTGCCTGTGACATTCTAACCCAAATTTGATAAAGCAAGAAGAAGGTGCTACCTTGGACTGTAGGTGAAGTGGAATCTTGACTTAAGATTGCTTTGCATGATTCATGGAACTATATACATCTCCAACACCTGAGCTGCTTAACTTCAAAGGATAGTAGGCAGTGACATCAAGTCAGGTAAAAATCATCTAAACTACAACACATTTAGATCCCATGACACCAGTAATGCTATGATGTTTTGGCAAACCATCCTTAGGGATGAAGAAGCAGTGGCAAGTCCTGCTGAGAGGGATATTCAGTCACTGCCTTGTGGCTATCAGCTTTCCAGAGCTTGTGTTTACAAAGGCAGTGCTCACCAGACCCAAACACTTCTAGGTTTTTGTACTCCCTAGCTTTCACTTAGGGTTGGAGGGAAAAGGAGAGCATTCTCAGTACCTTCCACCTGCTAATTTTTGTCATCTGTAGGCCTGTTTATCTGATGGTTTGAGAAGTCCCTGTGACTAGAGAGGAAGCTCAGGTTGTACTGCCTGTGAATGATCTGACCCATGTCTGCTGGTCATTTAACCTTTCCTTAAAAATAAAAACCCAGAGCAGTAGAAAAATATGTAGGTTTTGCAATAGTAATGGTTGTAACATTTTTCTTGTGAAAATATTTCTAGTGGTACACGTAACAGCAACTGGGAATCTTGACCTTCTCAACCTTAGACAACAAACCGTACGCTTTCATCTAAGATGTGTATTGATTTTTTTTGGGAAGGCTATTTTGATGATCAAGTGTTTGTTTTCTATCATTGTCTTTCTTCTTTTTCTGGATGTTGTCTGCCAACCATCACTCACAGAGCCATGAAAAACAAAGAATGAAAACTGAGACATAGCCAACATCCAGGAAATCCATCTAGTACTAATGTTGCATTTCAATATGAATCACAATTCTCACCAGTCACAAAAATGCTGTAGTTTAGTTTTGGCTTCCTAAACTTACCTGTGTTACTTAATGAGCTCTGATATACCAGGCTGAACTAGGCAGAGATGAATTTACTACATGCATTTTTTTAAAATGCAAAGCCTATCCTACTTTGCAGCATAATATCCAATTTTTCATCTTTGAAGTGTTTTCAGACCATTTGCTTTTAGTTGCAGAAAAAAGAGGCATTATGGAAGTCAGAACTGAGAAAGAAGGAGTGAGAGAGTTGCTTCAGGCCCCAGGGGGAGCTGGTATCGAGGCTAAAATCTGCTTGCTGTCATTCCTGGCAAAGGTTTTGAAGACCTTTACCGTACATTTGATTCCCACTTGACTCAGTGTTACAGGCCCCCAAGAAAAGCCAATATCTACTTTTTTAACAGATTAACGTCTATATTTTGTTGATCCACACCCACTGCGGCAAGACTAATGAAAGTTCCAGTGCTGCAGTGGAGAGAATGTGAAGTATTTGTCAGGCAATGGCTTAGTGTCTCTCATAATGACATCTCCACACAAATGGCAATTCAACAATTCTGTGTTTGAGTTATCTGATGGCAACAAAATTTTCAGCATCCTTGGTACAGAGATAATTAGGACTCTTGCTAATAATTCTGTGAACTTTTTATTTTTTCCTTCTCTATGAAATGAGATTCACATGGATTAATTACTACCTGCTATAAATAAACCCTACAAATGGCAATCTACATCTCAGAGGCAGAGGGTAGCTGTCGTTTAATATACCACAGCTTTCCACGCACCTGTTTGCCCGATGCTGTTGCCATGGGAACTGCACTTTATAAGAGTAGCTCTGCATAATTAGCATGGATTGAGGTCTATATCAATCAGAATAATTTGGAGGAGCAAGAAGAGCCTGGAGGAAAAGGCAAAGCTACTTGTCTCTGTAGGGAAGGTATCAGACCTCTGCTGTGTGGTAAATAGTGAGGCAGTTACTGAAGGAATTCAGCAGAATTAGCAAGTTTAAGGGAACCAAATTATACAAAAGACAGAAAACTTAGTCCCCTTGGTTTTCATTCTGAAACACTATTAGAATTGGCTTTGAAAAATTAACAAAGAGAAAAAAAAAGAGAGAAAGGTATTTTTTTGTAATTAACTTGAAGGTTTTGTCACAAGCTAAGAAGTTTTGTAGGCTGCACTAATGCCATCAGTCTGGGAGTCTGGCAGCGTTGCACAGCACTGCTGGTAATGTACAGCTTTACATTTTGGACTTCCTTCTGACCATATAGATAACAAAAATTAATTTTCTCAAATAGGTGAGAGAAGGATAATAACTTATGGATTCCCACATGTTGATTTTATAATTAGCACTTGTACCTAGAGTTCATTGCTTTTTGCCTAAAGCTGCAAGACACACAGCGATCCTTCAGGTGCAGTTACCCCAGTCAGTGCATCATCCTAATCACAACTCATCAGATCAAGGACAGAATAGTAGCTTTAACTTAAAGTTTTACTCCTTTTTGTCAGCTGGTGTCAGAAATATCACTTTAAAGAAAAAAGGCTTAGTGGTTTTGCAAAATGCCTGACATGGAAAAGTTGTTATTAAAAAAAAGTTGGAAGAATTGTATATGTATATGTCCATGCACAAGTAAGTGACAGTGAATGTTCTGCTAATACTGTCTCAGTTGAGTGTGATACAAAATTAATGGAGTGACTGCAGCACAGAACATGTCTTTGACTGTAGCTGTATACCTTTGAATTCATTAGGGCCCCACTTTGAGTTGCAACTGTCAGCGTAACATATTCCTGTGCTTGTAATAAGCGTTGGTAATATGAGCCATCAAAACAGTTCAAGAGGAAAAGTGAGGAAAACTCTTTTCTTAGGTGTTAGTAATGTCAGGGAACAGGTTCTAACACAATGGGTATAGAGGTCATCCAGCCAAAGGACTGGTAAAACAGTAATGTCATGAGATGTAGTATGTGTAGTATGTGTGTTGACTTTGAAGGAGCAGTTACTGAAATCAGTCTAGATTTGAAGAAGTTGTAGACCTTATACAACAGACAAGTTTAAAATCTCAGATGATGCTGCAATGGCCTATGGTACTTTATTTAACTTATGCAAGAAGATCATGGTAATCATCTGTACTGGGCAGATTGTGAGGAGAGGGGAAAAAAAGGGAATTAAAATCACAAATTGCTTTAGTACATTTCCATGGTATTTTAGTCCATGTTCTCAAATCCTGCCTTATCCCCACGGTTTTATTCATGTAGAAGCTTGTTGCAATGCAGAGTGCCGCACTAGATTATGAGCTGGAGAAAACTCCTTTGCTGCATGTAAGCAACAAATCTGGGTGAGAGGGTGAGTTCTTTAGCTCTGCTGAACCTTTTTGCTGGATGGACAACCCCAGTTGTATGTCCAGACTAGGGAATGAGATAAAAAGGCATCTGGGGCTCCTGGTCAATGGCAAGTTGAATATGAGTGAGCAGTGCCCTGACAGCCAGGAGGGCATCAGGAAAAGCGTCACCAGCTGGTCAAGGGAGATGACTGTCCCACTCTGCTCTGCAGTGGTGCAGCCTCACCTTGAATATTGTGTGCAGTTTTGGGCATCGCAACATAAGAAAGACATTAAGCTATTAGAGAGTGTCCAATGGAGGGCAACAAAGATGGTGAAGGGCCTTGAGGAGAAGCTGTATGAGGAGTGGCTGAGGGCGCTTGGTCTCTTCAGTCTGGAGAAGAGGAGACTGAGGGGAGATGCAATGCAGTTACAGCTCCCTTGTGAGGGGAAGAGGAGGGCCAGGCACTGTTCTCTTCTCTTTGGTGACCAGTCACAGGACCCGAGGGAATGGCCTGGAGTTTTGTCAGGGGAGGTTTAGGGTTGGATATTAGAAAGAGGTTCTTCACACAGAGTGTGGTTGGGCACTGAAGAGGCTCTCCAGGGAAATGGTCACAGTACCAAGGCTGACAGAGTTCAAGAAGCATTTAAATGATACTCTTGGGTACATGGTGTGACTCTTGAGGATGGTCCTGTACAGGTCTAGTGTAGGACTTGATAGTCCCCGTGGGTCCCTCTCAACTCAGCATATTCTATAATTCTGTGAGAGATTTCTCCTGTGCTGAATCTGCTCTCAGATGGAGGGACACTTCATTGGCAGAAGGGATGCAGCTACCATAGAATGTTGAAAAAATGCTTTTTATAGCTGCTTCTGTGGAGGGACCAGACAGAGACTTTAGTCCTGGGTTTCTTGACCAAGGGTTTGTCCTCAGTTTCAGAGCTATGCTACATCTGCCATTCTTCCTCCTGCTCAATCTCCTTCATGCATGATATTGCATCTCTGATTGTCAAACCAGTGCATGCCCTCCCCCAGAAAGGGTGTCTGGAGTGCTCATTTCTGTAAAGCAGTTTCAAATCCATTCACCTTAAAGAAGGACCCCAGAAGAAAGAGCTGCAGGTGCAGCTATTTGTTGCTGCTGTTACTCCAGCCTGGGTTTGCATTAGGCCAGAAGTGAGCATCACTGCTGGTGTCCTGGGCAGGCTTGGAAGAACATGTTAAGGCATGTGACAGCTTTCACTTAAAAAGGAAAGTGCTTAAGGAGTTAACTGCTTCCAGAGAAAGGTTGCAATTGAGTGAAATCTCTTGGGTTATAACTTTGAAAGGAGGCACCTACATTCAGCAGAAAAATCCTGCTTTTTAGGAGCAAATCTAGCTTTAAGTCACTATTTCAAGTTAAACATTATAGCTCTGAGAGTAATGATCCAACGTAAGTGCTTCCATAAATTCAATTCATTAAAATAATATTTCCTCTGGCCCCAAAAGTGCCAGATCTCATAAACTACCCATTTGAAATTGTTAGATAAGTTTGGTGGTTTTATTGTTTTTCGAGGGAAAAATGTTGCCTCGAGACTAGGAATGTGTTTGGTACAATTTAGTCAATTTTAGAGGTGTTCTCATTGGAGTTATTCCTCATTTTACTTGGTACAAAGGAGGGGAGAACTGGCTCCCTAGCTCTAGTGCTGCAAATCCATTTATATCTGTACAGTAATAATTTAGAGAGAAAGGGAAAAATTTAGACAGAAAAGCTTAAATAGTGTGGGAAAAAGTTTGGAAGGTAATCTTTGTACTCCATTAAGAATGAAGGATGGCATAGGTGAGCAGTTATAAAAATTTCTTAGCCTATGTCAAATTATTCTGTGATCTAATAAAGCAGTAAGGTAGATTCTCCTGTCTGCTTCTGATTTATTTATTTATTTAATCAAAAAGTGTATGTTTTGTTGTGTCTATCAAAAATGGTGAAAAATGGATAAAAATTCTCCTTAAGTGTTACCAACTATTTACATATGCACCGTATACATATCTGATCGAAGAGGATTTTTAAGCAGATGTTTTTAATGTTTAATATTTATATGTAAAATTTAAAATAACTTAAATATATTTAATATTTGCAAAAGAAGATGGATTGTGACAGCAGAAAAAAAATACTGTAGGTTCGAATATTTAATAAGGAAAAAGCCTATAGATTCCCTGGCTGCAGCAATATTGATGGCACTTTAAGGGTAATTTTTGAGGTATCATCCCACATCGAGATAAAATAAGAGTTTCTGTCCAACCACTGCTTTGGCCACATACCTCAGTTCCTGGTATGGAAAGGGACGACTAATTTGAAAAAAAATAGGGTGAAAGCACTGATTAATTTCATAATGCATTCAAAATCCTTGTTCAGTAAGATAGACTTCAATCACTATCAGTACTAGTCCTTTTGAGGTGAAATGAAAGCCTCGTATGCGCATTTTCACTTTGCGAAGCCAGACAGTATACTTGCCGTAAAAATATGATTATACTCTAGGCTTGATTTCAATGTGTCTTGCTGAAAATAAAGAGACTGTAAGAAAATTGTTTTATCTTTGAAGCTAGAGCTCATCAGTCGAAGGTGCTAAAACTTTCCAAGTTAGGAAAATGGGACCAAAGTTGGCCCAATATATCTTCAAGTCTGTGACAACAGCAGCAATTGGTTGATACTTTTTGCAATTTAGAAAGCTTCAGTAAGTTCAGAAAACAGCATCCTCTCACCAAACAGTAAATAAAGTTTAATAAACACCAAGTGATGGGGCAGGCACAGTTAACAGGAAGGATCTTCAAAGGATTATTGATTACCATCATGTATTTAGAGTTCTAGTTTTGCTCAGAAACCTCTTGGTCCAGTTGGACCCAACAGAGTAAGTTTCTTTTGGAGATATGATTTATTTTGTTGTTGCTATTGATTTTTGTCTGAATTTCCATCGGTGAGACCTGCTTAAGTCTGAGGAGAACACTGGAGAATGGCTGTTGTGCTCTTATTCCCTTTGCCCCTTTTCCTTTTGTTAGCTAACTTGTCTCCAGTTTTAATTCTCCTGTGGCTTATTTTAACTCCTCATTCAGGGCTAGAGGGCTAGAATGGGCATAGAAAAGCTTTGAGACAGAATCATGTCTGTAACTTTACTCTCTTCGGCAAAACATGTGGCATTAGCTGCAGGCCTTAATTGCCTCTATTTCAGTATTGTGCTGGGTTACTACACTGGCTTTTCAGTGTAAACATGGCAAAACAGGTTTTAGAAAGCAGAATGTAACTCATCTATGTCTTTTGTAGCCACACAAGGCATATTTTGGAGTTTTACCTTGTGGGAGAAGAAGGGAGTAAGAGAAGGAAGACTCATATCTCAAACCAAAAATACTTCTATCCACACACAGGTGCTCAGTTTGTTTCTGCTGGCGTATGGGGTTTGGAGGTGCTTTGAAGAGCAAAGGGATGCAAAATTTTCTGTAGTGAGACTGGATTTGAAATGTCACATGTCCTTAGAGGGCTCCATTAAGCCATTTAGAGATGCCTGTGTCTTGCCAAGCTTGGACTTGCATCTAGACGCAGTATTTGATGGACAGTAATGCAACAAAAGGAAAACATAATTGATGATGCTGCAAGAAAAATGGAGCATTCTATACCTTCACTCTAAAACTCCGGGAGTCTTTAGAGTTCTGTAGACAGCAGGGGCTGCTTATCTTGCTTAACTATGCCTCCTGCCACTGACACAGCAGCACCTTGCTTTTATGGTTAATGCGGCAGATTCTCCCTTTCTATCCCCATTTACCTTCCCGTGGAAGTTATTTACAACCTCAGCGGAAAGATCAAACAACACTGTGATAACTGGCCCATATCGACACTGTCAGGTTTCCAGGTCTGTGAGACAAATGTTGCTTCTGGCTCACAGCACCCTGTGTGCTATGCATTTTGATGCAGATTTTTATTACCTGGCAAGTGGCTTGGGAGTCATGGATGGAAAAACAGGCTGAGATCAATAACAGAGAATGATCAAGTCGTGTCAGAAAGGGGTCAGCAGGCAGCAGTTGTGGAAGTTGCCCCTTGACATGATTCTCAGGGCGGTGGGGGAATGTGGGGGAGTGCCTTAATTTCTGAAAAGAGTCATGCTGTATTAAGAGTGCCTAATTATAGCTGTCACTGTGGCCAGCTAAAATAACAAAAGGGCTCTGCACAGGGTTGGTGAACAACTGCACTTTGTTCTGATTATTGGTGTTGCTGCCATCTCTCTGTCTTGTCCTGGGCTACGTTGGCAGAAGTTCCCTGAAGTGCATGCTCTGTTAGTACCATAGAGTTGGGAGAGGTCCTGAGAGATGCTCTAATCCTGTGGTAGCCATTTTATTCCTGAGATGATCTCATCCTCTCTGCTCTTAAAGACTTCAACTATTAACTTCCTTTAATGCACTCACTTCTCTCTATCAACTGGTGCTGCCACTGTTTTTTCTATAGATATTTCAACATAGGATTACCTATCCCAATTCAAAAAGGCAAGTGACTTATACTTCTGGCAAAGGCTATAGGTTGCTGTTGTCCTTTAATCCTGCTTTGCTCCTTCCAGGATTAGAGAAGTCCTGTTTCTGCATTAAGATCCGCAGATATTGATGTTGATTTCAATAATTTACTAAAACTCTCACAATTTTTGCTCTGGTTGTACTAACAGAGCTGACAGGGAAAGGCCTCGTCGAAGTTTCAGGCAGAACTCAGAAGCTACCTCTTGATTCTGTCTTAGTTTCTGTCTCCTTAGAATCAAACGAGCAGCAGATTCTGCAGTTTTCTTTCAGCACAATCCAGGAAGATGCCTGTAAGCAATTTTTGCATTATAGTCCCTATTTATATCTGTAATTAGAGAAATAAGTATCGTAGTTATCTTTCTAATTTCATAATTACCTCTTTGAAATAATTGCCCTGTTCCAGGTGTTTTCTAAAATAAAACAGCTAGGGAAATTAATTTCAATTAGAAATAAAAAAAAATATAAACTGAAATGAAGTTTTATATAAAAAAAGTCAACTGAAAACATAATCCCAAAAAATCTCTCAACCAAAAAAACATGCTTGTCTTGGACAGTACTTCATTTAGGTAATTAAATCTGTTCACTGTGAATGAATCACTGGCAGCAATACCCTTTATCAAATGACATTTTGAGCACATTAATCTGCTGAATTCTGAGGCTTCCCAGCAGCTTAAAACACATCTGGAGGCAAAAAACCAGTGAATTCTTAATGGAAATGAATAGTCCTTTGGTATAAAGTAGAGATGCTTTAGGCTTTCGCACTTGGAAGATTTAGTAATGTTGAGAAACCTGAGTTGTATACATGTAAATTCATAAGCAATCACAACTTTATGGTGTATACATGTTGGTGTTCAGAAAAAAGATAAATTTTTATCCGACAGAAAATGAGAGAATCCATGAAGGGAATGCTCTTATCCCAACCACTGTTTTCTTTTCTCTCTCTCTAATATTTCTTGCAGCACCTTTTGTACTGTCTGTGACCACTGTAAATCCTATTTTCCTTCTGAGACAGGGCTGCAGGAGGAAACTCTTTGATGTGGGTATCTGGAAAGGAGCTCTCAGAGAGCTGCCAAGCCTGGCAGGTTTTGGGAGAAAGTCATGCTTGTTAAAGCTCAAAGTCTAAAGTTGACTTCTGCAGCAGCGCCTCCTCTCTTCTTCAGCTTTAGGCAACCTCCCGAAACGATCACTGAAACAGAGCTCATGAGAATAAATATGTCCCGAAAGCAAATTATTAAGGCCACAACTCTCTCTGGAGTTTTTCAAAATGTATCTTGCTATCACTTTTGTAATATTGCTTCTGCTGTCAGGAGTATGCTGTCAGGGTATGGTAGCACCCACCATCACACAAGCCCCATTGAGCTGTTTAAGTTTTCAAAGTATTAATGGTATTTCTTTTTCCCTAGGCTTTAATTCATTCACACAGCCCTGCTGGAATGTTGAAAGGTCCTTGATGAGTTTCAAAAACCAATGTTCTGTACAGGTGAAGAGCTCAAAATTCGCAACTTTGAATTTGTGTGCAACTGTCGAAACTGACCTGGTCACCTCTTAAGAAAGCCTTTTCTGGTAGGATGCCTAAGGTCTGTCTAGAATAAGAATGGAAATTGTTCTCAACCAGCATAGGGAAATGCTACTGCAGAGAGTGAAAACGAACAAACGAATTCACTTTACCTCTTTAGAGATAAAATAGAGTCTTAAGGATGTTGAGTGTCTGATAATATCAGATCTGCATGTTATGTTTATAATGTGCAAATTCCATTTTGGGGTGAGATTTGTGGCAGGTCACCTCATTCCACCAACCAAACCATCTGAACTAAATGACTGCTTACAGTTACTTTGAATTATGTATCAGCCCTTTCACTAATACCATGGGATTGCAAATTTGGCAAGGAGGCCCTGAGTGGGCACCAGGAAAGGATGGAATGAGAAATGACCAGAATTCATTCACAGAAAGGGCATGTATTAAATGGTGAGTGGGATTACAGATTGGAAGAACAGAAATTAGGCATTTAGGATCTCTTTTAAATTAATGCTTCAAAAAGCATTTATCTTCTAGGGAAAATATTCTTTATTGGAAAACATATGTGAATTTGCCTCTGATGTAGTTTTCAAAATTGTTCTCTTTCTTTGTGTTAATAACTGAGGTTATTGCTGCATAAGGACTTGATTCCATACCGCTTGTCTTTTTCTCTCTCCTTGATCCTGCAGTGAAGTCATAATACTGCTTTTTTTGTGATATTACTATCATTTCCATGGCAACAGACTGATGTCCAAAGTATGGGATCATGACTTTAGTGTGGGATCAAGCAAGAGGAGGTAAAATTCTTATTAAAATACACTTTGTCAATAAGTGGAAGAGGAACTAATAAAAAAAGTCTATTAATTTTATTATGCATTTCCTTCACTAGCTGAGCATAAGTACAGATGAAAGTACTTCTTTTAAGGAGATGGGTGTTTTTTTACTTGTTTATGTTTATCAATAAAATGTTAGTTTGAAAAATGTGAACTAAAGGTACTTAAATCCTGATGGCAATTTTTGAAAAAGAGAAGGGCTTTCTAATACCAACAGACCTCTATAGAGCAATGGCCATAAATTTGCTTGGCAGAACTTCCCCAGGAAAAATTGCCTTTATGCCTTTTTGTTTGTAGGTCCCTAAGGAATTTCCAGAACCACCCCAAGTGAAACTCTGTTCCATTAGGCTCCTCTAGTCATGACAGTTCTCCCTGAAGACTTTGCAACATCCGCACTGATTGTTCTGCCTCCAGTCACCCACACCAGGGAGAAAGAAACCACTTCCCCAGAGAGCTGTTCTGACAATATTTGCATGCGCATACAGAGAAGACTACCTTCTGCCCTCCTTTGGAGTACTCTGAACAAAATAGGTATTTTGGAGGACATTACAAAGGCCAGGCAGTGTTAAAAAAAGCCCATCTGCTGCTGGCAACCCGGGAGCATTAAACTAACTCATGAAAAAAACCTGTTGTCAGAGTGACCTTTTGTTTCTGTGTACCACTTCCTTAGAACTAGGGCTATCTTGGACTATGTGGCACTTTCTAAGTATTTCCAAATAGGACCAATAAAGGTAAAGAATACCCTGGTTCAGTACTATAATACTGCAAAAGATGCCCTTGATGCAATAAGAGATTGTCTGACTCGTCTTCTAACAGGCAGTGAGTGGTTCATTCTGAGAGGACAGAGAGACTCTTTCTGAACATGAGGCTATTGTCAGTTCTGTCAACTTCCTCCAATACCTTTTCCTAAACAGTTGTGAACCCAGCAAGAAAATACTGGGTTACCTTTACTTCTGTAAAGCACACATGGAAGAGCCAAGAAGGTATGGCTGGCCTGACTGTGGTCGTGACATAAGAATGGCTGAATTTGGAACATGAGTCTCAACATATCCCATGACTTCAGTTTCTGTGGAGCCATTATGTGTCAACCTGTATTTTTCTGAACCTTTTTTCTGATCTTTGCCAGCAGACTAAGATATCAAATTCTCTGTTCTCATCCCATGGGCCTGCTTCTCTTCTTGCTTACACTGAGACAAGTCAGAAGAGCTCCCCAAGGTCAACATGTTGGTGTAAATGAGAAGAGAATCAAGCAGTGGGTGAAGATAGTTGTGGGCTTCAGGATCTATTCTCCCTTCAGTGCATGCTGTGATTTATGCACAGAACTCCTATTAGCAACAGTGGGAAAAGAGATACTTACATTGCTAAATAGGATTTTTTTTCTCAGCTGCCTGAAGCTACTCAGCATAAGCCTGTTGTGAAAGTGATTGGAGATTTAGGGGAAGGAATGCCAAAGAGAAATAAGAAAATTAATCCCAAACTAAGCAACTGTAAGAATTGTGGAGGTTTTGACGTTTTTTGGTTTTTTTAAAATATTTTTTAAAATTATTTTTCTTTAAACATGTAGGATTTTTTAACAACTAAATAACTGTTCTTAATAGTCCTGAATTTTTTAAGTGATTCTGTGGGTGGGGATTTGCATCACTGATGAGTATGGAGGTAAAAGGAAAGTTGAAAGTTGAAAAATTGGAATCACTTTTTTGGTCATTTTCTTCATTGCAATTTGCCTTATAATAGCAGACGTCTATAGAAATTCAGCTGTTGCCCTTGCAGTTTTGCAAACCAGATTTTGCTTCTTTTTCCTTTTAATAGAAACGTAACTTTTGATCTGATTGCTAGCTTCAGAAATGTTATAATTAAGACAAATTTTTCCTCTCTTCTGCCTTCTCTTCAATATCTTCTGCTTTTTTGTCTTCTTTAACAAAGGTTTTATTCTCTTGCCTTGAGGTGTATGCATAAGGGGAAGCTACTCCTTGACATTATAGGGTAGAATCTACCTGTTCTGCTATTATCCAAACCCAGGTATTGCATCAAACTGGCAAGAGTTAATCTTTATTAAGCAAAAGGATATAGGACCCACACAGGCTCTTTAGTTGCACTGTATTCTCATGCTTACCATTTCCTTTATTGATTTGCCTGTCTAAATGAGTACTTCTAAACTCTGTGGGTGTTTTCCAATTAGATAAAAGGCAATTCATGTCACTCTGCTGCAGCTCTAACAGCCATAACCAAGAGAGTGCACTGAGGGCTTCTCAGCAGAGCAACCTAGTTTAATCAAGGCGGCCCCCTTCAGTGCTGCCTCATCTGCAGGACATCTCTCTTCACACGCAATGCTTCCTTTATTGGAACTTTAGGGGAATGGACTGCAGAAACACTAACTGTTGTGGCTACACTTACGGGCCAGCTATATGGTTAGTGGAGGAGATGCATGAGCTTCCCTCTCTCAGAATGTGTGGGAAAGATTTGCTGTCAGGGCATTGCCCTTTCCAAATGGGAATAAAAACATCTCAGAAGATTGTCACTGCTGCTTATGAATGGTGCCGTTGCTGCAAGAGTTGAATCTGATAAACCTCCTAATGGTCAGAACTGAGCAGACATTTGCTGAGTGTTATGTGTTTGCTGAGAATCATAGATTCTGTCTTTTGCAGGAAAAGCATTTTATTGTATGTTCAGAGAGCTCTTCCTTTCTCCATCCTGAGACAATGTGCTTTTGATGGACAAACTCTGGGCACATCTGAGGAAACCAAAAAGGGAAGTGAGGGTTTTACTCTGAAACTCTGTTTAGCTTAACACTCTGCATCCCATCTTGGTTTTGACTCTTTGAATTTCTCCTTGCTGCTGTCTTTCACACTCTTCTGTGCAATCTCCTAGTAGACCACCCAGCTGAAATACTTTGGTCAAATGCTTCTCTTCTCTCCTTGAGCAGGATTCCTGTTCATCTTGCTTTGCTACCCAGCACCATGTCTCCCCACACTCTTTTTGATTTCTCTAGTGACTCATCCCCTGAGACCTCCACAAAAGCTGTACAGCTCTGAGCCTCCTTGTCAGCTTTATGTAGGACCACTGGATCCAACATCTGGATAAAGTGGGTCTCACTCATTATGTGATAGATAAGGTCTATTCACAGTGTTCTGCAGAGCTTTTAGCTTAAACTAAACTACTAGAGTACAGAAGTGGTGGAGAATAAACTCAGGTAAGATCTGCCTAGACGCTGTGAAATTTCTGTGAAATTACTGTTACATTTCTTTACCTGCCTAAGGTCTTACCCAGAACTTTTTGAGTATCAGATGTTTTCCTCTGAAAGGACAGGTCCATCTAAGTGCTCACTGAGCAGTAGTGCGGCTATAGACCCAAGGAATTCTTTTCAGTTGCAATTCCTGGATTGTAACCAAAGTTGTGATGAAGACTATTTTATTTACCTTCAGTATATTTTATTCTTACCAAAGTTAATGCTGTATTATTTTATTTTTCAGTAAGAGAAGAGAAAAGAATATGCTGTTAACACATGATGCAAAGGACAAAATAGTGCTCTTTCTTGTTGTTTTTGTGGAGTTTTCTTTGTTTGCTTTTGAAAAACGGCAAGAGTGAGAGTGAATCACATTTGGCTATGGTTTTCCATTACTTTAGGTAAGGATCTTGTATTAATGTTTTTTGTTGCCAATGCAGAGCAGCCAGAGGAAGTATGTCATGGTTCCAGAAATTCTGAGTGTGACTTTGAGCAGGTTCTTCTCATTTTTTCCTGGGCTTGAAACAAAAGGTTTGGTTCCTCTTGGTTCAGAAACTACTAGTGCTTTTGCTGTAGCAACATGAAGTAAAAGAAGTATCTCAAGGGATGCTGTGAAGGGTGCTGGACTAGACTGTCTGTAAGAGACAATCGGGACACCCTGGGGCTTGGAGCTCGCCTGGTATCTTCTGACATTGACCAACGTGCACGTAGCCAAAAAGCTTGCCAGTGTGCTATGTAGCTCACCAAAACTGGTAGTTGGTCTCCATTGTATTCAGGAGAGACAGCTGCTTCACCTACACAGCGTAAAGAAATGAGCCCCTGCTAAAAGTAATACATTTCCTTTTGGTAACATAGCTCTTTGTTCAGCGTGAGCAGAAAGTGCTCCCAGCAGTGGTTCTCTTCCCATTGGCGCTAGTGTCAGCCAGGCTGAATGCTGCATCAGCCTGCTCCCCTGCAGCTCCTTTTCAAAGTACATTTACCGGCCCCTTTTAAAAGTCTAATTCCTTCTGCTCTTATTTGCAAGATACTTGCATCTTTCCAACAGGTACCATGCCCCCTAGGTGGGACATTTCTGGGCCACAGCCTTCAGTCCTCCGAAGCATTGCATTTTTTTGGTGAAAATGATGTTGAGATCTGGCTGGTAAACCTTGCTTGTCAGGAGCATTAAAGTACAGTCCCAGTGAGAAAATACATAACGCTTTGTAACTCCTTTCCTCACCACAAAAAGAACCTCCTGGTTAACCTGCACCTTTGCATATCCAGTAATTAATGCCATCTGGTTGCTGTGACACAGAATGTGAGATGGCTCAGCTCTACTTACCCTTCTTCTGGTGTGGCACTGGCCACATTAACTTATGCCTGTCTTCTCTAGCCTGCTCTTTTTCCTGTTAAACTTATAGGAACTCTGTTTTGGAGGCTTATATGCTCCTCTTTCAAATTTGGATGAAATTAGCCATTGAGCTCAAAAGATGAGGGAGGACTCACAAATTTCCACATTTACAGGACAGACAGCATGAGTGTATAAGCATCCTATTATTGGAATATTATGCTAAAAAGACATACTAAACTGTCTGGAAATTTACAGGGTGACTCTACTTATCTTAAACATTGTCATACAAAATTATACTTGTCTATCAAAATAATTATAAAAACATTCCTTTGAGGAAAAATAAGGAAAAAACCACCAAGTATTCATGGTAAATGGCATTTCTCAGGTCTCATTTGAACATAAGCAGAGAAACAGGGACTAAATAATAAAAGGTAAAATGAATAATATGCTACTTATTTCTCTTACTGAGAGACTGAGAAAAATGTGCAAAAGGATATGTTAAGAATAAAAGTATTACAGATGAGTTGAAAATATTTTGGTGTCAGTTTGCATTTATTTCCTTCCAAAAATTAAGGCAGTTTATTTTTTCCCCCCAAATGCAAGTTCGAATCCCTCTAGCACGCTTACATGTATGTTAAAGGACTTCATTAATTTTAAGAATTCTTTAACCTTGCTTTGCATCATCTGAGAGATGTATGTTTACTCAGGAACGTGAAATCACTGAACGGGCACAGCATCACAGGGCAAGATGAATAAAATTAGGGTTGCCATGGGTACTTTGCTTTTGAAATTTTTCACTTTTGAGTTTAAAGTCTAAACATAAAAATTCCAGTAACTTTTGGCTTTTGTAGTTTAGCACTGAATACACACATAAATGAATGTCTTATTCGCAGCTGTAAGTGTAGCTATTACCTAGTTATCTAATGTATAATTCCCCCCACACAGACAAGTATTTTTTTTCTCTTGTTCTCTTAGTTTTTAATTGCCTAGTGTTTTGCAGTATGACATAAAGAGCAGGTGTTCAGAAATCATGTAGAAATTAAAAAAAAAAGGAAGAAACAGGTTATTTTTTGACTGAGAAATTTCCTCTGGCATTTGGAAGAATGGAAGGAAGATAAATGAATTCCAGGGTTTTTATTGATAGTAGTGTAGGCCATAAAAAAAAAAATCAGGAGAAGAAGTAATCTGTGAATAAAGATGTGTAAATTACATTGATTTGGGGAATATCAAATTGCAGGGCATTTTCTATCCTTTATGCAAACTCATGAAAGCAATCTGTTGCTATGAGGAGATTAAGTGATTCTAGCCTGAAAGTTTCATTAGAAGTTGTTTGATGTTCACACCAGCACCTCTATAGGTGTCTGGATGATGTGATAGTTGCTTCATGGAATTACAGAAAGCTGAAATCACCACAGGAGGCCTGATCTTGCCTCCTCTATTGCTTGCTGCAGGGACCACAGTCTTGAAGGCAGGGGCTTTGAAGCCTGCTTTTTGGCCCCCTTCGAGCTTAAAATATTGGGATGATGCTCTTCTCTCCTGTTGGATAGACACAAGCACAAGGCCCAGCACGTGCTTACCCTCTGGATGCGAACCCTTTATTGAATATTTCCACTACTCTATAGACAGAGCTGAGCAGTTACTGAAGCAGCTGCCCTGGACTTTAAGAACAGTGTAGCTGTCGGATGAGTCTTATCCCGGCTTCAGGGAGAGTTTTGCAGCCTGTTTTGGATGATGCCTTGCAACATTTTGTTAGCCAGCCCCAAGTGGAGCAAGGCGGCTCGGAGCTACCCTGGGGATCTGCAGGAGCCACAGTCACTGCAGTGTGGGTACAATCCTGGTCCTGCTCGCAGTGTTTCTCTTTAGGGTAACAGGAGTCCTGGAAGGCAGGGTATGTTAGCTGGCATCCCTGCCCCCCATGGCAGTGGTGATTCATTCCCCAGCTTTTAGAGACGTAAAGAACCTAAAACATCATCTTGTTCATCTGCTTGGCTGGCATGGGATAGTTCCCCACAGTGTATTTTTAAGTGTTTTGTCTCACTTAATTGATTCAAGTGGTAAGGCTTTTGTTACTTGTCTTGGGAGACATGTTTCAAAATATAATAGACTTGCTTGTAGAAAAATATTTCCAGATATGTAACCTACACTTTTGCTGGTTTAATTACTACTACCACTTTGCATTTAGCAGTTCTAATTACCAGTGAGTGCTATGTTCATTTTTAAAACAATGCTGTGAGTTCTGAAGGAAAATGGCATTTTAGGATTCTGACAAATACAAGTGGATGAGTACTCATACAGTGGGAAACTCTCCAGTAAAATAAACATTCCATTATAAATCAAAGTAAAGCATTGAGATGTAAAATTTCTTCTGAAAATGTGGGGGTCTGGAAAAAAAAAGAAAACACCTGAGAACTTCAAATCAAAATTAAATGTTTCAAGTTTAATATTATTTAAAAGAATTGAATCTAACTTTTAAAAATATTTTCATTTCCGTGTTAACCTTTATTTTTCTAATAACTTATAATAACTTACTTTCTATTAACTTATATTATAACTGGTATTTTGGAGTAATGAGAACATCTTTCCTGGCTGATGTGTCTCTTGATTCAGCTATGTGATGATGTTTCATCCTTTGAAACATAGAGTCGTTTTCTCACTAATCCTGGGGAACTGGGACACCTACCTCTGAGACAGTGCTCTGGCAGAACTGTTTTTCATGAAGGTCCACAGATCTGACTGTGACTTCAGAGCAGCACCCTGGCTGTTCAGCAAAAAATCTAGGGAACCCAAGTAACCCTCACTGCTGTTGTTCTAGGGGGTCAAGAAGAAATTTGCCTGGAATTATCCGCAATTGCCACAGTACCATAAATACCTTATTTTTTAGCCAATAATTTCCCATGGAAATCTACTTTGTTGGGAAGAAATTCTGAGCAGGTGTTTGGAGAGTTTCTGTGCAAGTGAGCAGAGAAATGATGGTTATGTTGGAGCACTGTTGGCAGGACTAAATACCTTCTGGTTACTGGAGATACATTGATATGCTATTCTGCCTTTTCTCATCTTGTGAGCTGTTCTGGGGGATATCTTTTTAATGATAATGGCCACACATTAAAAGATGTGCCTTGAAATGAAATGGATTTTATATACTCTTATCTGCATTATAAATGCAACACTTGTGATAAGAGTTGATGGGAGTTATTCTTGATAGAGTTTAGCTGTAATTTCAGCTTCAGTGCATTTTAATCATGCTTCCTCTGTCAAACATAGCAAATGTTTCCATTCTTCACTCAGGTAGCTTTTTCCTTTTCTCAGTGTCTCTGCGAAATGAAACAGAGCAATAGAATCATTTTAGTTCATCTGTATATTAGTGTTTCTGCTCTTCACTGAAAGCACGGCATTTAAAAATCCATGTTGTTTTGGCTAAATATTACTATTACCCTAGCTGACCGATATTCTGCAATGCCTGTAAAACTGGAGGCCACTGGAGTATTTTAGGCTAGAAGAACATTTAAGAGTGGGAAGGGAACCTGTACAGAGGACTGTAGATTTTAAGTTCAGTGGCTTACAGTTTCTAGTCAAATCAAAATAATAGTGGGTAATTTTAAGCAGAGGTGCCAGAAATCTCAGTCAGATCAGCAGTGCTCATGTTGGGATCTGGAGGCAGTCACTCTAAAATTCTCCTCCTAATTTTCTCCCCAATGTACATTTTAGTCTGGGACAAATAATGCACTGTCTCCAGCTTTTTCCTCTCCTCTGTTTTCCTGAAGGTGAGAATATTTGCAATGACTAAGAAGAGGAGCCCATCAAGTTGGGCAGGAGTGTTGGTGCAGGAGGTTTCTACAGAGGAATGTGGACTGGCTGGATCAATGGGCCTAATTGTGTGGGGTTCAACAAGACCAAGTGCTGGGTCCTGCACTTGGGTCACAACAACCCCACACAGCGCTACAGTCTGGAGACAGAATGGCTGGAAATCTTCCTGGCAGAGAAGGACCTGGTGGTGTTGGTAGACAGCTGTCTGAATATGCGCCCAGGTTGCCAAGAAGGCCAATGGCATACTGGCTTGTATCAGCAATATGTGGCCAGCAGGACTAGGGCAGTGTTTTTTTCCCTCTACTTGGCACAGATGAAGCCACACCTTGAAACCTGTGTTCTGCTTTGGGCCCCTCAATACAAAGACATTGAGGTGCTGAAGTGTGTCCAGAGAGGGACGACAAAACTGGGGAGGATCTGAAGCGCAAGTCCGATGAGGAGCATCTGATTGAGTTGTGGAGAAAAAGAGGTTCAGGAGGGACCTCATTGCTCTCTACAACTGCATTGAAAGGAGATTGTAGCCAGGTGGGGATCAGTCTCTTCTTCCAAGAAGCAATAGTATGAGATGAAACGGCTTCATGTTGCCATGTTGCCACACGGGAGATTTAGATGGGGTAATAGGGGAAAATGTCTTCAGGAGAAGGGTTGCCAAGCATTGGAACAGGCTGTAAAGGGAAGTGGTTGGGTCACCATCCCTGAAGGTATTTGAAAGATGTGTAGATGTGGCTCAGTTGTGACTGGACTTGCCTGTCCCGCCTTGGCCTTTTTAGCCATCAGCGCAGTTGCAATAAACGTGGGTAGAGCCCTTGTCGTATCCTTGTTCGCGAAGCCTAGCCATGAGACGTGGCTCTGAGGAACATGGTTTAGTGTACTTGGCAGTGTTGGTTTACTGGTTGGACTTGATGATCTTAAATGTCTTCTGCAACCTAAAGGATTCTATGATCTTACTGTAATTGTAAGAGTTCATTTGTGTGTCTTTTGTCTTCTGTGAATAACCATAAGCTATCTTGACCTCTTCTGAATTCAAGGCAAAGTTAATTTTTTATATCAAATAGACATTGTTTCCATTGCAACAGGATTTGCATTTGTTGACATAAGTACACTAAATATAACAAAATAAGCTCTGTTATGTAAAAATTCTTTAGAGGATTATTCCATATAATTGAGACTTACAAATCCCCAATAACAGTAGGCTTGAAACATGAATTTGAAGAAATTTCTGCATGTAGTATTACTATTAGTCTGGAAGATATTTTATGTATGTGTTCTTTGGTGCATGGGCTCCCTCTGGAGCTTTATATTATTAAAAAAGCCCCCAAACTTAAAGTGCTTTTAAAGGTTTTAATCAAAACCATCAAGCAAACAAAAGAAATAAAGGCATTGTTTGTGTCATTATAGCATTCAGTACAAATCTATTCTTCGTGTATGTTAGATACATGACTGGAGTTTCACCATATTATGCCAGCTTAGGAAAGGAGCCATTAGAATTAATGTCTAGCTGGACATTAAAAGAGCCTTATGTGAAAACTATGTCCCACAGCACACAAATAATTAATTACAATGCTCTGAAGATGCAAAGTGACATGTAAATCTCAGGCGTTCATCACACTATTTAAACTCTAATGGCTAATAACAGATTTGATTTTGCTTTCAGTGATTCATCATCAAAGGAATTTTGGTTACTCTGAATATTTACACAATCTTCCATATGTATTTTATTAGAATGTGAGCACATAGAAAGAATAAACCTTTAATTTCTTAAAATCTGACTCTTTCAATATTGGTGCAGACATTCTCAGTGCTTTTCTCTTGGAAATTCTTGATAAACTTGCACAGAAATGCATGTCTGAAATCTATTTCATGATTCTGATATGTTTACCAACTTTTCTTTATTAAGAACAAAGCAAGCAATAAGATCTGTATTGGTTTTCTGAGAGGAGAAGGCAGTAAAAGTCATATTTTCTTGAAATGTGTTATTACTATTTGAAGAGCTTACAAATAACACTGTTCCTCAGAATAGGTTTCTCTTCTCTTTATTTTCATAAAATGAGAAGTTACTGTGCTTTAACCAACAGCATTTCCTTTTTGTTAAGTAAGGATTCTGATAGATATCAGTAACCAAATACAGATTATGTAATTCAATATTTATGTCTGATCTGTACATCATACTGTCTTGACATGAGTTGAACTGTAGTTTTGTCTATCTCTCAATGCACTCTGGCTGTGGGCAAGGCAACTCAGAAATTTTGTCACTCATCTGACCATTACGGTTCTCGCAAAAGAGATTTTTAATTATTATTTGACTTAGAGGAATTTCTGTTGCATGAAAGCTGGACTGGATTTCTCTTTCATTTTTTGAGGTTATTACAGAGTTTTCCTGGTTCGCCTTTTTCTTGCCCCCCCCGCCCCCCTCCCAACATGAGTAGCACCTTGCATCATCAGTTTACAGACAATGATGTGATTGAAGGTATTTCTGCCTGTAATGGGTTTGTGATTCTCCCTGTAAAGACATTCTGTAGTAAGTGAATATTTTCCTGTGGAATTCAAGAAGTCAAGATATTCAGCTCAGAAAACAAACACTACACAATCATTTTTCCTGAAGAATAACAACAAACCCCTAAACCAAACAAACCTTATTTTTTGTAGAAGAAGAAGCTCTTTTGTCCTCAACGAGTGACCCACAGATTCACCACTGTTCCCTATGTGAGGATCTCTCATCCCAGCCTGTTGGTCAGGTTCCCTTCACATCTTATCATATTGTCTATTTCCCTCTTGAAGCGTGTGTTAGCCTGGCTGATTTTTCTGAGGTGAGAATGTGATGGTTGTTCTTATGGATCGGAGTTTCTTCATAGCAGTGGCTATCTGCTCCAAGGGTGTATTGCATTACAACACACTGATGTTTATCTTCCTTGTTTGTGCGTTTCATTTTTGCAGATCCTCTTTGCTTGTTAGGAAAGGTTAATAATGATTATGATAATCTTGCTGTTTACTTTATTAGCCATTGCAAGGCTAACAACGTATAAATAAAAAAATAAATTGAGCCATTATACTCAAGACTATTATAAGCTGTATGACTTCTTCAGTTAATAACTCACATTTTAAAATTCAATTTTCCAGTTAAACTTTCCATTTTAATTTCTATCATTTGCTGCTTTTTGGAAATTTGTAATTTCTTTTTGGATTTTCTCATAATTAAGCTCACTGTGCACACTGTGTAACTTAAAGAGCACTAACAAGCAGAACATGGCACAAGTTATTTCAAATTACTGCCCTTTAAGGGAGACGTGTTAAACTTACTGTGGTTCAAAAACAATTAAAAAAACAGCAACTGAGAGAAGCAGCAAGGCCCAGTATGGTCCTACCTCACGAGCAAGGTTTGTTGAGACTGATGAAACAGGAATTTCCTTTTGGGCTGAAACTCAGTTTTGGTCAGGTTTGGGACATAGTGCATACAGATATTTCTGCTTCAGGTCTCCTTTGATAGGTGCAGTCACTTTTCTCACTTGGTGGCAAATGATGAAAGGGGCTTCAGACTGGCAGTGACCATGTTGCCACGGACACATAAGGTTGAGGCTTTGGATGTAAATGCAGTGTCTTCCCCAGGCAAGCACAGAAGTGTGGCAGAAGTTGTGTGGCAGTAGAGGTGCAAGGGTAAAAGAGGATGGTACAGAATCAGCTATATTACTAAATAAAACTCACGGACATCTAGCCACACCCTATACATTGGAAAAGGTCTCATGTTACCTTGATGAAAGACACAACAGCTTCTGCCTAGGCAGCTATTGCCGGCACCCTGGGACTTTTCCCCACTCTGCTTTGCTGAGTGGATTTTAGGTGTTTTACGAACATGTGAAACGCAAAGCTCTCCTTGATCCCACTCTGCTAACAGAGACTGTTTTCCTTTGTCTGCTGGAGCTGCTACTGATGATGCACAAAGCTGGCAGGAGACCCCAGCTGGTTGTGCGGAAATGGGAAATAATATTCTGTGATTGATCTGAAAGGCAAGGGAGGAGTAAATGTAATTGTGTTGGCTCAGCTGTTTACTGTTTGCAGTGTAAGACTGATCAGGAGATTTTTTTTGAAACTGAGGCTTCTTAAGCAAACGTGGTCAGTTGAATGTATAATGTTCACTCAGGCCGTAATCCCTCATTTTTCTCTGTTTTGGTTAAATAAGGGCAATGCTTTAATTTGGTTACCTAAAGACCCACTGAAAACTAACTGAAAATTGTGTGATTGTGCTGCATCTGTTACTATGCCTTTTTCTCTCCCTCGCAATTAACTTATCTTGTGGATTCATTAATTTTAAGATCATTTGGTGAAGAGATTGAAATTTCAGAAATAATGAATTCCTATTAGTTTCATGAGAGTAGGTGGCTGGTTGGAGAAGATGAGGGCCTCATGTACGCCCCATGATGGGAAAAGTTTTGTAAAACTGTAGAGAGAACAGAGATGTGGAAAGCATTGGGTTAAACCTTTCTAGAAACGAGCTTCCTAGATTTGCCTGCTAATGGTGATATTTGCTTTGCATTTTAAATGCACCAAGTTTGTGATGGCAGAATGGGGGTTATTCTGATCCCTTGTTTTTATGTGAGGAAATTTTCCATACAAATGATGCATGAATGGATTTATAGTCCCATCTGAGGTAAGTCTGAGGCTCTTGAAAGCTCTTTTCAGCCAGAAAGCTCGATGATTCATAGTAGTTTGACAGCACCACCAAACTTTCTGATTTATGAGAACATAAAATGTTAAAACATTCGTGTTCTTGTTATAATTGGCCAACCTGGGTCTCCTGTGGGCAAGGTCTATTTCACAATAAAATAAAATAAAATGTCAAAGTTATTTGAGGATGGAAAGGATTTTTTTCTTTTAATTACCTGTAACATTGTTTTTATACTTAAAGATTACTAATTTCCTTTTTTACCTTCTACAGTTAATATTAAGAAGAGGCTTGTATGAACCTGGAGGTTTTATTCCTTAGTTTATATTCTGGAGAGATGCACTTCACTGAAACTTTCTAAGAAAAGACCAGGGAAATCAGGGTTTTTGAAGGTCTTATAGCCACCTCACTGAAGTATGTTTAATGTCTTTGTTACTGTATAGATGCAAGTCCGCAAATATTCCCACTGGCCCAGGTTTGTTCTGGATAATATAAATGGATGCTTTTGATAGATGAGACCTGTCTTTGCAGAGGCCAAGAGGCCAAGTATTTTATATCTCAGTGTTATTATGGTTTTGTCTTTTATTCCTGCTTATGCAAGTCTAATCCAAAATCCAGTGAATATGTTTTCCTTCATGTGACAATGGAAGGAACGTGTAGATAGAGCTGCCTGAAAGATTTTGCCACTTTGCTATTTTCAAATCTGAAACAGACTTGTTGTTTCTTTGAGGAGCAGGGAGGGCCCCTGTTCCCTTTGGCTGTGAAGAATATGCCTAGAGAGGATGAGCACCCAGCCCTGACTCCTGACCACACAAAACAGCCCCAAGTGACCAAAATATATAGGGTCCCTTCTGTGTTCTTAATGCCAGTGAGTACTCGAAGGATTGTCTTCTTCATTAATAAATGAAGACAAATTAAATCACTGTTTTCCAACTGGCCCTACTGATACTTATGGGATGCCTAGTCTGGTCGTTCTCCTTTGGGATGTTCCTATAGTATCATGTAACTGCAGTGGTGTGATAGCCATCCTGAGCAGAGCAGTGAAATCTCTATGCAGAGGGTCAGCACCAAGCCCATAGGAAACATGGCTTTTCCAGAAATCCCGGTCTGGAAACAAACAAGGACATCAATTGACATTTAGGAGTGAATTTTAGTGGCAGTTTGTATCAAAGATCAGCTTCTGTGCTTTTTCCTTTTCTGCACGTCTTTGCTTTGATGAAAATCTCTGCTCGAGTATTTTCATGGATTCATAATTTAACTTATTTTCTTGTGTGTTTTCAAACCTACTGCTTTCCTTTTTCTGTACTCCAAACAGTAATGTATTGAATAATTATCTCGTGATGGAATTTTCAGAAGAAAAGTATTCTGTTCAAGCTGTCAGGTAGCAATATAACATTTGTTGTATTATGAGCAAACATCTAGCTTTGCAGGCAAAATATGAAATAGGTATATCTGTGCAGTGTGTAAGTATATGTGTTTGTATACTTGTATATAAACTTTGTGTATATATATTCACAGAATGACAGAATTAACTAGGTTGGAAAAGACCTCTGAGATCATCAAATCCAACCTATGATCTACTACCACCTCAACAACTAAACTATGGCACTAAATGCCGCATCCATTCTTTTTTTAAACACTTTCAGGGATGGTGACTCCATCACCTCCCTGGGCAGCCCATTCCAATGGCCAATCACTCTTTCTGTGAAGAATTTATATTTGAATATTTGTAGGTATATGTACATGGGTACACATAAATTTGTACATATATATGTGTAGGCAGGGTTTTTTGCTGTGTGATATGTCTACTGCAATTTGTGCATCAGTCTGAAATGACCTGTATTATATGGATCCACATATGCTGAAAAAAGAAGAGTTGTGAAACAATGAACGTGCATGATGAGAATACAACATTGACTTGAATGACTTGAATGACTTGAAAGATCAGGTAGTCTTAAATGTCTCAAATGTCTCAAGGTTTTAAGAGAGTGTAGGAAGAAACCTCATTACAACTTCCTGCTTTTGTAGTTGCTATCCTGTGTAAACAGACTGCAGAGCATTTTGAAAAAGAGGCAACAGTAGCAATGATATGTCTTCAAGAAACTGCTTCAAAGCAAAATGAAAATGCATTGAAATGCAATACAATGCATTGAAATGTAGCATAATGTCATTCCAACTGTATTAAAACAGAGCATACTTCAGTTAGGCTCACACTGAACCAAACGCTACCTCTGTTGTGCTAGCTGGATACAAAGGGTGCTTTTGCAGAAGTGAAAAACATGAGTTTGTGTTTGCTTATGATGTAAACATCATGTGTGTTGGCAGGTCAAAGCAGTCTCCTAGCATTTAAATAGCATATAAACTCTCAAACATTAAGGATGGAACGAATTTATAGAAGGAATATGGAGGGACAACGTGAAAACTGTGAAGACATAGAAACAGCAGCACAAACCAGTAATAACATGGCTAAGGTAAGAGTTGGTCTTCTGATTCTGGGAATGGGACATATGAGCAACAGATGATGTTGAGAAATTACTAATATTCCATCTGTGTTCACTCAATTTCTGTCTCAGCATATGGGACAAAGTGTAAGATCTCTGCCTTTAACAGGGAAGAGCTGAATGGAAGCTTCTTGACTAATTTGATATTTTTAAGTCAAGCTGGCTTGAGAAACATCATTCAAGGCTAAAGCGCTGTTGATATGTCACAGCAAGTTTCCCATAGCCAAAATACTGAGGCTGTCTCAGATTCAGTATTACTAAATATTTTCTCCAGTCACCTAGAAGACAGGGTAGAGAGCATACTTGTTAAATGCACTGAAGACAGTAATACACAAGGGACCTCCAGAGTATTTTAAGGGAAGACATGAATCTAAGTGGCAGATTGAAGCTACTGTCTGAAAAAAATAAGAGGCTACGCAATAGCAACAAGGTAAGATAATACAGGTAGATAGGAAAAATCATTCTTGCAAATACAAAATGCTTAAGTTCTAAGGAAAATGGGTGAAGCAGATCATGATAAAGGCATAAAAATAAAAGAAAAAGATGATTCTAGGATGCATAAACGGGAAGTAATTTGTTGCTCAGATATTACTAAACTACTCACTCAGAGTGGTTTGCTCAGTTTGGGTGCCACACTTAAGGAAGATGTGGAACAACTATAGTGACTTCACAGAAAATCAAACAGAAAGATCAGATATTCAAAGACACAAATGTACAA
Source organism: Serilophus lunatus (assembly GCA_013399895.1). NCBI lineage: Eukaryota > Metazoa > Chordata > Aves > Passeriformes > Eurylaimidae > Serilophus > Serilophus lunatus. The sequence continues at coordinate 394,462 of VXBA01000530.1, forward strand.
ACAGGAGATTCTTAGCCTAGAGGAAAGGTGACAGGGTAGGTATCTGTTACCATTTTTCAAATATTCAACATAGTTCATATAATGTTGTGGATAATGTTCAGAAAAAATTTGGAAGGAACTTGTTGAGTAATCAGGGAGTTCTCAATCAGGCAATGCATTTTTGTAGCCAGTATGTGAGCAGTTGAGGCATGTACATTTGAAGTTGCAAGTGTGAATCAAGAGTCGTTAGTTTTCAGGTTTTAAAATTACTTCTTTAAACTTGGCTTGCTTAAATATAAAGCTAGGAAATTGACTTGGTTTCCTGGGTAAAACCTCAGTCATCCTGATGGACATGTGCAATGATGTTTGGGTAATGAGAGAGACCAATAGCTGGGTGATGCTTAATTGAACTAAATTAATATCTAATTGTTCCTGTTATAATGAAGTTCTGTAACATTTAGACAAAGTAAGCCCCACAGAAGATCCTGCAAATATTTCATTGTGTGGCTGCTTCTTTAACCTACACTAATGGGAATGAAGAAATACTCTGTTGAAATTCATGGTGCTAGACAACTGTTAAACATAACCTGTCATGCCAATATTGTTTCATTTTATATTTTTTTTAGTAAATTATTCATTGCTATTATAAGTGAATAGGCAGAGCTCAAAAAATGCCCCCCCCAAACCAGCTTAAAATAATCTGGACCTAATGTCAAACTGCTGCTGATGACAGGGTAGGACTATCTTATATAAATCTGGAAAAGACAAATACATGTAGCCTTTGTCTTCAATCATCTTTTGCTACTCAAGTTTCTAAACAAAGGAGTGTTGCACAGATTCTGGCTCCATTCAAAGTGAGTTTTATACATGCTAATTCATCTGTAGCTTTAGGAAAACTTGTTAGCACTTGGATGCCAATTTATCTAACATCGATTGTAGCAGTCAATTTATCCATGAGGAGAGGGATCAAGCTAACATGCTCACCCATTCTTGTTTTTTATTTTTTTTCTTTCTAAATTGGAATTTTGTAGACAGTTAAAAGAAGGTAAACAAATGGTGAAATCCAAAGCTATTTCACATTTTTAGTTAGAAGTTCTTTTCTGGGCATGATCTGGAGTCTTTGGTCTTGTCTAACTGTGTAACATCTACAGTGGATGGAGATGGAGGGCATAGCCCTGGTTTAAAACCACTCTCTGCTTCTATTATCTCATTTTATTTCTATTATTTTATTCTACACAGACCTCTCAGCTGAAGTTAAATTCTCTGGAAGTTACTTGAATAGTTCATTATTTTTTTCCACATGAGAAAGTGAAATATTCCTAATCTTCCTGAGCAATAGTTTTCTTTAAACCTCTTTCATGTGCTCTGTGCACTTGCATTAAACTTTCCCTGTACCCTTTAAAAAAAATATGCAATCTCATCCAAGTGTGAATTCAAAAAAGTAGAGAACCATGTTTGGCTCATTTCCTGAGAAGGGCATATGGGGTTCTTGGCATCTGTTCATTTTTTATTTCTGAACATTGGGTTAGGCACAGTTTTAAACAGTCTTTACTTGTTCTTTTTTTCTCCAGGATTTGGTCAGCCTAAATTTTAGAACAGCTGGATCATGTGAAAAATAAATATCAAAAAGTCCCTTGGGTCCTAGATCAGCAACTTCTTTCTTCCAGTCTTTCATGTTGGAGAGTGACTGATTGTGCCTGACAGTGCTGTGCTTCATAAACATTTCTTTCCAGTTGTTTTTGTCAAGTGTAAGGAAATATTTTCAGATATTGCGTTAGGCTAACAACTTGTCCTTGGATTTCTTGCTGAAAGCTCACTAAGGTCTTATTATCCAGAACTCAGCAGTTCCTGAGAGGAGTAACTTCTGTAAGCTGGACTGGAAATTTAGGTAATGTAGCAATATTTTCTTGAGCCTACTATTTACAGTGGAAAAGAAAAAGAGGAAAAATGCGGATGAAGCAATGAAAAATATGGCAAGTATTATTTAATGAGAATGAAGCATTCTGTAAGGTTGTGCATATTTTACATTAAAACAGAACAGCAGACCTGGTTAGGATTTAGTCCATAAGAGTAGTAACAGTTGCCTCAGAAAGATCTCGCTTTGTACTTTAGGAGAACTAGAAAAAAATTGGTTTTCAAAATACGAAATAATACTGCGATTTTTTTTCACGTATGAACCCTTTTGGGTTTTCTAAGGGTTTGTGCATTACCTATAGATGTTAAAAGCTGGAAAAGCCTTATTCCATCATGAACAAGACTGTTAAAGGTTTCATTCTCTGGAGTACAAGTTTCCAGTTTTGTGCTCTCTCAGCTTTGTATTCCCTTAAAAACAAGGCTACCTTATATTTTTCTTGGGAGACTATTCCACTGCCTGATAGGAATCACTTGCAGGAAAGATGTATACATATCAAAGAGCAGCAGTTAATAGAACAACTAAGACATTGTAAACCTAAAAGAAGGTGAATGAATTCACTACAAAAGAGAATAAGACTTCACCCCAATTTCAGTGGTGGTGAGAAACAGGAGCAGGCTGCCTTGAAATTGTGGATGACCCAGTGTTCAGGGCCATGGTTGGAGAGGGCTTTGAACAATCTGGTCTAGTGTAAGATGTCCCTGTGTGACGGCAAGGAGGCTGGAAGTAAATGATTTTTAAAGGTCCCTCACAACCCAAAACATTCTATAAGTCTATGAAATACCTGAGATATTAAGTGTGTTGTTTACAAGAGCTCTTATGCAGCAGCACATGGGCAATCATTCTATACTGAGCTGGTGCTGACCCTTCAACACAGGAAAGCTCAGTATGAGCTTTGGGCAGCTTTAGTTTGCAGGAAGGTTCTTATCCCAGGATAAATCTTTACTACATCACTGCTGGATTTATTTCACCTAAAATTAATTCTGCACAACACTTCTGAAAGTTTGTCATTACTTGTAAAATATTCTAATTAACCAGAGGACAGTGACTGATAGCTGATCAATGCTGGTGAAACTAACCTTCTCCCAAAACTTGTCACAAGAGTCACAATTTCATACTGTGCATTCCAGTCATTCCCCTGGAGTACGTTAAATATATATTCTCTGTGCTTGTTATTGTTATATCTTGGGCATTTCTAGGCAACTGATATTTGCCTTTCCTCATGGATTGAACAGGCTGGGGGCACTTGCCTCTTTTAATTCTTTTTTATAGCTGAGTCCCTTCATCTAGTTTATTTTGCTTGCTTTTGTGCTCTAGCACAAAACGGCAAACACCAAACACAGCCACCAACTAGTCAGGACTGAAGGCAGTTCAGCACATGGAGTCACTATGGAGCTGCAGAAGCAGGGATTTTTACCTCCCTAATTGCTAGGCAGCAGCCATAATAAGGCTGAAATATGTGTATTAATTTTTCTGTAAGTGTGCTCAGTTATGTGAATCAATAAAGTCTGTTACAGCAGTGGTTGCAAAATACCAAGAAAGCAGGTTACATTGTTAGGGATGTTTTAATGCCTACTTCAACCTAATCAAGAAAGTAGCAATGAAGTTTCTCTGCAGTACCTTCCCAGTATATTTTTGATATGCTTGTAATCTTGGTAGATGTTTGAAGAATTCTTAAAATATCTAGTGACTAAGCATTTGCTGTGGTGCCCTATTACTGACTTAATGGGGAAAGCAGCTAAGAGAAGGAACTTTCTGATAGACAAAGCTAAGGAACCAACAAAGCCCATTTAGAAACCTCCTGCAGCCTTTCTTGGCCTAGGGCTCTCAGTTCTGTGAGGAAACACTGGAAATACTTCTGTCTGTCTGCTGGAATTAGGGATGTGTGTTGTGGCTTATCTTTGCAGCCAAGCCCACCTGGTAGCCCAGAGTCAAGGCATTACTAGCATTCAGTTGTTACTGCTTCACCTCCTTAAGAATATGTGAAGTATGGTAATAAAGATGATGAAAGTATGTTGTGTGCATACGTGTGTTGGTGTGAGGGGAATATTATCTAAAAGAATCTTCATTTTTCTTTAGTGAGAAATTGCCAATGTTGCTTTTTGATGCGAGGAAAAGGATAAACACTGGACCACTTTTTTTCCAGTTTTTGTCAATATGAACTTAAATTCAGGACAGAGAATCCAGTAGAGCTCATAAACCTCTGCCTGTACAGCCATGATGTTAGCTCTAAATATTTTCTTTGTTCAAAACAGTCCTCCTAGTCTGTATTTTCATGCACATTGAGTCTTTTGGGATGTCTTTGATAGATGAGACCTCTAGTGAGGGGATGGATCAAGGAGTCTGGCAATGTGTCAGATGTTCATTGACTAACCAAAATAAGTGTATTAAACTAACAGTTAGCTTTGCTCACAGTGTCTGATTAACCTTTGAGTTCCTGTGACTTCCTCTTCCAACAGCATTTTGTCAATGAGGAAACAAGGAACCCATCTGTCTTCCATGCACCTCATTCAGTCTTAACCTGTTCAAGTTGTGTTATCCCAACCCCTTTCAAGCAAGAGGTCAGATTCATGTCCTATATCTCCTCTTCTAGTGTGTTTTTGTGATTTTTTTGTCCTGTTCCTTCACAAAATATATCTATCTGTAATAGCAGTCTCATATAATTGAGGGCAGCCTCTTGGGACCGTATTGCTATGTAGAGCCATTGTTTCTCTTCACTGAGGTGCGCAGTGCTATTTTCAAAGGAAGTGGAGCAGTTCCCAGGGCTTTGGATTGCGTTGTTTTTTATTTGTTTTTGTTTATCTGTTGCTTTATAAAAGTGCAAATCTCTAATGTGTTTGACACCAGGTTTTAGCAGTGCAGGCAGCCATTCTGGTCTTCAATTCTCTGTTGAACAGAAAATTGTTGCTCAGATGGTGAAGCCTCACATTTCAGTGTTATTGTTCCTTAATTAAATAGTGCTAAATATGGGTACGAATCTGATTCCAAAGTCTTTCAAAGAAACAATTTATTTTTGTATCATTTCCCAATACCTTTTTGAATTAGTGATAATGGGTATTATTGTCTGCCTCTCACTTACAGTGTTTAAATTTATGTCCATTAAATTCTAGCCAGTCTCAAACACATCTCTGTATTGGTAGAATACACAAGAAAAATGGATTTAATAAAAACAATTGTTAATTCAGGTGCACTATCTGCTGGGGAGACTATGTCGAGGAAGAGCAAGTAGCAGTTTAAGGGAAATTAATTTTTCTATGTGGGATGAACAAAAGTTGGAAAGGTGCCTTTCCAGTCATATTCTCTTTTGTACACTACTTTCTGTGTGAGCTAAGCCTCTCCAATAGTTATGAAAGTGGACATCCTTGTGTTATTAGGGATATTTTTTGTAGATGCAGATTAATGTACATGAAATTCAAGTTTTCTCTCACTATAGACAAAGGTTGTTGATATATTTGCAGTCAGCAAAGCTCTTTGTTAGCTCCTTTGGTTTCCCATATGTATTTTCACTGTGGCAGACTTGTTTGGTCATTTGGACACCTGGCTTTGGCACAAGATATTTCCCTGCTTTGTATCCTTGAGGAATTTCCATGTTCTGCCTTCTGAAGAGTTACATGTATTAGTGACAGCTGCAGCAATGTCCCCCCACTACCAGGGAATATCTCAGACATCCCAAAACAGTTGTCTTTGCCTTTAAAGGCAGGTGACTAGATAGTCCCCAAAAGAAAGTAGTATGATAACTCAGTGCTATCTTGACACATTTTTTTGGTGACTGTAGGACAGAATGTGGCTCAAAGGGTCCACTACAATGTGTGGGATTCAAGAGGTTGATCGTGCTGTCCACACTGAATGCTCTGCATAGCATCAGGTCTCTCCGGTGGCATAACTCTGTAATTCATCTTTAGATTAAAGCATCTGTCCTGAATTTTTACCTTTTCTATCTAAATAAGAAAAAAAAGCACTAATGTCCAAAACTAGCTGATGGAGTGAAGCATTGACATGTTTTGGTTGTTTAAAGAAGTGTCAAGGTTTATTGTAGTGAAATGAAGGTTGTATTTGCATTTGATTCTGCAACTGTAATCTCATCAAAGTTAAGACAGCCAAGATAAACCTAAGGCAACTCCATACATAACGTAACTTGTTTATGCAGTCATGCTTAACAGCATTGCTATATATTCCCAGGACAACCAAGGCCTGTTTTTTTAGTGTGTATTGGAGTGTTTCTGTTTTTAATATACAAGTTTGACTTTGAGGAGGAGAAAAACATGGATTTTGTAAGTTTTTCATGCTGAGAAGTGCAATTAAAAGTAATTGCTTCTATTTCCAAATTAGAACATGCCATTTAAAAAGTATAATGTTCATGAGTACCCAGGGGGACACTTCTGCCATGTACAGACAGTTTCCATATTTCACTTTGTAGGTGCTCCCATCTGCCCCTCTTAAAGCAGTTCTTCCTAAGAAATGAATGAAGCAGTTTCCTGAAAAAAAACAACAATCCAGTATAGAAGGAAGAGAAACTCAACATACCAGAAATAGAAAAGTGGAATAAAAGAGATCATTGCATCAGTTTGAAAGCATTTGTGCAAATTGCCTTATAAACAGTGTAGACTGCTGTGATAAGGAGAGATATTTTAAGATTGAGATGTCTTATACACAACTTGATGCTAATTGTAAACTAAAAAATTTATATTGGTAAATTAATCTTGCCTTACTTCTTTTTTTTTTTTCCTCATCAAATATAGAAATCTCATGAACTAAAGCCATTATAAATAAAGGAAAAGCAAGTGACTACTTGAACTTTGAGAGGAAGCAGGACAATGCAAAATGGATTTGGAAACCAGTTCAAATCTAGTAATTAGTTTTTATGGAACAGTGTAACACAGAGGCCCAGATCAGAATATCCAGCATTTGGAATTTGGAATTTTGTGCCTGACAGGTGTAGATTGTACAGAAAAGGTAGACATGGCTTTCTGTCTACACTCCTGTCTGCCTGGGCTAACCCACCATAGACTGACACAGACGGGGGAAATAGGCAGAGAGAGCCTTTGTGTTCAAATCCTTCTAAGGGATGGACAGCAAAACACACATGAAAGCGCAGGTGTGGGGCACACTTTTGCTCTTTCCAGGTTATGAACTTTATTTTTTTGGGGTATGTCATTCACAGGGAAGAAAATTGGACAGGTATTCCTAGAGTGCGTGCTATGTACAGAGTAGAAGTTGGATTCTTGCCAAATACTATGGAAAGAAAGCGCAAAATTGGTTCCCTTTGCAACCTTTCAAGTGTTAACAAACTGATGAGATTTAGACAACATCATCAGTGCTTTTCGAATTTACTGAATTGTCCAAATCCATTTTTTTTCTATTCTATTTGGACTTCCTCTGTAGTGCCTGTGCAGATAATCTTCAAATAAATAAATAAATCCAAAACATCTCAATATATGAAGTGATAGTAGCCTTACAGAAGGCCTGAGCCTCTCTATGAAAAAGCTTAGTTTTCAGAGGCTGTGTTGATGTAGTCTTAGACATAGAAGGGACTTCTAGAAGTAAAGATGGAGTAGGAGGTTAGGGCACTGGTAGAGTGCTTGGGAGACCTGTTACTCTGACATCCTGCTCTCCATAGATTTCATGCATGATTTGGGGCAAATCACTTTACCTCTTTGCATCAGTTATTCAGTTGTAAAATGGGGACAGCTGTCCTCTTCTATTTCTCAGAAGACTTGTGAAAATAAAGGCATTAAAGATTTTGAAGCCATCTGTTGCTATGGTGATGAGACTTATTTAGGCACTGAAGAACCAAGATTAGAATATGTTTCCTTGTACAACTTATTTAGAATATGGATGGGCGGTGCTGACGTAGAAGGTCTGGTTCTGCCTCCAGTAATGTAGTTATTGATTCTCAGTAGGGCCAGGATCAGTCCTCAGTAGATTACAACAGACAAGTTTTGTTAAACTCTATCATTTTAAATGACTCAAATTGGGTCAGTTGCATAATGCCTTGTGATGGCCTGTTATACCGGATAAAAATGATGTGCAGGATTTTAACACCTGTCATAATTGCAAGATGCTTCTACACTTTTTGTCAGGTGTTTGGAGCTAGGGTGAATGCAATGTAAATGCGGAAATTCAGCAGTGGGGAAAGTTTGTAAAATTCTGTAGGTATTGGGAGAAGGAGTGGGGAAACTTTAAAGAGGAAGGGACTTCCTTGTTTCAGCAAGCTATAGCTGAGTCAGAAATGGAGCAAAGGGCTCAGGGGAAATGGAGACAGTGGGATACCTGTGATACAGCCATTCATGGGGAGGCCTGTGATGCCTTCCTGTTTTGAAGTGGCTTGGCCTGCAGGAATAGATTTTATATTCAGAGTTTGATAGATTTTGCAAATCTCATTTGCCTCCCTTTTCCCAGTGCTGTGTCAATATCATCATTACATCAACACCATTTAATATTATTGAATAATTTAGGTTGGAAGGTACCTCTATGCCCTCTACTTTACACCCCTGCTCAAAGGAAGGCAAACTTCAAAGGTAAACCAGGTTATTGGATTCTTGTTTAATCAAGTTTTAAAACCTTCCAAAGATGGTTACCGCACAAAGATTCTGGGCCCAAATTTCACTGCTGGGTCAATCTGAAGAAAGTTTTCCTTGTATCTCACCAGAATTTTCCATGTTGCAACTTTTTGGTCTTTATTGGACAATTCTGACAACATTAGCCAAGTAGGTTCAGTGCCTTGAAGCCTCGAGTGTTTCAACAGGAAACTGAGCTTACTGGCAAATGCAGTGCTTGAATTTTTGTTCATGAGTTGGCTGGTACACAAGTCTTACTGCTAATAGGATCTTGAGCTATAGATCTGTGTGGGATAGTCCTGTGCCACCTGCTCACTGCCTCTCTTCCAAACAACATGTTGACCAGTTACCTCTTGCACTACATTGCTTCACACTATCTATGTTTCCACTGGAAAGCAAAAACATATTTAGAATAGGGAGTTTTAACAACTATTTGGTTCTAATAGATCAAAAATTTGAGGTCAGCTATAAGATGTTTACTTTTAAACAGCCTACCAAAATATGAAATAATTCCTCTAAGTCTGGTATTGAGAGAATTTCCAGAGATCTATGTCTCGTTTCCAGATGGACTAACTTAATGCATCTGTGAATTATTTGGCACATTTTAAATGTATTCCTATTTTCCCTGTACCTAAGTATCATAATACTATGTCAGGATAGTGATTTGTTCTGATTCTTATACCAGGGAAGTAGGTATTCCTTTCCAGGCTTCTTAGTCCCTCTAAAATATTCAGTTATTTTTTAAACTTGACATGATTCTTTCTCTATGTATTTGTGTCTCTGGGTTCTGACCTAGCTGTTTTGTCCAGTTTTGCTCCTTTTTCCTCTGATGTCTCAAATACAACAGGAGCATAGGGGCTGGTAAAAAATATAGAGCAACTACATGATTTTATGTTCTGCTTGACCACTGTGAGTTGTTTTTTTTTTGGGCTTTAGCCAAAGCAAATGTGACCACTAAATGCAAAATTCTCTGAAGAAAGAAATCCAAGAAGCCTGCCTCATTTTTTGTTTTACGCCAAGGCATTTTAGTTGGAAGCAATAGGAAAACACACATTGTTTTCTCACATTCTAGGAAGACACTGATTCTAATGTTGAGAACAATTTATTTTGATAGTTATCTGTGTACCACAGCTACTTTTGTGAGTAATTTTCTATAAAAATAATAAAACTCTCTAGAGTGCCCAGGTAAATATTCTTTTTAAATGTTGCCTACAGCTTAGTAAATAATTTTGGGAGGAAGGATTCTTGTTTCCTATTGTTTATAATTAGTTTGTTTAGTCATTGTTGGCTCTTTCAGGTGATTAAGCTAAGTCTCAAATTTTACTTTCCTGTACCTTTGAATCATTGCAAAGACTTTTAATTTGGTTCTCTTGCCTGAAATGAAAGCCGTTAATCCTATATGAATGCACTTCAGAAATTCCACAGGTGCTATATGGAAAAGTGGCTTGTAAATTGGATTAAGGCAGAGTTGGATGCTGCTGAAACATAAAAGCAAGGGCTACGTAACTGTGCTGCAGCTACTCAGACCATGACTTTGAAGGCACTTTTCTATTCAGATGACCTCCTGAATGGGGCATGAAAACACATAGGGAAGCAGCCTAGGACTCTCTGACACAGTGGCTGCAAGCCCCTCCACCTGCTCCAAGGGCTGGCCCCTAGGGAAACAGGAGTGACTGCTCTTATTGCTAATGGTTGGGATGAAAATGCCTTAAGCCCATTCTTCTTGTCACTGCCTCTTCAGTGAAGGTAGCAGAGTTCCTGGTTTTCTCCTTTCAATTTGTTGGCCTGAGTCTTTAGTTCACCAGGGATATTTTTGTTGAGGGATTGCAAATCTCTCTTCAACCTCTTTGTAGTTAGCAGACTGTGGCCTGGGATTGCTGAGACATTTGATGAGGCCTTGCAGAAGCAGTTACAGCTTAGAGTGGTTTCTTTGCCACATTCTCTTGAAGGATAATTGATTACTCTGTTATTCTCCAGGGTAGAGAGGGGGTGAGCAGGTAGAAGAGGAAAATGCATCATTCTGATGTGCCCTGTTCTGCTCCAAGCACCTGGCTGAATCCATAGGGGAGCAAGCCATACATGTAAATGGCCCAGACTGGGTTTTTAATTGCCCTGTTGGTGTAGTCTCCAAACAGCTCACAGCTTACTGAAGGTTCAGTGTTATGTCCACTGGGTGGATTTCCATTTGCTGTGCCCAACATTTAGTAAAAGGATTTCCAAGCGAAACACCTGTGGATCCTCACTGCATTTCCACACTGGAAATCAATTTAAACACTGCATCTCCACTTCAGACTTATCCTCCACTTTAGAAACTGGACCAGAGTAGTTTAAAGGCCAATGGATTACATGTGTGGCTATGACGCAGATTTCCACCATGATTGGAACCTGATAGAAACAATAACTTCTCCATTTTTGGAGAAAGAATCTCCATGTTTCATGAAAAATTACCCCATTACAGCGAACTTTGCAGCTTCCTGCTTGTAGCAGTGTCAACTCATTTCAACCCTCACTAACTGCAGTAAATATTCAGTGGGTCTGATTACGGTCTTACTCAGATATACTTGAGCTAGAAGGCTTCTGTGGTGGTATTTGTTTATTACAGTGTCAGGACAAGAACAAGGCTTTTGGTTTAGATATATGGAATTTATCTGTGAAATTCAGCTCATTCTTTGCTCTTCCTTATCCTAACTTTAGGTTATCCTTTGATATGCCATCGTGCATTAGAGAGACCTATCACTATGTATAGGGTTTCTAAAAGTGTGCTGTGGAAATTTCTGGCTCCAGTTCTGTCTTTAGTGTCATCTCCTTTGCCCAGTCAGAGAAATTATTTTAATTACCTTTATATTTTCTTTAATAGCTTAGCTGAGATTTCCTTACTATCTGAATTAAGAAGAGCATTTTTGCTTTGGTAAAGTAAGTAAAAAATCCCATTATTTGGCAAGTGGAGGGGAAGAGAAAGTAAGACTTTTTGTCCTTCAATATATTCTTAAGAAAATTTCAAAGATGTAGCAATGTTCAGAAATTGAAAAAAACTAGATGAGATTTAAATATTGAGGCAGGAATTTGCCTTCAGGTGAAGGATGACATTTGCATAGAAACAAGAATGACTCATATGTTGTTAGGTGAATGTCTAACTAGAATCTAAAATTTCTGTGCATCAGTCACCTTCTACCTTAGATGGCAATAGGAAATATGCTAAGCAGAGTACCCAACTTTCCATTGTGTCCCGCCACTGGAACTGTCTGGAGAGAATTCATAAATAAATTGTAGCAAAATGAGATACTGAACAAAATTTTATCACTGCACTGGTAAAGTTTCCACTGCATTTTATAGAAAGACTGAACTTTTTTTTTTTTTAACATGAAAAACATGCAAGAAGAGGGGACCCCTTCTTGTAGCAACTACTTTAGAAGCCATTAACTTCACTGTAACTTCACTTCTATAGTTTAAATTATTTGAAAGCAGGTACTGATTTGTTTTCTTAGCCACATCTCTTCTCTGCCTAGATTTATACTTTTCAAAACACAGTATCCAAAGGCAGAAAGGTAGTGAAATGTCTCTATTAAGTTCTGCTGACTTGTGGTACCAAAACAGAAGTGATTGTCTTAAGCATAGTGTTCTTTCTGTAAAAATTTGAATAAGCTTTCGTGCAGCGAGGTTGTTTCAAGTTCAGTTCCTCATCTTCATCTCAGCTTTTTTTTTTTATGCAGTTGAGGCGGGTTGGCATCAATTGATTTAACTGAGGTTTCCTATTAGGTGAGTAACTGAGTCAGAAGAGGAACCTGACCCTTACAGCTACTAATGTTGTTGCTACAGCAGGTAACTTACATTTCAGAAATGTGACAATTCTGTCACTTGTGAAAATATATATCCAAGGCCAACTCTGTTCTTTAATACTTTCTCACTATTTTTTGTTTTTCATTTCTGTGTCTATTAATTACCTGTTTATTGGACCTTAAAAATACCCCATAAAACTACTGACCCTACCGTGAAAATAAAAAAATATTACTTCTATAATGAACACAAGGTGAAAGAGAAGAAAACTTTCATTTACTTCTTTATGCAAAGCATCCAAATAACTGTAGCACCTAAACCACAGAGACTCAGGATTATGGTATCTACTGGAGTCTCACAGAGTGAAAATACATGACATAGGAAATTCCCCAATTTATATTGCCAGAGCCCAGCATTGCTCATCTGCTGCAATTCTCATTGGTTCTCGATGAACTCAAAGAGGTACTTGTATATAAGTCAACAAAACACTTCTTCAGATTTAAATACACAATCTGAGAATAAGCTGACTTTAGGAAACCTGTACAACAGCAGAATCACCCACTGCTGACCGGGGATGATGAACCTCTGGTAGTTCTCTGGGGGGCAGCGCTCTGCAGTATCTGATCATGCGAAGGTGCTACATTTTTGATTTTTAGCTAAAAAAATGAGGGATTTTTTTTTTTCTTTATTTCTGTCAGAGTGAATAAAGAATTGCTCCACTTCTTACTGGAAAGTGCGGGAGTGGAAGAAGCATCTTAATCAGTTTCTACAGGGAAATCTTTAGGATCGTGTTGCTGGACTGTTACAGCAATATTTTTCTATATGTGTTTTCACGTACCATGGGCTTTTTTTTGTATAAGGAAACATTGTATGCAAGAACAGTGTAACTCTGGTACTTGGAATGACTTCGGCCCGTAGATTAAAATAGTTTTCTGGGAAATTTACTGTCTTGTGTGTGTATCTGCAAATCTTATTTCAACACAGAGACTTGCAAAGCTTCAGTTTTTTCCTATGAGCTCCTAAATAAAATAAACTTACCTTGTCTTATGTCTCATAAAGGAATACGACTGCCTGTAGATGTCTTAAACTGTGTTTTCCAAACTTGTAGAATATATGAACACTGACTAAGGTACAGAAGAGCATTAAGTGCTAATATTGCCCAAACACAGTAGCTCAGCAGACAGGAGTTACACAATATTCTGAGTTGGAAGGGACTCACAAAGACCATCAGATCCAACTCTTAAGTTGAATGGTCCATAAAGGGATCAAACCCTCACCCTTCATCCTAGGCATTATTAACATCATGCTCTAGCCACCGGAGCTAATCTCAGGGCCAACTTTGCAGCATTTCTTTTGTGGCTTCTCATGGTGTTTAATGAAGGTTTCTGACTACATTATTTAAGTAAAATTCAGCATGACCTTCATTCACTGCTGGAAATTTTGCTTGAAGATACCTTTGTATTATTACCCCTTCCCCCATGGAAGTTTAGCTCCCTCTCAGAAGAATAGACACTACCTCATTTGTTGGTATACTTAAATCTTTTAATAACCAGCACTTAATTTGGATCTAATCTAGACTCTGTTATTTCCTTTGTTGTAATATCACAGTCAAGGTCCTTAACCTCTGCCTGCCTTCAGTTATCCACTTTAAAATGGTTATCTAAACAGCAACCAACCTATATTAAGGATCCATTAATTTATTAACTAATTAACTGTAAGCACTCTGAAAATATAATGTAGATGTTATTTTTATCATTAACAATGTTTCAAAACTGCTAATGCTAAAACATTCAAAACACTCAAAAATCTAGCAAAAATCTAAAAAATCTCACTGGCAAAATCTATCGGAGTACTGAAAGTACATTACATCCACCCAATATGGAAAGGTGTATTATCTGGATATGTGTGAAAGCAATTACGATACTGAGAGTGGAAATGTCCTGATTCTGGCTCCCACCATGCCAACTCCAGTCAGGGAAATTATCTATTGCCAATATTGACATACTCTAATGTAAGTCTGGTGAGAAGTATGAACAATTGGGACTGATTTTCGGTAGATATAGATCTACATTATGTAAAAATGTTAGAGTTTATTCCAGCCTTATGACCTGTTTGTAATCCTTCCTCATGATCTGTCAGAGTATTTTCCCCTAATCCTACTCAGGGCTGCTTATTTGACAATGTAAAACAATTAGCAGGAAATGTTTTTTTTTGTTTTTTTTTTAATATTAATTGCTCCAATATTTGGTGCTTCTTTGCACGTCTGCCTTCTTCAAAGTTCGCTTCCGCTCCAAGCATGTGGTTCTTGCTATGTTGTGTTAAAGGGCTTTTAGCAAAGGAATGACACTGCTCGATCATGAGGAGGATGTTACTCTTTGATCAGCAGCTTTTGTACCTGCTGAACACTCTTGCTCTGATCTGAATGCTGTCTGTGCCCTTCTGGATTCTTGATCTGTGTGGTTGTTTGCTGTAGTTCTTGTCACAGTATTATGCAAAGCTTGTTAAAATGCTGATGCTTCCCTCCGCCCCTGTGTTATTTTTCCTGTGCTATCTTTGTGACCTCTGGATGAGGCATAGCCTCTGTATACCTCTTATACTAATTTGCTGTTGTTTATATCAGCAATAAGATGCTCTAACTTGTTATCTCCAGCTATCTATGTTATGAAAATATATATTCAGCAAATACATCCTCTTTGTTATGTTACTTTTCTGCCTTTTCTTCAGTGCCTTAGTATAGCTGAGACTGACCAAACATAGAAATAGATGCCTATTCCCGCAAATTTTAACCCCCTCAACTAAGCACCAAAATTCTTAATCCTGGTGTCTCTGCAGACTGTATACACACTCCTAGATGTCAATACTCACTACAAAACACCACTTCATTGCATTCCTTCAAAAGCAGGTGATGATGCCTAGATAGCCAAGGTATGTCACTGGGCAAGTAGGAGCAACTGGCATTTTTTCTTACCCTATTTGCAGAGATTCTGTGGGACAGAGGTGCTTGCCACATGAATCATTGCTATTTGAAGGCAAACCCCAGACGTCTTTTCCAAGGTGCTGACTATTGCTAACATCAATTTTTTTTTAACCCCACAGTATAAGCCACGCTTTCATGATCATGAAGAAAACATAAGATACCTTCGTTTTGCCATAAGATATATTTAATGAGCTGAGGGACAGCATGGACCTCATGTAATTTATCTGCAGTAAAGGGTAAGTGGCAATCCCCTTGAGATCTAGGTGGTATGAAAGCAGGTGTTTATTACTGATGACATATATTTGCAACAAAAGATACATTTGCATGTAAAACGTACTGCCAAGATTGATCAAAATGCAGTATTGACAGCAGTGATAAGGCACTTTATCATGTGGTATTGTTTGCCAATCAAAGAGGAGTTGTTCTATATTCTCTTTTTAGCCTTTCAGACACAAGGTCAAGGTAGTAAGTGCTCTCAACAATAGATTTGACTCCTTTGCAGCATCACAAGCTCCATGTTTGCTCTTATTTGCTAAATATACAAGAAGCAGAATTTATAATTTTCTGAACATCTCAGTCCAGGAATAAAATCTGAACTTTTATCCACCCTTTATATACCACGTACTGCATTTTTTGGTTTTTTGCCTCAGCTAAGACACCCTGTGCTGCAAAGTATAGATATTCTGCCTTTACCCTTAAATCATGTTGGTGGGAATAGTGACCCTGATTTTGCTCTAACACCAGTGTCATTCTGAATAAAGGTCATAGGAGAAACACTCTTTCTTTAGAAAATTTTATCTACTTTAACTTACTTTTAAGTCTTTAACTTACTTACATGTATTATGTCACTGAAAATCCCTCCTGTGTGTTGAAATAAATCCTAATAGTGTACAAGCATAAATAGCTTGCAAACAGCAGGAATAGTTTTACCTATGAAGTAAAAACTCTTTAGCCATTTCTTTAAGTTATGCAGACAGTGTGGGGTACAAATAACATGGACTAAAATGATTTGAGAAAGGAAAATTCATTGTTCGTAGGGAAAGCTGTTTTAATCACTTCATCCTTACATACAGAACTAGGGCTTGGCTGTGGTAATACTGCAAAGTGTTCATTCCTACAGCAGTCTAAATCAGCAGTGTGGGAGCTGGCTGCTTTGCAATGGTAGCTGAAGAGCCAATGCTTGCTTTTCTAGCACTGTAATTATGTAGGTAGGGACCCCAGATCTGTAAAATCACATCCCATGTAGCAAACAAAATAAAAAACATACCCAACCACCAGTAGACCATTTCTTTTGAAATAGAAGCAAGAGAGTATAGGTGACTGTCTTCTATCTTCTTCTGTCATTGCACTAGGACTCTGGTGTTAGTTTCATAAGGCTGTTCAGACATATAAACACCCTTTTCTTTACAACCTCTCAAACTACTCCACAGTTCCACTGGAAAAGATTTCTTACATAAAGAGATATTCCAAAATCCTCTAGCCAAGGAGCCAGGTGGATTAAAGAAAATGAATAGAGAAAACCCCTGTGCCTTAAGGCAGCTGGATATTTAGCCTATTATGGGTTTATTTAAAAAAAAAAAACCAACAAAAACCTTATCTTCCCGAAGCTCTCCTTTCCCCTCCCCTTCCCTGCTTTTTTCATATGAAACGCTCAGTAAGACTCAGCCAGCTGGCAACCTCCAGGTCACTTGAATGGTGCTGCTGTGTCTAAATTATTTCCCTGACACGAGCAAGATTTTTTTTCCCCTTGGAGCAGAATCTGTCCCTTTTCAAGCTCATCTGTTAACGCCAACTCTTCCTTCTATCTTGGTGTCTGTAATAACATTAAATGGGGCTGAGCACATGCAACTAGGTAGGTACAGCATAGGCGACACTCTGCGGGCACAGAGAGATGTCAAAGGCTGGTGGAGATTTATTGTGTTCATTATTTAATGCTTACTAATAATTGTAGTAGTTATGTCTTGGTTGCCAGTCTTTGGATTTGTGTGTTGAAACATCTTGAACAAAATGTTAGTGAGAGCATTTCTGCAGTATCCTGCTGACTAAATTCAAGGTGCTGCCGCATTTGCCATCTGCCTGGAGCTCACAGTAGTAATTATAGTGAGTCTCACAAGTGCTGGAACAAGAGGTATGTCAAATGCATTTTCCTTCCTTTTGAAAATAATTTTCATTTTCTCAACTCATTTAAAACCACATATGATTATGAGCTGCAGGTGTGAGAGCCACGCAGAAGCAAACACGCATGTGTACACACCCACAGAGCAAGACAGCTCCTAGAGTGTCCAGAAGAGCTTACATACTTATCCTGGCACTTTTAAATTAAATGCAGTGCTGGAGAAAATTATTATTATTGCTCCTATCTTTGTGCATAGAATCTTAATGTCTCTTATTAGTGTGACAATATAAAAAAAGCACACTTGATTTTGCAGAACATCACTGGAATAGCATGCACTCAAATAATAACACACATATTATAAAAACTGCTGAAAGTGAAAGTACTTGCAGCTTGCTGAGACTTCCCTGGGTTTCTAGTTTGAGTTGCTGCTGTCACCGGTAGGTTGTTTCCAATCCTTGCAGGGTTAAAATGGATTGCAAATAGCGGAGAGCAGTAACTGAAATAGATGTTATTAACAACATTCCTCAGGTGTTTTATTTAGTTGTCATTCAGAGCACCTGACTGTATTCTGTCTAGTTGCTGGAGGAAAGAGGCAAGCCAGAAGGCTGATCCAGAAGACTTAAGTTGGGTGTCTGCATTTCTTGCACAGTTGCTGTGGGCTGCAATATACCATGCAATGTGTAGGAACCTTGACCATCCTTTACCTGGTGCTAGAGATGTGTCCTTCAACAGAGCAGAAAGGAGAGTAGTGGCTTATGGACACAGCCATAGTGAGGATAACAAGGGTGAAAATGCAAAATTGGCACTTCATGATGAGTAGTTTGATGCTTGAATGCTGCTGAGGAATTGGAGTCCTAGAACTCACTTTTGTTTGGAATGTGCATTTGAGCATCGGTCACCTCGGAGGAGGAGGTTGACTCTCATGTGACACACAAGCTGGACTCAGACACCTGTTCCAGCCCTTCAGGGATCTGGCATCCTCGTGTTAGGGTGTACAGGGATATATGTTTCATGGTCATTTATGAGCTCTGAATAACAGGTTTCCCATAACTGGGGTAAATGCCATCTTCTTTCCTCATCTTGTTCTATGCCTCAGTCAGTAGATTCTCTGGTGGCTAACACAGGCTGAGCTCATCCAGTGGTCTTTCTCTAGTGAGGGCAACTACTTGGTTACGCAACTGCTTTGCACAAACTGGAGGACTCTGCCATTCTGTCAGAGGTAGCTGAAATTATCCAGTGGGGTCAGAAGCTATTGAGGAACATATATAAATTGTGATCACATAATTCATGTTTCCATAGGAACCAGCTAAAAATACATCTGTATGAACGCTCAGTGTCTATCATGATGAACTATTATGTAACTAGGGTTTTTTTTCTTGGTAAGAACATTGCAGCTGCTTGTTAATAATTTGTGGCAGAATTTACAGGCAAGTTTACAAGTCACCCTATGTGCAATTGGCTGTGTGCTTATTATACCTTCTGCCTTCGCTCTTGTTGACCAAAATGGGAAATTAGCAGAACATCCTTTCTCAAGTTTTAAAACCATCGAGAAGATTAAAAATAGCCTGAGGTGTAAAAACTTCTTCACCTGGTGAGACAAACAGAGTTGCGTATTAACAGTCATATAAACGTAACTGTAAGTGCTGTATGTGAGAGGTGGAGAGGAAGGCTTGGAGGCCTGTGCCTCCTGGAATGTGTGCCATACTGCACCATGGCAACTTGTGAATATTTGCTATTTGCAAGTAATGAGTCTCTGCGGAGCAGAAAGTTGACACCAAATAAATTATTCAAATTATAAATCCATTCTTTACCTTGGGTTAACCACTGCTGAGATGGCAGGTTTTTGTGGAGCAGTGCTTTAGGTTCTATGAGATGAGACATAGAAGGTATTTTTACCATGGGGTGACATTTTTATCACATCATACATCTTCCATGACTAAGTTGCATTTCTATGTTTGTAACTGATTTTGTCTATGTTTCCAGAAGCAGGTTAGAAATTGTCGATTGTGTAGACTAAAAGATGAGATTGGATGATGGATTCTGATTACTGAAAAAATCTGATTTGACAAATTGCATAGAAGTATCTAGCATTGGACTTCTCCAAAACATTCTCTAGCCTTTTGTAAGATTTTGTCCATATTTCACACAATTTATTTTCTAAATATTTGGAAGTCATTTTTTTCCTGTTCTGATTTCCTGTTTAAGTTTCCTTCAAAATTGCATTAGGGCTAAAGGATAAAGCTGAGCATCTTGAGTTCCTTTTATTTTTTTAATTCAAATTTTAACAATAAAACAATCTAAGATTGTATATGTAAAAATACAAATTTATAAAATGTACATAATGCTATACTATCCATATTGTTCCAAAGAAGAAGGAGGAAAGAGTCCATATATCTTCTGAGCCTCATAAAATAGCATGCCACTAGACAAATTCTGAATTGTGATTATGAGGAAATGATGAAAAACTTACAGACCTGGAGTTAATCATCAAAGATGTTATTTAAATTAAAAATGAATTCAAGAATTCAAAATGCCGTTTGCGGACAATTCATTGATAGAAAAGAAAAAAGGATTAAATTAATCAAATAAATAATTCATTGTAAATCATGCAGTTTTAATTATAACAAGGTGTTAAAAAATGGATCAGCTTCTCAAAGCATGGCAGAATTATGCTATGCATACATATCACTACAAATGCAGCTGTCGAAGTATAATCCCTGTTTTAATTGCTTTTGGTTCAGAACAATGGTTAGGTACAGAAGTGGTAACAAAGGCATAGGCTTACTCCATTTATTAAAAGCTATTTTGTTTGCTTGCTTGCATGACAGAGCACCCTGAGCTAGTGCTTCTGCAATGTGAGAAAGACCAGCCTACACTTCCCAAATCCTCGAAGCAAAAGTCTGCATAAAAGTGAAGATTTCTGACCTTCTCTCTCACTGTCTGCTAGTTCAGAGGTCTGTATCTTTCTTTTACAAGGGGCTGGTTATTGAAAAGGTAAAGAGCAGACCTTTCCCAGCTCTCTTTTTGTCACTCAGGAAGCAGCACTTGACCATGTTCCTATGGGACATTCATCGGCTCTACGTAGAGCATCTTGTGGAGAGGATCACTTTGCTGACTGATGTGAGGACCTTGTCAGGAGCATTGCTCAAGCAACCCACATGCTGCTGAATTTTAGGTGGAGGACAAGGGAGGAGACAGCACATGAACTAATGAGACTTGTATGAATGCTTTTGTTCTGAGGCCTCCAGAAAAGTGGGTCACCAGGCACTTCAGCTTCCTGAAGTTTTCGATAGATGAGAACAGTGTTTAGCAAACTATAACAGACCCACTGTGCTTTTGCCAAGAAAGGTTGGATCAGATGATCCTTGAGGTCCCCTCCAAACTACTATTCCATTCCATTCCATCTTACTGAGCCACCAGCACCATTGCAAAGCTTATACCAGTGCACAGGCAGTATCCAACATTTACTACCTTTTTCTTTTTTTTAGCTCACTTACCTTCCTCCCTACCAGTAGAATGGGGAAGTCTTCTTCCTTGAAATTTATTTGTGTCTACAAAGCAAGGATTGGATGGTTCTGATTCACAAGAACTGTGTTACCCAGGCAAGGACAAATCCAGTCCTGTGCTCTGTAGTCTCTTGAATTTCTCACATCATCAGGTCAGGCAACAGCTTCTTGCCTGACTCTGTGACCATGCTGTAAAAATGTCCAGTCCTTTAGCCATCAGAAGTTGCTGAAGATACTAATTTTCTCTGTGGTCAAATAATAAAGCAGAATGTATCTTGGGTACAGTACCTATAAGATGATTGATAAGTGGTGGAAGAGTGAGAAGATGAGTATAAAGAGGATTAAAGTTTCCTTTATGTCAGCTGTGCCATATCATATTAGTAAAACCAAAATCATCAGAATAATACAATCTTACAAATGTTCTTACATCAGCATTTTGTCTTCCGAAAATATATTAGCAGCAGCTTTTGCATGTCCTAGCAAAATTTGCAGTGGCAGAAAATTGCTTACCTTTAGTATACCATAATACTTCCACTCTTTACGCTTAAATTTCAAATCCCTAAATGCTACATAATATTCACTAATATGCTAGTGACTCTGGGATTCTTCTAGTGTTAGCAATTTTAAATATACTCACAGTGTTTTTGCCTTAGTAATATGAAAGCAATCAGCACTGCAGAACAGGGAAAAAAGAAGGAAAAGACCAATACCATGTATTAGTCAGCTGCAAAACATGACAAAACTCAGATTACCACATGCTGAATATAAATGTGGTAGAAATGTTCAGAAACTGCAATCAAATAGCATTGAATGTCAAATGAAATTACTTTGGGAGTCTTCTAAGCCCTCTTCTTAAAGTACACTGGAACATAAATCCTCCACTTCCATCTGATTAGTCCAAAAGGCTATAGGATGTATTATTAAATCTAGAAAACATGACCAGAGTCTTAGTCATTAACATTACTGAACACAAATTCCTTTAGGTCTTTATTTTTTCTTGCTCTGTATTTTCTGAATGGAACTTTAAAAATAGGTGCATACCTGAAACTCATTGACACTTACTTACAAATAATTTATTTTTTAAAGAAAACACTTTGGGATGTTTGTATCTGCTCACATAGAGTGTCTTAGCAAAATAAATAAAAAATCATATTATTAATGAATATTAGAAACTGTGGATAAAGATATTTTGTTCCTCCTAGGTGGTAAGAATCTTTGGCTGACAAATTCCTCTGCAGTACAGGGGAGCTATAATCAGCTTTGGCAACGAAGCTTTCTTGTAATCAAGTCATAGAAGTGTGCACTCAGTCTGCCCTTGATGGATAGTTACAACACTGTGTACATTTTACTTTTTTAAAACTTGGGAAAGGATGGTAAGGAAGGATGAAGACAACTCTGCAAAAAACGATAATAAGAATAGTAATAACAAGACCTTCAATCCCAGAAAACACCTCTGTTTAAGAGAGGATTTATGGCTGTGCCTTAGTTTTATTAAATTTAATAAGACTTAAGAATGATCTTAGAATTAAGCATGTAGTTAAATGTTCTCCTTGCAGACCCTTGAGTCTGCAGGAAATCTCTGCTTCACTATCACGGTCTCTTTATAAAACAGGTTGAACAGAGCAATAAAATGACTGCAGAGTGGCGCAGTATCTTACATTGAACAGACATACAGGATAAGTATGTAAGTATAGGCTAAGTGTTTAGTTCTCCTTGCTGGTAAACTATTCCAGTCTCTGGTGGTTTGAGGTCCTCAGCCTGGTGTACTGTCTTCATGTTTAAGCACTTTTGATTGATTAATTTATTTATTTTTCCCTCCATGAATCTTTTCCTGCTCAGTTTTTCCTGATGTGCATTTTTAACATTCCACAGCTTTGGTAGCAACCTCTACTGCTGGGCTATGTATTCTTTGTTTTGAAGGTACATTCTGAAAACTTCGTTTGATGCCTACTAGTTCTTGTAAGAGAAAGGAAAATGAGCAATTGTTTCCTCTTCTCTTTATGCCTTTCATGATTTTGCCAATCCTCAATCTCTTATTCCCCACTTCCATTGTCTCTTTTTTTTTTCTTTTCCCTTTTTTTTCAGTTTGAGGAATCACAACGTAGTAGTTGTTCCTTGTTTGGAAGCTGTGCCAAACTTTGATCACCTTTATCATGTTTCTTTGTGTCTCTTCAACTCAACTGAGCACAGTAATTAAGACGGGCATAATGATGAGTTTTGGTTTTATTCTCTATTTCTTTTCTTTCCTTCTCTAATAGTTCCTAACATTCTGGTTGCTTTTCTTGACGACTGCTGAGCAACAAGCTGGCATGTTCACAGTGCTATCAATTATAACTCCAACATCTCTGCCCAGATTGTTAATAGCTGTTTCTGAGCTTGTCACTGTATCTATAACATTAGCAATCTTCTTTTTCCCTGGTGTACGTTATTTTTCATTGTTTCTTTCACATTGTTTCTTTCACACTTGACACAGAATGTGGTAGTGACTCCTTTGCTGCAGTTTGTTACTGTACAAACATGAGGTCAGAGTTTGAGCAGAGTCAAATGCATCTTGGCTTTGAGGACTTCAATGGAGCTCCAGCCCTTTGCCTTGACAGAGAAGCTGTCTGCCATTTGGAGTCCTTTTAGCTTTTTGGATAAACCAGTAGGTTGAATGACATGCAGCATAAAAGATAATTGAATATAAAATGGGGAAGCTGGTCTGGGTGATGGACAAAATGGGAAGATATTCTGGTATATCACAAATTCCCTCATGATTCTCACCAGAGAAGGTGTGCTGCCCCTTTTTTTTACATGTTGCATTGTCACTGAGTGCTGTTTTTACAGCTACACGGACTACAGCTGTGTATCAGCTGATGCTGTGGGAGGAAGTAGCTTGAACATTAGCTTTAGGGTCAAACTTTGCAGCTGTTGGCCATATAAGCATAAATGAATGCACCTTCTTGAACAAATTTCCAGGGCTTGTATTTTCTTGACATGCATGCTTGAAGGTCCCTCCTAAAGGTCTACTGCTGTGAGGATTCCCTAAAGAAGTCTGATATTGTTACAGTATGAGTGTAATTTCTGTACTACTTTGTACGTGAATTCTTTATTGAAGAACCTTATCTTTGGCTTAACATACTCCATTTACATCTGCACTTTTCTTGAGGCACCTGATTCTATGGAGTATTTAAATAAATTTCCACAAATATTTTTTTTTTTTGTGGGAAAATAGACCATATCTTTAGGAGTGAGAAATTGTCTAGTCTCAGCAAAGGATATACTATCACACTCAGCTGCAATAGAAATGCAATAACTTGAGCAATACTCTTTTTATGTTTGCAAATAACATTATTAGGATGAAAAGGAAAAATAATAGCACCCAGACATGGGCCTGGATCTATCTAAAGATGTTACTGGTTCTTTTATTTTCGTTTATTTGTACTCAGAAGTCAGGTTCTGTTTGTGGAAAAATTGAAATCAGCACTTTTTCCTCCAACCAAGATTTATGTGTATGTTGCAATTAGGGCAACAGATTATGCCTCCAATTTTAGAAAATCTTATGTTTAGAGTTGGAAATATGTATACGCCTCTACAATATCTGACATCTGCTAAAATATACAGATACTTGTTTTGACACTGTGACAGTAGCAGAATTTTTTTTTTATACACATCAATGCAATAATGAGACCTTAATTCTCATTTGCCAGTGAGGCGGATTTTGAAATCAAATTTTCTGATTTATTTGCAGGCTATTTTCTCTAGTCCACACTAGTGACTTCTTAAACCTGCGGTGTTTCTGTAAGACACAAATTTTATTCAACAACCTGCTCAGCCCCTCTCTCCCTACTCCCCCTCTTCAGGTCTGTCAAAGTCAGGACCTCATTGTTCTCTGCTGTTTACTGATTAGCGAAGGATATATTGTCTCAAGAAATCTTTCACTCCAAAAGACAAGATGACCTTTTGTCTTGGTTTCTGAGTTTCTATAAATATGGTATAAAACCCTCAAGTGCCTACTCCTTTCCAAACGTGCTAGATGTGCTTCCACACCATACAGCTTATCTCATATTAACTCCATCCATGGGCCAAATGATTTCCCAATGCTACAACAGTTGTTGGCCAGAAGGGTGTGCACAATGCCATGCAAAGCCACAAAATAGAAGAGGATTTTCTCCAGCTAAGGGACTCCATCATCTATCCCAGCTATGTTGTGATGCTAAGATAGATTTGCTGTTTTCTGTATAAATTTGTCTGTTTTATGTTGCATCTTCTGTGCTGTTAGTGAGTTGTAACCTATTGGTATTCTAAATTTCTATGAATAGTTTCTTTTTTTTCTTACCCTTGTCCTCATGTTCCTGCATTGTTCCCTTCTCCTGATTTTGCTTGACATTTTTCCATCCAATATGTGCTGGTTCCTCATAGTTGTGATGAGAAGATGGGATTTTTTTCTTTCTTTGTCACCTTTAGCATTTTACACTGCTCCTGTAGCCATGAACATCTCACACATAGTTCCCCTTTTCTTATTGATCCTTTTTTGTTTCTCGGAATACATTCTCTCTCTTATTAGACTCTGTTTTGAACAGCAAGGAAGACCTGAATAGCATCGCAGAAAAATGCAAAGGCAAACAGAGAAATGTCAGAGATCAGTACAGTTACGGAAAATTTGTAGAAGCAAAGTTGTGAGCTCAGGTCATTAGTGATGGTAGTGGAAAAAATATCTTTTCTCATTCATGAGTTTGGCATTAGGTATTTTAACATCATGGTATTATTGGAGGATAATTTTGCTCAGGACATGAGCCTTGGATTCTTTTTAACTTGCCTTATATTTTCTGCAGCATATTGGTGCTCCAGAGCTCTGGCCAAGTCTTAAAGGAGAATTTCACAAGGTATAGATTTTTTGTATCTGGACAGAGGAATAGTTCAGACACTGGAAAGTTTGAATCTTTGTGGAACTTCTTTGGATGGAAATGAACAATCTTTCCAAACTGTGTAATCCTATTTTCCTTTGCTCTGTTTTGTTTGCAAGTTCTTTGAGGTCATTCTCATGTATGTTTGTGTAGCACGTGATACAGAGTCTCTAGTGTCAGTTGGGTTCCTACTTCATCAATACGTAATTAATCTCACTATTTCTTTAGAGCAATGATAAATACATAGTCCACATAAAATACACTATCAAATTAGTGTCTTAAAACAGACATGTGAATCTCTTTACTAAATTATTCCACACTGTGGAATAATAGCACACTGTGTGTGCTATTGTGGTGGTAAGAATTATACAGTATCTCTCTTATTTTGTGAATGACCTGGGACAAAACTGGCCGCTTCTGGGGATTGTTTTCAAACCCCTGTGTTTTCTGACTCCTGAAAAGGAAAGAAGATGGGCTTTTAGAGAAGCTGTCTTACACTTGGCTACAGTTTACTGCATCTGCTCTTCCTCTATCTGCAGCCTCCACTCCAGCTGGGTTGTTCCTTCCTAGGCTATGATGAGACAGCATTTTTGTGGGACCTCTGTTCTGTGAATATAGCAGCTAAGGTGAGCCTTGATAGTTCCATGTACCAAGGTGCCATTAGATCATAGTGTATAGAATACGGAAGAATTTGAGGATTTGATGAATGGAAACTTTTCTGTCTGTGTTTGGCACTGGTGAGCCCAGACCTGGTGGTGGTGGTCCACTCCTGATCTCCCTGGTGTGAGAGAAACATGGATATACTAGAATGATGTCAGTGCAATACCACAGAGAGGATTAAGGAATTGAGGCATCTCTCATATATGGGGAGACTAGGGTAGCTGGGATTGTTCACTCTTGGAAGACAAGGAGGAAGACAGTGTGTGTATGAACACCTGATGGGAGTAAGAAAGGGGAAGCTGGACTATCTCAGTGGTATCCTGTGGCAGGACAAGAGGCAATGAGGGCACAGGTTGAGGTGCAAGAAATTTAATCTAAGCATAACCTCTTCTCTGTGAGCACTGGCACAGGTTGCTCAGAGAGATTATGGAGTCTCCATCCTTGGAGTTATTCAAACCCAGACTAGACATGGCCCTGGACATCCTGCTGTAGCTGACTTTACTTGAAAAGCAGCGGTGGAATAGGTGATCTTCAGAGGCTCTTTCACACCTCAACCATGCTGAGATTCTACTGTTTGTATTGATTTTAAGTTATCATAGGATAAGCTGAGTTGGAAGGGTCCCATCGGGATCATGGAAGTCCAAATCATGGCCCTGTGCAGGACATCCCAAGAATCACACCATGTGCCTGAGAGCGTTGTCTGAATGCTTCTTGAACTTAGACAGACTTCCTGGGGGAGCCTGTTCCAGTGCTCAAACACCCTTTGAGTGAAAAACCTTTTCCAAATATATAACTTAAGCCTCTCCTGACTCAGCTTCATGCCATTTCCTTGAGCCCTATCACTGGTCACAGTGTGGATAGATCAGTATTTACCCCTCTGCTTCCCTTCATGAGGATGTTGAAGACTGCAATCTGTTCTCCCCTTAATCTCCTTTTTAGGTGAACAAGTGAAGTGACCTCAGCTGCTGCTCATAAGGCTTCCCATACAGATCCTTCACCATCCTCATGGCCCTCTTTTGAATGCTATCTAACTGCTTAATATCTTTTTCATATTCCGATGCCCTAAACTGCACACAGTTGTCCTTAAATGGCTCGTTAAATAGAACTGGGCTTTTTAAAAAGGAAAATACATGTTTCTGTTGCTTCAAATGCTTATAATATGCTACTAAGTGAAAGGTTTAGTCTGATTAATTTTTTTTTTGGTCTCTGCTGTAACTTTCATCTTTTTTTCTGAGGACTTTCTTTTCCCTCTTCAATTCTTTTGACAAACTAGGGAAGGGTTTCAGTAGAAGATGAAAATTACTTCCTCTGCTCTAGGGGGAGAATCCTGGGCCCAAATACTCATAATTTTTTTCTGATGCTAGCCAGATACACTTTTAGGACTATCAAAAAGAATAATTAAAATAACAGTATTGTTCAGTAATAGAGTGAAACTTTTATTGTATTCCAAGTGAACTTCTTCCAAGTATGGAGTGAGGAAAGTGTTAAAGTCCCACCACAGGTACATTTTATTCTTTTAGATCAAATTTACCAGATCTCCATTTCATTTATATAAGTGTTTACTAAAATGGCCACCTTCACAAAGCCAAGTATTCAGCTTTTCAACATTTTATAGAGCTTCAGGTATTTTCACTGATTGAGCATCTCAACATCCCTATGATGGAGATGAGTCAGTATATATTGCAAATTAATAACTAAGGAAGTTAATAATTCAGTCCAACAGCTATTTTATTTAAGTTTTAGAAGTCCTTTGACTTCTAATTACATGCTGTAGCAAACACACTATGCTTCCCTAGTAGAGAAAGTCCTTTAATGAAGAACTTTATTCCAGGAAATATCTTGTTCTCCTCCTGCTGATCAAGAGAGCTCTGTCAAACATGTTTCTGAATCAGTGTGGTAAAAATGATGGATTTTACTCCAAAAGAAACTTTGGAAGGCACACTTGATGTTTGATTGGCGGAAGAAAAGGATTTAGGTAGACTTGGCACTAAATGAGGGCAGAAGTTGGTTAAAGCGCCTGAAGCACTGTCAGTCACTTACTGAAGATCTGCTCAAGAATCAAGAAAATATGCTGGTAGCAAAACCTGGATAATCTTCCTCCTATCTCCCCCTCAAATCCAGAAGCCTTTTAGCTCTGTCTTCTGGAGATGATAATCTGCACCTATGGCTTTCTTTCTGTGTGAGGAAGGATCTGAGTTGTGGAGAAGGAAATCCTGACAGTAGGTCTAAAAGGGGCAAGTGTGCTAAATTAATCTGGCTGGTTCAGCTCTTGGAATGACTCAAATCATCCTTAAATTTATTCTGATATTTTCCAAATTGACTCTGGCACCAAGCACGTTTTCCAGCAGCTGGAGAACTGCAATTGTGAGCTGCTACTGACATCTACCTACATCACCTCTGCAGGTAGGAAGAATTATACAGAGTTGGTGTTTCTGACTTCACAGTGCATGAGTTCCCCATGCAAGTGGAATCTCCTGCTCTTCAGCCAGTGTAGCTTTATGGCTCCTTTGTGCTACTGGGGAGGTGTACATTAGAGCTGAGATGTGTCCTGAAATAAAGCAGAAGATGGCTGCTACTACTTGTAAGGGCACAGATAATTCTTTTTACCCATTTACATCCTTGCTTGAACTCAAGGAGATTGCCAAGTCAGTTCCACACTTTGCACCCTCTACAGAGATGCAGCTGAAAGACTTTTCCAGGTTTTCCTCCAAGAAGCTTGGACCATCTGTGAAAGTGTATATTAGAGTGTTCAGATATGATTTGCATCACCATTCCTTGTAAAGGGTGTTGGTCAGATGTGATCTGTGTTGATGCAGATGTTTATACTGCGTGGTGATTGTGGGGCAGAACATGAGTCAGAAAGGTGAAGAGCTGTGCAGTTTCCTTGATGCCCAGACCCTGACTTTTTTCCTAGTGCCAATTATTTCAGACACTAAATCAAAATTTGGCTAGTTCCCTGCCTGCTTTTCTCTCAGAGTGCTGACAGGGCGCTTTCTGATGTCAGTATCTTTGTAGCTTATATGATGCAAATTCTCACTTTCTGCTACCCAGCAATGTCTCTCAGTAGACCTATTTCATATTAAAAAACTGACCTCTGCTCTTGGTAACCCCAGTTTAAATTTAGAATAAATTTTCAACTGTCAACAACTACTCTACATGCCATTTAGGGTACAAATTATGGATGCAGACGCTGTCCAAAAGTTGATTCAAAGCTTGGATGATTAGAAGGTGCCTCTTGATGCCCAGCACAGGTATTTCCCATCTGCTTAATTATTGGTGTGGACTCATTCTTTTCCTTTGGATTCATGTTCTTATTCTGTGGTGCAAAACCAAATTTGTATATGAGTCCCAAGTATGACCTGGCCATTCTCATTTCTATGCGTTGCTTGGATTTAAGCAGACTATTCTGACCTTTAACATTTCTTTTCTTCACCTAACTACTTTAACCTGGGTGGTATATGTTGGGCATATACCCAATATATTCCTTGGATGGCTCTGATTTTACACATAGATTGGGAAAAAGTTATCTAGCCTCTATTTCAAACTCTGCTTTTCGTCCAATTAATTTTAAAACAAACAACTCTTTCTTAAGAATATCACAAAAAGTGAACAAAAAACTTTTATGCAAAACAAGACTGCATAATAAGATTCATGAAAAATGTAGTAGATTTGAAGTAACCTGAAACTCTGTTTCTGGTGTGCAGATGCTATGGTATTCCTCCTAGTTTTTATGTCAGCCAAGGTTACTACCAAGCTGTAGGAGTTCACTGAATAAACCACTGAACATTGTGAATTATCCCACTATATCACAATTACAGAAATAGAGGGACTAAGTAAGTTTATGCTGATCCATTGGGAACATTTTTTAACAGTGTAATAGCCCTTAAAATTTCTCATTTCTACCCAGTCATAGGCTTACCTCGTGACTGCTCATTTTGCCGTGCTATAAAAACAGATAGAAAATGAGATTTCTGGCTCAAGATCTCACCAAACCCATCATTCCTGTTTAAGACAGCGATAGCCACATAACATTTAAGCTTCAATAGTAACTTCTTTCTACATCTACTGCAACAACAAAGCAAGACATTGCATGGCCTGAAATGCTTCTGGTCTAATTACAAGAGCTTACAAAATTCTATGTAAAGATTATATGAAAAGATCACTGGAACAAATAAGTAACAGGAGTCTAATTTCCATTTCTGGATGTTTCTCACGAATGAGAAAGACATGTTTAAAATATGGTTTATGTTGACAAGATAGTTAAATAGCCAAAATGATAACACAGACTTTGAACACCAATCAAGAACTTCTGCTATAATTCACAGAAAAAGGAGTTTTTAACTGTCTGATACACTTCTAGTCTAGTAGCTCCAAGTATCTGGATCCTGTCCAAGTGCACCTGAGCACAATACCTGTTGTGACAAAGAGCTTAATTATCTCCATTTTTTAAAGAGCATTACTCAATTGATGTAAGTGTCCTCGAAGTAAAGGGCCTTCATCTAAGCATTGCTGGATCAGAACAGAAGTACCCAATAAGTTACAGGAACACATTTGTGAAATAAGGACTCATTTACAATTTCTTTACATACATGAATGAAAACACAAACTCTTATTTGTTGATTCAGTAGTCAGTGGAGAAAGTTGGAAACTAGCCTATAAAATCACTCCTGTTTCGTTATTAAACAGCTATTAAAAATTGAATTGATTAAGGTTTCAATATAGTTCCAGGGAGAGGTGGTTAAAAACTTAAATATCTGCCTTCTCAATAGGTAGACAAATCAAAAGAAAGGTCAGCTGCTGGGAAGCAGCATTCATGGTGTGTGCGTTTTTACTTTTACAAATTAAATGCATTGTCAAATATATCACCAAATTAACCTGACAAATGGGGTTTATTTCTCTGTCATTTTTTTCCCTGCTGTGTTCTGTACCTCTTGGATGACTCCAAATGAAGCTAAATGGATGTGCAGAGGAACAGGGAGGCTAGGGAAAGGCAGTAATCATTTTTAGATGAGCAGAGTACTCCTCTGTGTAAGCCCTGGTTTGGGACATAAACTGAATGTGCTGTGACAGAAGGGTTCGCTTGGGCTTTATGTTTTTTTTTTTGTGTAGTAGGAGAGGAGTTTCAGTCAATTACCCTTTAGCAAACCCTCTGTCAGTACTCCTGGAATGCATCAGTAGATGGCCATTATTCATTTTCAAATAGTCCAGTGGAGCTTTGCGCTATTCCTCCTAGAGAGTACGAGTAACCCTCTGAACTATGCCAGAAGTTCAGTCCCTATGACTACAGCTGTGGTAGGTGGTGTGGTAGCCTGCTCGGCAGGTCTAGGTTTAAAATCAGGTCATTAAGCCATACTTCTATGAAGAGACATGGTCTGGTACAAATCTCTACTTGCCTCCGATGCTGTCTGAAGTTCTGGATGAACCCAGGAATCTGCCCTTCTCCATTTAAGTGGGAGATTCAGTCTGATGATTGAATCAAAAGTTAATCACAAATCTAATGCACAGTTTGCATTGTTGGCTGAATATTTTACATCTGCAGAGAATACAGACTGAAAGAGAAACTTCATGAGATCCCTTAAACTACTGTTGTCACTCTTAACACAATGTCATAAATTCTTACTACATTTCTCAGTGTGTGAAAGTTAGACACTTATCTTAGTCCTTGAGGTTCTTTATATCCTGTTCCTTATGATGCTCTGGTTGACTAGATGACCTTTAAAGGTCTCTTCCAACTAAAACTATTCTATGACATTCTGGAATGACTTCTGTATAGAAAAGAGGCCACAACATTCACTGAACAGAATCACAATTAACCAGGAGTTAAAATTCATCCACATTTAAACCAAAGAGGAAGCAAAACTAGATAAGATGGATGAAGAAATGCTGGAGAGATGTTAGAGAACTTGGAACATGTTCCTTGGCTATTTCAGGTCCCCATTTTTCTTTTCCAGAATGGGCTGTGGGGAGTCAGAGGTGGTCTTGCTGAAGTCCTGGTTGCACACAGGTTGGGAAGGGAAGGTTTTGAGCAGAAAGCTCCTCACGCTCATGTTCTCTGCTGGTGTACCTCTGCCAGCTGTAGCCACAGCTTCTTCTGGTGAGAAATCTCTGTCTTGTTTCACATTTTCTTTTCCTCTGCTATCTTTTTAAATCAGGGATCTGTATGTTTTAAGATTTTGTTTAATCCACGGTTTCCCTATTCCATTAGCTATTGCATCTAAGACATATCCAACAACTGGGAACCATTACTCACCTGAAAAAGGTGGGTTCACAATCAATAGGAATTCCATGCTTGAGAAGGAAGGGTTTGCCCCAGTGCTAATGGTAAAGGTGGCTGTCCAGGATATAACCAGCTCTCACTGACGTGCCTGTAAGTTGTAGTATTCTTGACGCCAAACAAAATTGAGAAATTATTTCTTGCTTTTGAAATAGAGAAGAAAATGGAAGCATCTTATTCCCAGGGTGATACATAATATCAAAAGCCTTTCTGGCCATAAGTCATACTGAAAAAAAGCCTAATGTAGTAGTGTTGATCATTACAAGCAATAATAATACAAGACTGAATAACTCTTCATCAAAATGTTCCTAAAAAATATAAAACTTTTCTCGCAACAACTTCCAAACCATTCATAAACAGCTTTTGAGCCATTATCTGCTTAGATTAATACTAATACATTAGGAGATTCAGTATGTATACCATCACAGAAGATTATGTAAGATAAATCTTTGAGTAATTGAAATAATCAGGTGATATATTGACCTTTGTGGATGGATTAATTTTTATAACAAGCTATTTTTTGTCTGTTTCTTTGTTTTTTTTAGAACCAAAGTACATCCATTTCCTGCTATGGCATTTTATTTTAGGGTAACAAGTTTATTTTTAGTATGATTAAAGTTTCAATTTCACCTGTTTGATTTATACAAGGATTTATCAGGTTTCTTCAGGTACTCATATCAGTATTTATAATTCATCTTGTTCACAAAGAAGAGCTGAAAAAACTGTGTACAAAGGAAAATAATATCCATTTTGAGCTCTTAAACATCCATAGATTTCATAACACCAGCTAAGTCCGACTACCTATATTTCAGTTGGGACTGTGGATGGGGAGAGGGAAATATTTTTTTTTAAGATGAATGATAGAGGTATGAGACCGGAAGGGACTACCTGGGCTGAGGCAAATCCTCTGTTTTGCAAGTACTTATGTGATATGATCATGTCAGGAAGATTTTTTTTCCTCTTTGAGTTCCTTTTACCACTTTCCTGCAAGAAGATGGACATTTTGCCTGTCTCCTCTTCTGACCTCTGTCTTAATCTTTGAACATGACAAATAGATGCTTTTTGTTTGCCCATGTTGTCTTTTAGCATAAATCATCATGTTTCCTAGTAGGTGTTTATTCTCTGTTATGCTTGTGGACAGCATTCATGTCTCCTGAAGCCTTTGTTTCACTTCTATTCACATCCTTTTGGAAGATGAAGCTGTTCGTTTTCTTAATTACCCTAATCAACTGCTCTTGATTCAGTTTTTTTTCTCTGTTTAAATATGACTGCCTAGAAGTGCAGTGCAGTTGACACCTCTGTGGCATTTATGAGCATCT
This sequence comes from Serilophus lunatus, assembly GCA_013399895.1. Lineage (NCBI taxonomy): Eukaryota > Metazoa > Chordata > Aves > Passeriformes > Eurylaimidae > Serilophus > Serilophus lunatus. The sequence continues at coordinate 428,422 of VXBA01000530.1, forward strand.
ATGATGCATACGAGTCCAATGGCACCGATACTTCTCTGTTTCCACAAGAAACATTTTACCTGATAACAACAAGGACTGTATTTACACTTTCCATCGTGGCTCATTCATCCTGTCTTCCATGAATACCCTCAGGCTTTTTTCCTTTTCTGTCATCACTGACTAATGAGTTCTCAGCTTAGAGAAAAGCTTCTTGTTTCTAGTCTGTAAGTGCAAGTTGATGCCACTTTTGCACTAGGCAATTTGATTCCATTTCCACTACTCCTGTTCTCGAACGTCTCATGTAATTCCCACACAATATGCCAATACTCATCTTTACCAATGACATCTGTCAGTGAATGTCATAGCTCAGTCTCATTTTTAATCAAAGTCATTATATGAAAGGATGAGATGTGAATGGTTCATGTTGATCTTTCAGCTACAGCCACTGTGAGCTCCATTGTGCCCAAGAACCTAATTTTTAAACTCATACTGTTATACTTCTTGCACTAATCCCTATCTTTTTCTGCTCAATAAATATTTTCTCCTGTAGCAATTCATCAAATGCTTTTGCAATGTCAAGTTTGATGAAGGTCTTGCATTTATTTCATCTAGAAATTAATCTATAAAAGAAAACCAGTAGTTTTGTGTTGTCTTCCAAACCATGCCCTTGATCATTAACTCTTCCATGAGTTCTATTTCCTTTGTCTGGCAATATATACAGGCATACATGTCTCCTGGCAAGACAACTCAATCACTCATTCCAAAAGCCTCTTTCTATTTTTTAAAATACTTATCCCCTTTAAATACCAAATTTCTTTCCTTTTTATAATCTGATGAAGGTTTGTTATCAAATCTAGGTTGCAGAAAGACATGATCTTTCACAATAGAAATGTTTTAGGAGATAAAAGCCTAGTTCTCTTAATCTTCAAAGTTTAAGCCTTATTTAGATTTTCAGATGAAGTATTCTTTATTGTTTCGTACCACTGCCACATGGATATTTGTCTGCATCAAAGTGCTTCAGATGACTAGAAGGACATAACTAATTATCGAGTTAAAAGACATCCAGTTGTGAAATAGCCTAGGGTTTTTTTTCTTTATTTTTATTTTTTCTCCTGCTAAGTTCTAAAGTGAAACACAGAGGTAGAAGAGTAAGCCTGAAATAACATCTGGCCAAGCTATGCTTTGTTTTGTCTAGAGCTCTACTCACTAGCCTTCCTGAGCTCCTAAATTCATTCTTTATTGCAAAAGAATGAATGTTAACACTACCTTTCATTTCAGTCTTGACATTTCAGCAAATTTACCTCTCTGAATCACTAACTGAACTCAACAAAAGGTTTTTATCTGCTGATAACTTTCTGTCAGAGAGATTTAAAGTGCCAGATGACATTAGCTCTAGCTCAATGATGTTATTAAATTCTCACCTTAAATCTCATGTACAGAAAGCCCTTGTCAGGTCACATGAATGAGATGATTGCATTAGTCATACTACAAGAGTGATACTCATTCTATTAAATTCACTGTATTTAAGCTGAAGTTTGATCTATGAGAGGACACTTCATATCTAACATGATGTGGTTTCTTTACATTGGTGTTTTTACAAGTTATATTCTTGTCACAGTAATTTATACCCTCTTTGCTCTGTAGTATGGATTCCTCAATATCCTTGTTGCTTTTCTTAAACTGTGATCTGCTACAGTAAAAAATCCCACCCACAATTAGTTTATTCAAGACATTTCTTCTGTTCATAGTTCAGCTTGAAAATAACTGTACACTTTGGAAGTACAGTATCCTTGAACTTGCTCCGAATTACAAAACTAAATTAGCGTAACTGACATTTTGCATGTGGGAATTTATGCAAGGATCTACTTGTGAAAAGTTTAGATACACCAGCTGAAACATTGAATTATGAATTATTATAATTAAATGGGTTTATTTCTTTGATTTATTTTTTTAATTTCTTTTCCACTTTCTCTCTCTTAACCCAGTAATACCTAGATAGCTTGGGATAGCTAGATTCATTCATGTGTGTGTGTGTGTTGATCTTGAAGGAAACCAGTACCATTGACTAGATTTGGGGATTAAAATGAATTTATCTACGGATTAAGAACTCCATGTGCCAGTTTCAGTGGGTGTTATGAAATAGGAATCAGCTAGCAACAGTATTCCTAATACACTTATGTACTTTTATAGCCTAAATCATCTTATTATCAGAGCTCTTCAGCAACTTGAATGCACCTACAACACCCATGTGAGTTAAAAGGGTTATCTCCTGATTCTCCTAATGGGATAACTGAAGTACAGGAAGATTAAACAGCTAAGTCAAAACTAGTAAGGAATCTGCAGCAGTCTCAGAGATAAAAGACTGTTCTCTGGGTTCCAGGCCATTGCCTTGAACAGAAAGCTGTTCCTCCTGGCATAACAACCTTACCAAAACCAGCAGCACACCTCTCAAAATGTTCTGTGCGGGAGAGCTCCTTAGGCAGGGCCGAGTAGGGAGAGACATGCCTGTCCTCTCTATCTTCAGAACTGTAACTCTATTTATGGCATCATTTGTGGAAAATCACAGGATGCTTTACAGACTCGAATTGTGCCTCCTAGCCCTTTAGGTAATTACAGGGGATTTGCAAGTATCAGAGTTTTATAGTTGGTGAAAAAGGAAGATGAAGTGCCCAGGAAGTGTGTGTATCACTGTAAAATGAAGATGAGTATGATTTGGGAATAGACTTTTGCTTTTTTGAGATTATCCTGTGACTCATCTGCCGGACAGAGCATCATCTCTGGAGGAAACCCCATCTCACTGGTCATATCAAGCAAACAGCAGCAATGCTCAGCAATGCAACAGGGATCTTGCAAGCTAATTAGGATTTACAGATGATTTAACAGAGTAGTTTTTAAAGTAACATTGGGGTGTCTGTGTTGCATACCAGTGTCAGAGAACAGTGATGCACTGTTTTCTCTATATCCCTTAAATCAGCTGTTCCAGCCTCCTGCTACCTTGTATACCACACCAGCTTGTAGTGCAACCTTGTTTCTCGTGACTCAGGAGCAAAAAGCTGTATACCTAGGTGTATTACCTTTGTGCAGTGAAAATATAATTTGCATTCACTGCTGAACAAAAACAGATGTGCTTATTTTGTTATAAATTCCAAGCAAACACCGCAAGGAAGTTTCTGGTAGTCCCAGAATACCAGCAGATGTGCCCTTTTGATGCTGGGATTAAATATATGCTTCAGCATGGACTGTTTTGTATTCAGCCTTTGTTATTTTCATTACCCTTACTCCTGCTATTTAAATATTTTTCCCTTGCTTCCTCTCCCCTTGTCTCCAATTTCTTTCCAAGATATAATAATAATATAAAATAATTTTGATGCACACCACTGGTTTATTCAATATATTTTCCATTAGCCCTGGAATTGTTGCTCCTGAGTATCAGTCCCCAGTAAAAGTAGTCCTTTGTGTCCCAGAAGTCTGGTTTTCTCTCTCTTTTTCTCTCTTGACAACCCCAGCTCTAATTTCTGTTTCATCTCAGTGCAGGACAGAGTAGTGAAAGACTTATTTTTTTAATACCCTTTTCCATCATTGTGGCCACACAAAGCTGGAACTGACCTGGTGTTTCTTGGTTTCTCACCACTTGTGACTGGACAGAGGCTGTATCAATCTTTTCTATGGCCCCATACTGCTGATAAGCGGCTTCCCTCAAAGACTAAGGTGCTAAGACTGAGGGGCAGGTGAGACCATACCATGGGCTGGTTCCTGCCACACCCTACTTCACCCCCTACGTTTCATGATCCCAGAACAGTGCCTATGCACCATGCCCCAGCAAGAGCAGCCAGCGTTAAATGCTCCAAAATATCTACGCAGGTGGGGTTAAATAGTGGTGGCTGCATTTAGAGCAACTAGTGCAGTGGTGAGGGACTTTGCAGGATACCATTTCTCCCTCTAATTTGGCTGCATGGACTGTGATGCAAATGGGTGCATGGGTCTTAACTTTTGGAGGTGAACAACCTGATCCTTGTGATAGACCCAAACCCCCGCCTTGTAGTGGTGCATGAAGTGACAGAGGCTATCACCAGTCTCCTGCTCGTAAACTTTGTACTTTCAAGCTTTTTTGGCCTTGTTGCTGACAGTGACATTCTCTAAAGCTTTTTCAGCTTAATGTACTGGCATTTCTTTACAGCTCCAACTTGACCAAGTTTTATTTTATTCTTTCACGTTAAAATACATTGTTCACAAAAGCAAGAGACGAACAGCAGACTAGAGTTAAGCCTAGGAAAAGCAGGTGTTATGCAATTTGTCACTGCACGACTCTGCTAATGCATCGTTAGTCCAGGACTGCGGTACCCCTGCCATGTTTTAAAGTGCAGAAAGATAAACGTATGCTGTACCCTGGAGTGCCTTAGTCTATAAATGTAATTCAGAAATGTAGGAAACAGTGCTCTGAATCTGATGGCCTTTTTCGACACAATTACAGGAGCAGCGTGAAATGTTGAACATTTGCAGCAAGGGTGCACAGAGCAAACGAGGAGTTGGATGCGCAGGTTGTTAATTCAAGCCTAGATAAGCTTCTGACTAAGAGGATTTTAATTTGTTTTTTAGCCTAATATGATGCATATAAGGTAGCAGTTTTCCAGAGAAGAACCTATTACAACCTATGCTCGTCTGTAGAGCCACACTTAATGAGGAGGATACCTCACACTTTTTAATGGCCCTCTTACAGGCTTCAAGGAAATGAATCTGAAAAAGCATAGACTATCAAAATGTGTTTATTTGACTGCAGATGAAGACACTTTAATCTGGAAGAAAGTGTGTGTTTTCAAATGAAATTAAAAGGGAAACAGATAAAAAAAGAATATTTTCTCTCAGGGTGAAGACAGACGAGGCATTTAATCCCTTAGTGCCATATTTGTGTCTCTCTTTGTTCTTTCAGAACCGATTTCAGGGAAGGTACCAGGAACGTCAGTCAATGTTCTCAAACTCTTGCTGAAATGAATGGGAATTGAAAACTTTCAGTGCTGTAGAAGAGAAGCTTAATTCCAGGGGTCAAATGTAGGAAAGCATATGCCTGTGCTGCAAGCTCCAGATGCACACCCTCAGTCTTAAATCACATTGGCAGAACAAGCCAGGCAAGATTGGGCTGGCCACTGACAATTTTTCAAATGGCTGAACAGCAACAAATCATTCCTCAATGAATAATCAGAGCCTGCAATAAAATCTGGAAATCAATAATCACTGGCTCTGTGAATAGTTAAGAATGACAGAGGATGGGCAAAGCAAGCATCAGCAGGTGCACTCTCACTGGGAGCACACAGTCATTTCATGTGTATAAAATCACAGAAAGCTTTTCCTTCTGATTTCACTTAGCAACAGGTGGTTAGCTGGTGCAGGTGACAAGTTGAGCTTCTCTGGTTTATTTGGCTTTTTTTTTTTTTTTTCCTTAAGGGTATAGAAGCAGTTTGTGTGAATGGGTAGATGGAGAAATCTCAGTTTTTCTGACATGGTTCCCTTTGATCTTACCTGTTGAAAATATATGTTACTTAAGCAATTTTTCTGGCAACGAGTTATGACACCTTCTCAGGAGAAGGTTTCAGGGTGGGCTAGAGTCCTTTGATCTATGTGTGGGTGCAAATGAATGTTCATACAACTGGATGGCAGGTCTTTGAAATAATATAATCCAAGAAATGTAGTGCTCTTGCTCTTTGTGTATTTATGAATCATTATTCTCTTAGAACTAGTACTGTAAGAATTTTTGCTCTCCCCCACTTTGTATTCAGCAAAGAATGTAAGAAATAAGATACTTTTTTTGCATTCTGCTTCAGTAAAATTCTCAGGACTGGTTACCTTTCAAGTGTTTATTACTAGCAGATGCTGGACCTGATATCATTTGGCTTTACTGCCTTTTTTCTAACTGTACAGGATATGTGGTTCCCAGAAATGTGTGTGCTTAACCACACACTTTCTTCTATAAAGAGCAGAGATTGTGTTTCCTGGGGAAATCTCATCATCAGCCCCAAGGGCTGCTTTGCAATTTATTCAGCTGTAAGGAATGTGTGTCCTTCCAGGAGTTGTTACCAAGCATGGCAGGCTGCTTCCCTTTTCCTCTCGTGCACTTCAGCGTTGCTAAGCCTTCCTCAGGAATACTTATTCCTGCAGACAGATCTGTCTTGTATAAAGTGGTAACAGACATGCACTAAGGCAAGCACAGTTTCAGCATGACCAAAACCCAAGGTCCAACTTGTTTTCAGAAATACTGAACTCAGATGGACTGTGTCTGTCTTAAATTTTGTTAATATTTTGGCCCAGTTTTGGACGATGCTCTAAAGGGATTTCTGCAAGAGAAGCTGGACTTGCCAACTTTTGCCTTTCCTCAGCCTTGTGATCTGCTTTTCAGGGTGGTTCAGACATAGGGATTGACATAGTCATTTTTCCTGGCTGTGGCTCTTTCTACACAGCATATGGCAATGCTAGTGGAAGAGATGCAAAGCAGAAACAACATGACTGTTGCTGTAAAAGGGTGCTTCTGCCTCCAGGAATATCCTTTGTACATTTCTGCTTAATCAATCCTTCAGCTATCACCCTAAAGATTATTTGCTGCCTTCTGCTTTGCCAGGTAATTCCAGTGTTTAGCAATGAAGTATGCTGTTCCTGGCTGTTACTAATTAATATATTTTAACCTGTCAATAATTAATGTGGAAATTGGGAAGAATAATGCTGTGGAAGCTACAGCCTGAGATCTGCTGCCTGGCAACAGTGGATGTACATATCCATTATATCAGGAAATTAGAAACTGGAGCAAGAACTGATCTGTCTGACATTTTGCAAGATGATATAAATGGGCTCACTCAACAAACACTAGATTTATGTGAGGGTATGAATGATACATGTCTGGGGAAAAGATATTATCTCTCTTATGAAGGTGCAGTTAATATCAGGCATCAATTAAGTAGATCTCATTAAAGCCTCTGGGTAATCTTATTTTTGGATGAGATCAGAGAAGCAACTTACAAGGACTGACAGAGGGGTTATCTTGGCAATAATCTCTACTTCTGCATGTAGCATCTTTCATAGGATGTGCTAAATGAAGTAGCATCTAGACTGTAACAACAATAACCTTTTCAGATGGAGAGACTGTGTAGTGAAAAGTAACAGCGGCTTATTATGTTTGAAGTAGTTGCATTAGATAGGTTTTATGAGACATGCTTATGCCAGTCATGATAGTAGTGCTGCTATAAAAACAGTTGGTTCATGTGCTCACTCTCAGAAGTGTAGGTTTGCCTCTGCCATGTTCATGGGATGTGGCTTTACCTAAAGTATTTAATCTGTACAGATGGAGTTGTAACCTAAAAGAAAATTTTGAAAATTTCCCTTTTTTTTTTTTTTTCAGACAGTTTCTTTGTAGGACGTTTACCATTCTTTGTTAGAAGTTTTTAACAGGCAGAAAGTTCAATAAAGAAGAAGGCCTCTGCTGCCTTGAGTCAGACACTGATAAAGAAGATGGAAAAGGAAAACACAGCTAACGAGCTGGTCCAGGAACCTTGCAACCGTTCCAGGAGGCTGATTTTGCACCAGAAAAGAGGGACCAAAGGTGGAGGGAGCGAGCTAAAGGAGGATGGTCTGGAGGCCCCCGAACCTAATTCTAGAGGTATGTCTAGGTCGAAGAGATGGGTGGAATGATCTGGAACCTTCTGGAAAAGTATGATTTAATGGCTAAATATTATAATTAGAGAATGGTATAAATCTGAAAAAAACTATGTCATTCAGAGTGTGCAATTTGGAATGGATTTCCTTTGCACCTGGTACCTTGAATAAAGGAATGCTTTTTTCCTAATACTCAGAAAGGAGTGTTAGGAAGTTTTTTATGGCCTTTTTCCGTAACAGAGTGACTGGAGGCAGGGAAAACTATGGTACTGTTAGAGATAAGGGAGGGTGACATTTTATTTCTTCTTCCTGCACTCGATAAAATATTCCTTTATATATTGAGAGATACAGTGATTTAATGAAATCAATTTGAAGAATGTTTTCTCAAATTTGATCAGTTATCTCTACATTTTGAATCCCAAGTGTAATGCACCACTTGCTGTTAGGAAATAAAGTAAATATTCAATCAGTGAAGTGTCATTGGCAATTGTGATCACAAATCTTATTCCCAGTTAGTGATGTCAGGCAAAGAGAGAGAATAAACAAATTTCTTCAATGCATGTGGAAGAAACAGGGTTAAGCTTGGCATGGAGCCCAAGTTTGCGGGTAACTTTTGAGAATGCCTTTCTTTTATAGGTTCTATTACCAAAACAGGCTCCACACTTGGATTTTGCCATTAAAACTAACTGCTTCTAGAAGTGGCCCCTCTTTTCTATTTTTCTGGTCTTTCTTGAAAAATCTTCTGTGGCTTCTTGCCTATGTTTCATTTGCATCACAGTTGCTCCTGTGTCATGAAGCACATGGGCTAGCTGTATCATGGGTTTGAGGGTGCAGGATGCAGTGAGGAGACTGACCATCGCTGGTGGCAGAGGGAACCAAAGGCACCCAGTGGGTTGCTGGAGCGTGTCAGGAGGGAGAGAGAAATGAGGATGGGCTACATGTTTGTGGCAGAGCTGAGCTATGTGGGGTCATCCTTTCACCAGAGTGAGGCAGCTAAAAAGGAGAGAATAGAAAAATACTGCTTGGGAGAGGATTATGATTTTAAGTTTCTAGATGTTAAACAGTGTGGTAACTTGATGAAACTGCAGCTCTTTAAGGGGATGATTTTTCCAAGCCACTTTTGACTTCTTTCGCTAGAAGTTTTATAAGCACTTAGCATTACCAGCACTGGCACTTTAACTTGCAGACCCTATTTTCAGGGAAGAAAAAGGAGCTTTCTTGCTCTGGTATCTCCCCAGAAATTACATCCTCTTCCTCCTCAGATTCTCCCCAACCCCTCCACCCCGAGATGAGATATCACTGGAAGGATGTTTATCAAAAGCTGCCATCCGTGCAGCCCACAGAGCCCTGCAAAGGACCAGTGCTGCCAGGCATTCCTGGTTAAATGCTGTGGCATTGCCATCCACCTCTTCCTCACTGACCATCTCCTTCCTTTCCCTTCTTCCTGTGGCATGGAGCTTCAGCCTTGTTTCCTCCTTGGGTACAATAACATTTACAGCACTCCAGAGCTCGATACAGCCTAAAGTAGGTTAGGTTTATGATAGTGTATTTCAGCTGATCCTTGTTCATATCTGGGGTTTTCTGTTTCAGAGACACTTAGAGTAGGAATACTGTCAAATACTGTATAACGAGAGAAAACTGGAAATGCTGACTTACTGAAGGGATTATTTCTCAAGGGCTGTTCACACCATCATGCATGGTGTTTGAGTTTTCTGCTTCCCACAACTGTCCCCAAAGCTTTTTGGATCCTCAGGTATCTTTTTCTGTTAATCACTCTGCTTTGTGGGTTTTGGACTCTTCCACTACATGTATTAATTTGACAAACAATCATATACCACATCCAAAGGAAAGAGATAATCCATGGAAGTGTTTGGACTTGAGGGGGATATTCAGAACAGCATAAAAGCAAATCTGGTGATATAACATCAGGCAAAGCACAGTCATTTCTGAAAATCCTAGCTTGAAACAACCCTATTAACAAAGTTGCTGCACTCTACTTAAAGAGCTGGCACTAACATAGCCTGTTTCAAACCTATAAAATTTTATTGTATTACCTGCCTTACTGTACTATAACTATCTCAGTTCTTTGTTGGGCCATGCTGTGCCTCAATCTGCAGCAGGTGTCAGCTCCTATAGCAGAGACAATAAGGTGGAAGCATATTTCATGGTGCCAGACTCTGGCCAGTGCCCAACTTGCTCTCATTTTCAAGGCAGCTCTGATGCAGATTTCTGCTGTGGGGCTTTGAAGTTAGAGTGCTGGGAAACAAAAGGTCTGTGGGGCTGCTTCGCCCTTTCAGGGCACGAGGAAACTCACATCTTCCTGAAGCAGAAGGATTTTAATTAACTTTCCTGATTGTTTTTTTCCTTTTCCCTCCCCCTTTCCTTCCTGGTAGCTTTTCTGCTGTGGTCCTACCTGACTCTGTTTTTCAGGTTTATTTGCTGCTGCCTCCATATCAGAACCTGATGTTTCCTTTGCCAAAGTGTTGTCCCTCAAACTAGAGTAGACTAAGCTAAGCAGGCTTTGCTGAGCCGGGTTGAGGCAAAAGGACTCTAGCTCTTCCTGAAACCTCAGCTCCAGGTTTAGCCTTGGACACTGGTTTTACTGGTCACCACCTGAGGTGCTACTGAAACCCGAGTTCTTCATCCCCTCCTAGTACAATTTCATTAAGTCAGCATTGATCTCCAGAGTATGCATGGAACTGAAGGAGAGAACATAGGACAGGAAAGAGTAGATAGTGAGCCTCCATTTTTACTTTTAATGAGATGAATTAAGACAGCCATATTTAACAGCAAACCTCACTATACCTTTTTCTGAAACAACTTTGCTGTGAGGCTGAGAAAGACTTCTAAGGCTAATGTTCTGGTTAGATAGCATGCTACTGAAGGGCAGCTAATTAGCAAAGCCACAGTATTTTGGCTATTATGGTAGGTTCAATCGCACATTTGAAAACTATGGGAAATGTGAGCATCTTCCAGTATGTTTTATAAAATGCTTCCTTCTCTTCAGGCCAGCCTCAGGGTTTATTCCAGTTCACATCAATATGCCAAAATCTCACAAAAAAAAAATAAAAATATATAATTTTCTGTTCTAGCACAATTTGTGTAAACATTTAATCTCCCATGTTTTTTATCTGCATGTGTTGCCTTTTTCCTCATTGCTTGCATTCACTGGACATTTATTAATGCTTTGTAACCAAAGGAAAGAAACGGTATTTTGAAATCTTGGCATTGGAGCAGAAACTTACAATGACATAAAGTCTTCATGGTGATTTGTTTAAAGGATTAAAATTTTTACAGATTAGTTTTTCAGTTTATGTGTCTGAACCAATTAAAAAAAAAAACCAAAACCCCAAACATCTGCAACTAAACTTCCATAAAATAAATGAACATGAAAATATAATACATTCATAAAATGACCCATGGATCCTTATATCTCCATCAAAACTCTGTGCAGTTATGCTGAGCATGCTGAGTTCATCTCCTTACACTGCTTTTCCATATTTCTTATTGTATGTTTTTTTCATCATGCGCATGATGTTCATCTATATTGTCTCCCATGTAATGTCAGAATCTAGATTATGGCTACTTGGCAGATAGTCTGTATCCCTTCATGGTCTTCTTACATGTTTCATCTGTTCCTACTGCATATCTAAGGGGTCTTGACAAGCCTTGGAATAAAAACTAGGAGAGTATAACAGTAAAACCTATTGCTGTGGAATACACAAAGCAGAAAAGATCTTCATCCCTGTTACTGTGTGGGTCTTTGAGACACAGTAAAATGATTCAACCTTGGTTGTCCAGGAGGCAAACAGCAGAGCCAGGATGAAGACCCAGATATCCTGATCTCTGATTAAATCTAAATTCCACTGGCCAACAGTGCCATTGAGGCCCTGTCATCTGGAGACTTAGTTTTGCGCTTAGTAAGCAACAGATCCACAGAGAGATATGTGAGAGCAATCCTACTGAAAGCAATGAGGATGACTTGCTTGGGTCTTATTTTCTTCAGTGGTAAAGATAAAAAAGACCACAAATCCTTCTATTCAAAATAGAGTTAATAGATAGAAGTGTAAAAAGATACTGTCTTATGCAAGGAGTGAAAGATACACAAGATACACAAGCCAAGAATGTTGGTGCTAAGTATGCTGCTCATAGTATTATAACTTTGAGGATCAAGAATTTCCTGTTCTAGATATGTGTACTGATTCACTGAGATTATGTTCAGTGTTAAATCCCACTGTGATACTTCTTACCCACACTGGGGTTAGACCACAGGTTGCAAACTGGGTTGTCAAAACAGCACACATGGGATTTTACCACTCTGAAATCTGATTCTTTAAACACTTAAAGCACTTAAACATTTAAAATCTATCTTCACTTAAAAAACTCCTAGAAACTGAGAGGATATGTGGGGGGAAGGATCACCCTTCTGCTTGCTGTGTGTTCTATTTCACCAACCATCTTTTTCTGGCAGCCATCTGAGAGTAGGCTGCAGAAGAGGTGAACCTTTGGAGTGAGCCTAAGGAGCCATCCATGTATTTTTATGCGATGTTTCAAGAGCCCAAAGAAATAAGCAATGAGCATCCACAGCACTTCCTTGTAATAGCAACACTGCTGTGTTTAGCAGTTCCTCTGCAGAGTACATCATCTTTACTGTAAAACTAAAGATGGTTTATATGCACAATGTGCAATAGACAATTTCCTTTGATACCTTTTGGGATAGAACCAAGGAGGGGGATTTTCACTACTATCACAACTGTCCAAGGTTAACGGACGAATTATTAATAATTTGTGGATACAGAGGTATTAAAGAAATAAGAATTTATTATGAGGTAAGAAAAAAAAATTAACTTAAAAAATATTAAAATACCAAAACACACCCTGAAGAGAGCCCAATAACCACCCCTCAAAAACCCCAAAACGATCCACCCACACCCCCACTCACACCAGTTCCACAAATGAACAAACAACAAAGAAAAAACTTATTCCCCATTTCAATGTCTGAAAGTTCAGTTAATCCAGAGTAGGTGGCAGGGGGCGCTGATGGCCATGGCGGGGGGCGGCAGTGCTGGTAGATGGAAGACAGTATTTGGCTGGCTGATGTCTGGAACCTGCACTGGAGAAGAAAGACTCCCAGCTGAGCACGTGGCGGCTCCAAGATGGCGGAAGAGCACAGACGCTGACAGCACACCCCTCACGGCGAGTCCCCAGGCCAGAAGAGGGACGAAGTGAGTGAGTCGTCTCCTTAAATATTCTCCTGAATCTCCGCCCTGTGTGGCTCCTCCAGTCCGCTCCAAAAAAGGCAGTCTCGCTCCTTGCTGAGTCCCCATTGGTCTTTCCAGTGCCGTTCCACCCCCCACCTGCGTCCCAACTCCGCCTCTGGCCCCCACTGGCCGAAAGCCGTGTTGGAGCCGCTTGCCGTGGCACCCGCCGCCAGCAATGCAACCAGACATGGGCCCCCGTGAGCCCCAGGGCATCAGAGGCACTGGGACACCAAGCGGAGTGCTCAGC
>VXBA01000530.1:441799-468758 GCA_013399895.1 Serilophus lunatus
AGGGGAAAGGGAGGGATAAAGGGAAAAAAAAAGAAATCTCTTTATTTAAACCCGAGTCAAAACAGGCAAACTTTTCTCAGCCCCAGCTAACCCAAGACAACAGCCCACACAGCTCTTGTAATTCTTGGTATCATTTTATTCTCAAGAGGAAATAGCATGATTGAAGAGAATGACACTGTTGTGAGGTCTTCAATTTTATTTTTTTAAAAAATTGTTTGGTATTAAGATGTAGATGAAGACTATGAGCAGAACCTAGTCCAGCACTTCCCTTGTGTAAAAGAGGAACTGTATTTCGGCTGCAGAACTGAAGATTTCTTGAACTTGGGCCTCAGGTTTCTGTACTTTTTTTTGAGTTTTGTTTTTTTACTCAGAAATTTTAACATGGATAACGTTAAGTCACACATACACATTGGGTCACACACATAATTCTTCCTGAGAGGTAATATGGATATAATTAAAAAAGATTGAAGGTTACTTACTTAAATTGACAGAATTGGGTTGGGTACAACAAGGCATTTGCCCTCTGATATATTGATTAGACTATTGACAATCTCAGCAAAGATAGCAATTTAATAAGCGTTGAAGGATTTATCAGTAATCTCACTGAGTTTCCAAAACCTCCATTTTCACAAGGCCAATGTTGTGAAAGGTGCCTTCCTGATATTGTGAACAAAATTGTTCAGAATTTGATGAACACCAAGACTATTCTTTTTCAAGACAACACCAGTGCGTGTCACTGAGACAGATGTGATGTGGTTTGCATTATCCCCTCTGCCCCTCTTGGTTCAGCAACTTGCATTGATGCTGGGTGCCTGCAGCAGAGCATGTAAAAAGTGCTGTGCTTGATATTTCTGTGGCCTCTTGCTGTCTGTTTTATGAGTAGTTCATTGGAATTTTGTTGCTGGTCTTGCAGACTCAAGTAGTAGTTTTCTGGGTATTTTTAAAAAAATTGTGTTCTAATTTATACTTTAAGTCTTATTACTCATTGCAGGTAAATGCATATTAATAGTAGGAATATTACATGTTTGGCAAATTATGTCACAGCGGAAATCTTCATAGGCAGTACAAAACAACTATTTGTGCTGAGATGGATGGATGGTTATTACCCCTTTGTTTTCTTTTTCATTATCCTTTTGCATTAAAATCTCCTTGTAAAGCCATTATCCTTGTTTTAAACAGGTCTCTGTATTGAATATTTCTCTGCCTCTTCTACTCTTCTTTCTTTGGCTTAGATTGAGTTCTAATTTTCTGTGATTTTTGAGCTCTAATTTCCTTATTGTTTCATATTTTTACAATGCCCTATTCAAAGATTTGGTATGCGCATACTCTATTTTGTTTCTCAAGTGTACGTAAGCCAAAAAGTAGCAGAAATCTTCTCTAAAAACTATATTTACAGCTCTAGTGGCAAGCATTCTCCTCTCTCTTACACTGGAAAGCTGTGAAAAACTGTCAAGATGTGAATGTGCATAACAATGTCCCTGACGACCGGAGCTGATTTATTTTTTAACCGTGGCTTCATTTTGTCAAGTTACCCCAAATAGAATGGGAAAGAAGCTCTTCCAATAAAAGACTTCAAAACTATTTAAAACTGCAGCATCTCTAACTCTGCCACCCTGTTCTGTAATGCTGCATAGAGTGGACATAGGTAAAAGAGTACGAAGAAAGATCAATTGTGACTAGTCATAATTCGCTGCTTTTCCATTTCCAAAATGATCAGAAATGCTCTTTCCATGCGCAGCAGTACCTGACAACTTCCAAAATTCATCCTGCTACCTATAAGACTCACTTGTGGACAAGAAAAAAGAGGATCTCAAAATAGCCACGTGCCAGAGAAAGGAAAGAAGAAAGGCTGTGGTTGTCATCGGTGTCATAGATCCCTGCAATGGCATTAGGTGCACTCCTTAAAAGTGGACAATGTCCCACAATATAGAGGAAAGCCAATAATTACTCCCTGTTGGGGTTTTTTCTAGCATGACTGGGAAAGAAACATCCCTTCCTGTCCTTAATGATTGATTTCACCCTAAACATCTGATGTATACGTTTCATCCTGTACATAAGCCAGGCACCTTCAACAATGTGAAGCTAGTAAGTGGACTAACTTTCTATAACTCCCTCATTACAAGCCAAATTCTGATACTTCTTCTCATACTGGATGTTATTTTCCATGGGCTGATTCAAAATGTGAATTTTATGCGACCATTGGCTGTGATTGCAACATATTTGGAGTCAGGGTCTAAATGAATAGTCCTGTTAGAGCCAATTTTCTTGTGAAAATAGGTGATAGCCTTCGGCTATGGCCATAATTTGTTTTCTTCATTTAATTGTCTTAAACTGCTTGTAATATTGCAGCTGAATCCTTTAAAAACCTACCTGGTCTAAAAGCAGCTAGTATGAAATGGAGATGACAGTAGTCTAATACAGAACTTCTGTCAAATAGATGAAGTTGTGACATCTGTTTCCTGCATTTCTCCCTTGTGACATATTCTCTCCTAGATAGCCTTCAACTGACTTCTTTACGCCCCACTAAACTTGTGTTTGTTTATGGAGGTTTTGGGGCATTTTAATGCAAGTGTTGATGTGATTCTGCAAAGGTGTTCCTGTCTAAAACAAAACTTCTTGCACTTATTAGATGCGGTAACTTTCATTGGCTAAACGAGCTGCCATACTTGGTACAACTGGGAAGAAAACCTGCCTGACTTTTCAGCTGAGGATTAAGCACCCTTTTATGCCTTTTGTCTGGCTTGTGAAATATCTCCATCCTTGATCTGCCTGTGACTGATTTCTTAGGTGCTGTGTGCATTGAAGACAGGCCTGCAATCAGCCTCTTCTCATGCTGTTATTTCCCCTTCCTCTCCTCTTGGGTTTCTCCAACTCTGTAAGTGATAAAAAGGGAAAAATGTGGAAAATCTCCAAGCAGGAAACACAGCATCAATAAATGATAACTACTACCTCATTTTCTAGGCAAATGATGAATGGCAAAGAAGGTCCATGGAAGGATAAAGAGCGGTTAGATTCAAGTGTTTGGAAATTTTAGAGATGGAAAATAATATGAGTAGTAGGGGTGAGGAGCAATCAGAGTTGGGGCAAGAAAGAGCAACACCGGTGAAGGCTGAAAGAGATGAAGAGGGCACGAAGGGGAAAGGGACAAAAATGTAAAGTGAAGAACAGACATAAGAAAAATGAATGAAAATTATTCAGAGACATATTTTCACCTTTTTTAAACTTTTTATATAGTGTAAGAGAGTACTGATTCTGAGAAAGCTTGGTCTGGAGAGAGGATAAGGAAAGGAGAAATAAGATGGGAATAGGAGGAAGGAACAGGTTTCCCACTGTCAGCTGCTATAGGCCTGACAAATAAAATACCTTTTGCTTATCTGGAGAGAACATGCAATTTGTGTAGACAAGTGTCGTTGTTTATTTTCAGCAAATAAATAGGTTTGCTGTGGTAGGTAGGCATATCTGCCTAAAAGTCTGTTATGGGGACATTTACTCAATACCCCTTTTCACTCCTGTCCTTCATATTGTGAGTGGGTTATGTCTTCAGAAAGGGCATCTTGTTTTTCTAGACCTTAATTGCAAAACTTGGCGGAGCATTTTAGAACTGACTTAACAACTGCAAAAGAATGTCACACGAGACTGACGTTTTCATCGGCCGGCAGCTCTCCAAAGCACTTCTGTGAGGTCTGTTGTAGGATCTGTCAGTTTTTATGAAAAAAGATTCAGCTGTCAGAAAAGAAATGCAGGGTACAGACAGTTGGGTACTGACCCATCGGATTGATGGATTGACAAGAAAGCACTCCAAGATGCTTTTGAAATTTTCAGGCTATGGTCTCAATGAATCACTCGGAATAAGAAAAGTAATAATGTATCAGTGAGAGAGACATAGGGTCCTCTTAGGGTGCACAGAGCCAGATGCTTGCGTGAAAGATGCAAGAAATGTTTTCATAGTCAACTAAGGATGAACTCAGTAGAAATTTTCTTCTAAATTTCAGCAGCAGCTAGTTTTTTGTCCTGGGGCAAAGTGTCTTGCTGTTTGTGTAAACATTGCTGAGCTTACCTAGTATAATAAGATATCAATATCTTCATGTCCCTTTAACTTGCAAAGTCTGAATAATAATTGATTATTTCTTTCTATTTCTGTCTTTCATAAGTGAGAAAGTCCGTCTTGCTTTGTACACAGCAGTCAGTAGTGTGTGTCCGTTATTCAAGTTCTAGTAGTCCATTAATGGAGAACAACACTGAATGTGGGATGCCTGTATGATCAACAAATTCCTCTGGCTAATCCTCCATGCACTGCATTCTAACAACAAATAGCAGTCAGTCAAGAAATGAGCAAAGATCCACAGATATGCTGGCTTTTCTCCTCATTTTACAGATATTTGGAGGTAGGTTTTTTTTTATTGGGGTTTTTTTCTTGGTTAATTTTTTTCTGTTTTGTTTTTCACAAGCAACATTCATTTTGTGCACAGCATGAAATGCTGATCTTTCAATATGGGAAATACTGACTTTTTGAGCCAAATATAGAATTTTCTGAAACTTGTTTTGGGGTATGGACATTGCATCATCCATCAGGGAAATCAAACTAAACTCAGGCCTCAAATAATTTTTACTTCAAAATTGAGAAAAATCAGTGGACCTAAGTCACCAACACCAGATATTTACTTGCCTTATGGAATGGCTGATCAGTTGATAGACTTGAGAAACTGGCATTCCACAGGGAGAGAAAGTCCAATATGTTTTCTGGTCTGACGTTTTGTTGTAAGAATGAACATACTTTATAAAATCTTTTGCATTTTAGGTTAATATACACCATCTTCAGCAGTGGCTTTATAAATGAAGGATGATTATAATAATTCTAAAGCCTTTCTATCTTGTCATGGGCTAGTTACAGAATCTGGAGATTGAAAGAGTTTATTGAAATGTCCTCTCTTATTCCTTGACTTCTACAGTTACTCTAATTTCAATGATAGCTCCCAAAGTGCTAGCTAAGTGCCCTAAGCTTCAACATAGAAAGTTTATATTATTTGTATCTGTAACTCATCTAGCATAAAAGCACTGTCATGACTTACGGTGACAATTGATATGATACACAATGATTTTTCATCTCCTTGCCCCTTGGCTATCAGCAGAAACTGAAAATTAGAGGTACTATGCAAAGCACTTGGGCTTCTAGTGTTTAATACTGGAAGAATTGGCTTGATGTTTGCTGATCTTGTGTATGAAAATAACAACTTTTGGTGGCCTCCAGCTAAGTAGAAGGTATCTTTCTCTTGGATAATAACAAGTTCAGTATTGTTTCCAACTGCCAGATCTGATTATTTTCTTTGGTGTTAAAAAGGACATTCCTCAAATTTTCCAAGGGAGCCTTGGCTGTGCCTTTGTGTTTTCCAATTTACTTTTTTTTTTAAACAGATGGGCAATGTGTCCAACCAACTTAGAATTTGGTTTTGAAGGAAGGGAGGTGTTCAAGGAGAGCTGCACGATGCTGATGTAATGCAGCAAGGAGAGGTATTCAAACCAGCCTCAAAGAACAGTTTTCAAAAGTCTTTTTAAGAGATGCATGTTCTCATATCAGAAAAACTGTGTACCTTTCCCCTGCCTTCCATAGATGTGATAACATCAGAACCCAAACAAAAACTGCATGTTCCCAGACCATGCAATACAAGATCATAGATGAAGTCTCTCTCTGCCAATCATTGCTGTGTAGTTGCATAAATGGGTTTGTTTTCTGTTCTCACAACTTCACGCGTGCCTGTCAGTTTCTGATGAATTGGCAACAGAACACTTAGTGTCTGGCAAGTAATACCCTATGTCCAGTCATAAAAGAGTTGGGATCCCCGCAGTACTTCTTAAAAAACTTTGGAATATACTTCTCACATGAGGATTATGGATGGGTTTCACTTGTGAGATGGCAATAATAATCTCTTATTCTTCAGGTTTGTGTTCAGGACATGTCATGCAGTAAAGAGCTGAGCTAATGTTCTCCTCCCCTCTTTTTGAATGCTTTATGCTCTACTTGTGTTTCTCCTGTTTTTCAGTTCTTAATGTGCCAAAGAGAACAGCTCGCTTGTGACAGTGAAATCACATTTGCAGGGATTGACAAAAGAAAGCATTTGTCCTTATCTTGTTCCTGAAGACACCAGCTGCCCAAAAATGTGCCATCCTCTATATTAGGTTTCTCAGTTGTCCTGTTTCACATTGTGATTGGGTTCTCTCTACTTCCTCCCATCCCTTTCCTCCTGTCCCTGGCATGGGACAGGGAGGATCAGTTCAAAAAGATGTACCATTTGCACTACTTATTTATAGCCCAGAGGAAAACAAATGGAGAACTAAGCAAATCATGAAAACAGATTTTCTGCCGCACACAAAACAGACTGGAACTGTAACGCAGCCAACATGCTTAAATCCAAAAGACATAGCATTTTGGTGAAGGAGTGGGATCAGATTAAGGGAGGAAAACAGTCAGCTCTAGAACTTTGATAAGGAATTTGGTAGAAATAGGTGCTAACATGGGTTCCTGCTCTGCAAACAGCTACACCAGAAAAGTGAAAGCATAGTATGTTGTGAGCAGGTGTTCCAGGGGTCGAACAGGGGCACTGATTCTTCTCCTGCACAGAAGTAAGCTCTCGCAAGTGCTGCCTTGGAGTGACAAAGTGAAGCATAATCTCTTTTTAGATATGGAGGTATGTATGTCGACTAGCCAAAAGAGAGCTAAGACTGATCTGAAACTATGTTAATTTCTGAATAACTATGTTATTTTCTGAAATACTGCCTTCAGCTCTCTCAAAGATACCAAGGCAGTGACAGAGATGAGCAACTTATTTTGCCCGTTTTCAAACACAATCCGAGGATGAAGTTTTGCATTGCATTTTGGAAACTATATGGGAAAAGGAGTGTAGATGCAGGACGACTGAAAAGCACGCTAGAAAATCAGCTATATAAAAACTAAAGCCGATGTTGGAGTGCAAAAATGCCAGGCTAACAGACTAGAAAGACAGTGAAGCACAAGTAGAAACCAGAGACAGATACATGCCATATACAAAAAGTGAAACCACATCGGGAAATATATTTTAAAAAGCAACAGAAACAATTGGCATTGCCTAAATTCTTATCTCCACACTCTGTTTGGGTTGTGTTTGTAATTTAAGTAATAAATTGTTATGGCAGACAGGTAGCTACAAATGTAAACCCTGGTTTCTAAATGTTTTCGTGATTTGTACTGATTCATGTTGTTTCCTTCAGGGTCCTTAGTCTTTCTTTTGTTCCCTCCTT
This sequence comes from Serilophus lunatus, assembly GCA_013399895.1. Classification (NCBI taxonomy): domain Eukaryota; kingdom Metazoa; phylum Chordata; class Aves; order Passeriformes; family Eurylaimidae; genus Serilophus; species Serilophus lunatus. The sequence continues at coordinate 449,072 of VXBA01000530.1, forward strand.
CCTGTCCCTTGCTTCCTTTCTTGCTTGAAAGAACCTGTGTTACCTCCTTTCTGTGCACTATCAGCAAGGAACACTTTATTTAGCTATCATGAGAAATTAGCAAAATAGCCAATTATTGTTACAAGATCCTATGACTTGACACATGCTTAGATGTATGCATAATCTATGTGTAAATTCCCACTGCCTGCAGAAGGAATGTATGAATCATTAGTCCACACTGCTCCTGAATTTTCACTGAAATGAACTCTTTCTTATAAAATTTGTTATGTTGAAAGTAGAAACAGACAGAAATTTCACCCAGTTCTCATGAAAGTAAATTCTTCTAGGAAAATCAGAAGTGGTTAAAAATGGATTTATCTTAAGCAAAACAAGTATTTGCAAACTTACTGCTGGATTGTTCATTAGCAAACAGACTAGCATTTAGTCTCTCTGGGCAGCTAATCCTCACCCTTTGAAAGATATGAATAAATCAATATCGTTATGACCATCTTACACGTGGTTAAGCTTGAGCAAAGCTTTCATTCCTTGGAGACCATAGATACAGTCAGTGCTGTAGATATGAAAACTTCGATCATGATAAAACAGCTATTTTAATCCTGAGGAAGGCTAGAGCATTTGTGGTGTAAATGCAGAAGAACGATTCAAGAAAGCGTGTACACACTAGTTCATCTTTCTTAGAGCTGATTAAGAATTGGACAAAGAATTTATTTTTTGAGCATGAGTCACTTTGTTTAAACATTAAACTGTAAAATGAACCTTCTGATTCTTTGGTTAATATTCCAGAGGAATGACAATTTAGTTGCAGTGTCTTTCATTAAGTGCCTCTACTGGCCTTGTCAAAAATTATGACGTATTTCAGAAGGTCACGATAACTTTATGCATGAACCAGTATTTCTGCCCAAACACATGCCAAATATATTTACTTATATTATCTATGGACTGGTCCATGAGACTGTGAATCAGGAGGTCCCATTTCTTATTCCTGATGCTGTTTCTCACTATAGAGCAGGGGGTCCTCAAACTTTTTCAACAGGAGGCCGGTTCACTGTCCCTCAGACACTGTCAGGGGCCGGACTATAGTTTGGAAAAAAATGAACGAATTCCTATGCACACTGCACATATTTTATTTGTAGTAGTGCACAAAAAACAGGAAAAAAATGCAATATTTAAAATGAAGAACAATTGCGATCAACAAAAACAAACAATATTTCAATGTGAACTATGGGCCTGCTTTTGGCTAATGAGATGGTCAGTGTTAGGTTCCATATTTGTCACTGCCAGTCGTAGCGCGGGGCAGCCCGGGGGCGAGCCCCGCACTCCGCCCCCCCGTCCCGTCCCGTCCCGCCGCGCCGGCCCCGCAGAGAGCCGCCCGTGGGACTGCGGGGGGACGGGGCTGTCCCCGTCCGAGAGAAGACGGCAGACAGGACAGAGGTGGGGGGGGGGTGAGGACCCTGGCGGGCCGTATCCTGCCCGCGGGCCGTAGTTTGAGGACCTCTGCTATAGAGTGTTGCACAAATCATGTTGTTAAAGATTGTTATATTTGTTTGGCTTTTGTGAGGAGATAGATCTGTGGAAGGGAGAGGTTTTTGTCAGAGGTTTGAGAAAATAAATCAGGCTGTTATTTATATAAGTGCTCATTATGCTGGTGAGGGGCTTGTACTTCATCCTAATACTGTATTCAGGATTGTTGTAGAGATTTCTTAGTAGCAGTGATGTCTATGTAATGTTCTTCTGAAAGGCTTAAGGAAGTCATATTTCAGGAAAGATGGTTGTTAAACCGTGAAAAAGAGAACTATAATTCCTACCCATGATCAGGCTGTAGAAAACACATCATTGCTGACCACAATTCTCCATCAGGGTTTTTAGCTCAAGTTCAACACACACTGAAGATCTGAACAAGGACATGCGCTTCCACTGTATCATGTCCACTGAGTCGAATAAAATGGAGCTCCTTCTCCTGCCAAACTAGAGATCTTTGCTGCTGCAGCTCTTGTGAGAGAAATATGCATTAGCCCCTACAGGCACAGTCATTGTCTGTTGGTTCAAACATAAGCTACTTACTGCGAAACTGAGACTTACGTTTGAGAAACAGAACACGTTTATGGATAAGGTGGGAGACTGGGTGTTGACTGCCCACTTTGTTGATTGTATATATGCAAATCTGATATGGAGAGTAGTGTTCGGTCTGTGGAATTTTACTTGAATTTAACACCCAAATATGGGATCAAGGAAGCATACTGAGAGGAAATTGTTTATTAGACATATGCTCTGTGCGTGTTTGTGCATATGTATTCTATGGTGGTGCTATATATACATTTTATATATTAGCTAGATGTAGATGAAAAGGATGCTTTTTTGAAAGGTTTAATTTCTGAGAGGAAGAATGGATCAATTTACAAAAAGAACATACAGTAATAGCAAATCAAATTGACAGTTAAAAACCCTATAAAATTTCTAGCACATTAGGAAAGCATTATGTATCTCATTACGGATAGACTATAGGAATAGAGCAAAGAAAAGATGGCTAATTACACATGCTCAAACAGAGCACTTTGTGCAGATTGGATAGGATCATGAAATTAATCAAGTATACATGTTGAATTAGCCTTCAAAGGTCAAAGAAAAATAAGCAGGCTATGTGTGAAACCGATCTTCCCCAAAAAGCAAGTACACTGTACAAATTAATGTCTGCATCAAGACACTTTGTTAGCAGTTGACAAGACTTTCACACATGCTCCTGTCTCCCTAGGTGTATTAAATCTCCCTTTTTCAGAAAGAAATTATGGAGTGAGGAAAGAAGCATGTGATCCCTTACAAAGGACATTTGGAAGTCAAGCAAAGAGACCTTGTTATGAGTCTTTTTGATAAAATGTTCAATCTTCTCCCCAATGCCTTGTCTATTGAGAAAATGACAACATGATAGGGAGCTTGGCAGAATATTGAATCTGAATGTATGTGAGACTTCAGTACCCCCAATGGCTAAACTGTTGCTGCTGAGGTGATAGCAGAAGCCTCTCCATTTTTACCTGTGGGGAGCTTCAAAAAGTTTTTAGACTAATGTGTTTTGTTGGTTTTGTCACTGACTCAGAAAGTATCTTCTGCCTTAATTTGATTACAAAGGGAAGATTTTTTGTAACTTCTCAAATTGTATCTTTCACATATAATTTTACATGTTTTCTCAAAAGATCCTCCACTAATGCAAAAGATCTCTATTCTGTCATAAAGTGAGCTTTGCAAAAACCAAGTTGCTATAACAACCTTACTATAACACATTTTCAATCCAGAAACCATGCTCTCATGCTAGTCTTCCTCCTTCTTTTAGAATCACAGAATCATTTAAGTTGGACAGGACATTTGAGGCCATTGAGTCCAACTATTACCCTAACACTGCCAAGTCCACGATATCTGTAAATGTCACTTCTGCATGTCTTTTTAATATTTCCAGGAACTGTGACTCTACCATTTCCCTGTTCTAAAAGGTTGGATAACATAGATGGATACCCTCACAAATGAACACAAGGTTTATACATACTTAAAAAATTTCACAGTTTATACATAGATTTGAGAACATGCAACATTATGCACACATATTCCTTTCTTCATCTCTTCAACTAATCTAGAAACAAAGCCAAGATTAGAGGAAGAAAGTTGTCTTAGTTGTTTCTATACAAAAATACCTACTTTCTTTTCAATACGATAATTTTAAAAAGCCAGTGGGGAATATTAACTAGGACCATCGTTGGTTCAAATGCATTAATTGGCTGTTTGTGTGACTGGGATCCCACTGTGCCTTTCCTTTCCCTTCCATGCCGTGGCTTCTTGAAGCTGCTGACAACTGATGGAAGAGGAGTAGTTTTCAGACAACTTCATATATATTAGAGGACTAACTGAGGCAATTTTTGAGCCAGAGGCATGGGCAAAATTGTTTAAATTATATTCTCCCCATTTTTCTCATGAATTGCTCTCCAAAGTCCTTAAGAGTACTAAGAATTTGATCCTCTAACTAAAATAAGAAAGCACAGAGTAGTACAATTTAGTTTATGATGGATCTGTTTGCTAAGCACTGTTACCTTTCTAACTTTAAAATTTGCTGTCTGAAAAAATACCAATAGTCTTAGAATTGCATTGTCAAAAATGAAAAAATAGTACAGATGAATGCTCGCAAAAAGCCACAGCACGCAACTCAGCCTTGACCCTCTCCACTTCCATCTGTTCTCCCCAAGTAAATTATTACAGTGTGGACTCTCTACTTAAAGTGCTTCTGCTTGTGAAAGAAAACAAGCTGGGCTAAGCTATTAAGAAAATAACACTATTTTGGCTTTAAGGCCAAAGTGGGGGAAAATAACTTCATTTAGACTACTCAGAGATTTTTAAAACTGGAGTTGGTCTTCCCTAGTGTCTATTAAATGAATAAATCCCCAACCTTCTGCAGAAATCTGTCAGAACTTCAGATGAAAAGCTTTTGATGCATGCTATAATGATTGGTTTGGAAGTTGTTGAAGGCAGCAGGAGTGAAAATACTGGGGAAAAATTCTGTCCTCCAGGGCTGCAGAATGCTGGAGAGAATCTGCTGAAAACAATGGTTGTGGTAAAGGAACTTTCCTATGTCTCCTAAAGTACAGATTGAGGCTTGAAAAGCAAAAGTGCCCTTATTTGTGAATCAGAATGTTTTGGGCGTGTTGTTCCATGTTGCTCTGTGTGCCTTTGTCAGCCAGTACTGTGGCCTTCCTTTGTATCAGTGATCAAGGGATTTGGAGAGGGGGTGGGTGGAGGGGAATTACAGATGAAAGAATGAAGAGTAGGGAAATGATACAATTTTTTTTCTCTGGGGCACTGCCAGGGGTCTGAAGCAGAAACCTATTGCCAGTGATCAGCCAAGTGAGAGTGGTGCATTAAAGGGTATGTTTAGTATTTTTAAGAATTCACTTTTGCTAGGTGTTTGGATAACTTGGAATATTAAGGGCCAGAAGAGACTGTGTTCCTGTGTGTTTGCATTCTTGTGTATAGATAAGTGGGGTATAAGACAAAACATAGAGTTAGGCTTCCAGGCCTACTAGAGGCTGGACATAGGTGGGGTTAAGTAATATGGGACAATTCTGTTGGATGTTGGGGGAACATAGAAGTAAGATGGACTTTAATTGGATAGTATGGGGGATGGGCACTCTAGATGTGATAAAAATGGGGAGATTGTTATGATTTTTCTCTTTGGATCACCGAACTTTGCCAGTAAAGCTGCTTCTCCTCTTCACTCTGTGTTTTTCGATTTTTTATCTGTCGCCCTTATGGCATCAAGAGCACACTTAGTTGCATACTTTGCAAAACAGAAGCAAAATATCTGGCAGCATTTAAGATTTTAGGTCTGTGAAGACATGGCATTTCCTGACAACTGTATGGAAGAGGAAGAAGTAAAGACCAAGTCCTCATACTGAGTTGACAAATGAGGTGGGATTGAAAAAAAGGGAAGCTGGAGTATTTTTTTCATCTTTACTGCTGGTAGAAAAATATGAAAACCAAGTTGAGAGTCTTGCTGGAAATAATACTGAGAAACAGCAAAAAAAAAAAAGAGCCGATAGACACATTCAACACTAGTGATCCCAACAAGGGATAGGAACCAAGGAGTAGTGGGAGTCCTTGATCATGACACAGGTTCCATGTAGAGTGAGACACCAGGGATCTTGCCTTGAGAAAGGCACTGTGATTCTGGATTGTTGGGAGAGAAATTTCCCATACAGAAGCAAAAGCATTAATGCTTCTCTGCAAGAGATGTGGACATCTGTGTGCTCTTCTGAGCAGACATACTCAAGAAAGATAATTCAAATTGTAAAAAATATGAAGAAAGGCTACTAGAGTAGCTAAGACAATGGAGAGCCTTATTTTACAGAGATTAGAGGAACATCTCTTTAGATTAGCAGTATCAAGGATAGGCAGGGATGATTGCCATCTACACACACATCAGGAGAGTAAACACTATGGAGGGATAAAAAACACATTAAGACAAAGAACTGTGTTGGGAAATGAACAAAAGATCTACGCTATCTGTTAATAAGAAAAAGATAGAAATTAGAATAAGGTTTTCAAGTGTCAGGGCAATGTGAAAAACCTCTCCCTGAAGATTTTAGAAAAGGAGTTTCATAGGTTTACAAAAGGAACTTTGTGATGCTTCATTTAAGATTTAAAGTGCTGTCCCTGGTGGTCCAGACTCACCTACCCCATCCCATGCTCCTGAACTGAATAGATGTGTATGTTACTGGGCTGAGATCTCTCCCAACCTCATGTAACTTTGGAAGCATAAGAGATTGACTAATTAGAGCCAAGGAAAATAATTTCCATGACCCCTAACAGCAGTTTAAATAAGAGATTACAGAAAATCTTGTTTAGCTTAGAGAAAAGCAAGCTCAATTGCCCAGGGAAAAAAAAAAAGGAAAAAAAGGAAGGACCAAACAAGAGAAGCAACCAGTGGAAAACAAGTTCAAGATTTTAAGATAAACGTTTAATGGTAGCAAGATGGAGACAGTCTGAGAATGCCCAAGTCTTGCTTTTGAGTGTTAGTGCTAGGGAAAATGATGAGTAAGGCTTGGCCATAAAATGGGAAATGGAGCAGCTTTATGAACTGTGACTACTACTATCCCAGGAAGAAAAAAGCAGGAGAGCATAGAAAGAATTGATGATAATGTGAATATGGCCCTGAAACTGTGCTTCAGCTGAAACTTCCCTTGTATAAGACCTGTTAAATGACAATTTGTGCTCAGGAATAATTTTGAATGAACTTTATAGCATAGATGAAGAGAGGACTCTGGATTGGGCTCTTTCTTTGAATGAGCTGAGCTGTTGCAGCAAGTTTTCTTGACTGAAGTTTACTTCAGAAGTAGGTTATCTACCTTTGCAGTGACAGTAGGTGGCTAATATTGAGTTGATAAACTGACCACAGAAGTTGCCCTGAAGGTCTTATGTCGTATTTGGCAAGGCAAGACAACACTGGTGGGCGGACGTGGAAGAACACTAACATGCAATCTGAGCAACAGGTGTCCTGGCTCCCTGGTATATACTCCTTAGATATCACAGAGACATCCATTGAAGATATGTTCAAGATGTTTAGAGAACTTGCATATCTGGCAAGTCCAAAGGGTCTTACTGGAGCTGTTGGATGGAGGAGCCAACAGACATTACATGAAACATTAAATCTGTGACCTATGGATTTCATCTGCCCTGTGGCCCAGCCTCAGTGTAATCCTGGCAGGGCTGTTAAGCAGCAAGCTTAAATCAGAGAAAGGTGAATAGATCCTACTGTTGTGGAAGAAAACCAGTTAGAGGCTAGTAGCATATGTGTGCCCCTGGCATGAAAAGCAGTAGAGTAACTTGCCAAAATAAGCCAGTGCAAAAAAAGATCCAAAGCTGAGCATGATCAAACATCTTCAGTGTGTGTTGCCAAGATTTCGGTATGCTGAAGTGAAGATAAAATGACACCTTGAAAAAGCATTAGTGATAGAAGACACCAGCAGCTGGGAATAACTATCTGACTATGTGGAGCAGGAAAGACAGCCTACTGGTATTAGCTTCTTGCCTTTTTATCAGGAAGATGCTAGTGAACTAGAAAAGTACTGAACAGGATATGCTACAATGGGCAGTTGAAAGATTCAGACTGCTAGTGTGAAGAGAGCTCAAAAAGTAAGCAGCACAGGAGAATATGTTGTAGGATTAGCAGTAGGTGCAGAATGGGATTTAGTTTAAATGAGTGTGAATTTCGATGCAATTAGGAGTTAACTTCATTAGGTGGATTAGAGGTTAGTACTCTACAAATTTTCTTCTAAAAATTTAGTATTGACTCAAACTTTTTGTTTCTTTGTTTCTTCACTCAGGAGTTTGGTTTGATGGAAAAAAAATCCATTTCATGCCCAAATTTGAATTTGGAGAATACTAAGCCAAGGACTGCTCAGGCAACTGAAAAACTTAAGTATATCGAAAATGAGACAAACTTGAGAGCCTTTATCTGGGAGATTTATGAGCTCTCATTTTGCACAGTGAGACAAGGTTTAAATAACTCAGATGAAACTTGGTTAGATATTGTGTACATTACAGTTAGTCTCAGAAGAATTCTTTATTATTTCATTTGAAGTTGTATTTTAGTGTACTGAAGGATCAGATTTGTAAAGGATTCTTTCCTACTTAAAGGAATGAAATGGAAAAGGCAGGGGTTTTTACAATTGAGTGACATCCTCGTAGTAAACTTCTGCAAATCTGATTGAATATTTTGACCTTTACCTCAGAGCAGGTCTCTTCTGAAAATATGTCTTTAATAAATATTTCAAAGGCACTGAGGTTATAGGTCTTGTAAGCAAACTTATTCAGTGCCTAATCTATTGCTACTGAAGTCTTATACAGTTAGGAGTTTGTAAACTCTAAAGTTCTGAAGTCTGCGAGACTTCAGAATAGTGTAGTTATATGCAGCCTCCCTGGAAGGAGGATATGTGCCACAAACTGGGCTTTTGAAGTCTTTAAGTGCATGCGTATGGGAAAAAGGCAACCACTGCACAGTTCTTGTGAACCTTCACAGGCTCTCTTTAATGTACTTGCAGGAATGTAGCCACATAGGCTAAAGTCTGAGTTGCTGGTGTGGTTTGAGATTAGTTTTTGCACTTTAGTACTCAAAATTATGGTCTGGCCTAAAACAAAATAAAAATTTCAGGATTATGGCCCTGTATACAGCTGAGAGAGCAGAAAATCCAGAAAGCTTTTATAAATATATTAGATGGTTAATTGTTCAATTTAGTGCTTGGTTTGTAACGAAATCAGACACATATGGTAATAAGACTATGGTTTTTACTGTTATAATACACTTCGGGACATTTTGAATATGCCGGGTGCAATGGTATATTAAACAAAATTGTAGTTCTGCATTTGACAATTTGGCTTTGTTAGAATAATACAATTTGGTTTTATTGTAGCAGTGAAGAGGGAAACACTTTGATAATAATGTGCTTTCATTATCCATTTGTATTACTTTTTCCTACTCAATAATTTATTTTTATTTTTTAAGCAAAACAGACAGCCTTTACAAACGAAGAGGTTGATTAAAAAAAAAAAAAAGAAATCTCAATCTGATTAGTTCTGTTTTCAATAACATTTAGTAAGGAGATTGTTGGCATAAGGACACAACTATAATATACATAAGCTCCCCATATATTCCAGACAGGTTTACAGTAAAGCCAAAATATTAAAAAAATATTAAAATCAGCATGATAGTAAAAAGTTATTGCACTTGTGATTCTCTCAGGATGAGAGAGAGAAATGGTTTGGAAAAAATGATGTCTTTTATTAGGCTAACTGCTATAATTGAAAAAAGTGTGAAGAAGGATGTATAATATCTTGGTTTTTTCCCACCTGTATCCTACCTTGTCTAATAAAGGTATTGTCTCTTTCTTCAAATCTTGCTTCTTTTAAATCTCTCCATGAAAGATCTTATTAGGATGCCATTTGTATCTTACGTCCCTTTACCATTATGTTCAGCTACCTAGATCTGGTCATTCTCTTTCAGAGCCTACTCTTTTCTTATGCAGCTGTATTTTGGCCATTTGCATGAGTGGCCATGGATAGCTCTGCTACTTCCTTTCTGCTCCTGATGCCCTGTCTTGCTTTTCTCACAATTAGCATTCTATACTTTTTCCCTAGTGTCAGCCTCAGAAAAAACAAAACAAAACAAACACACACCTTTTGTATTGGTTGTCTGCTAATCTACTAATTTTGTATTTTCTCTCTAATCTGTAGGTAGGAGACACCCCAGGAACAGGATAGAATATCCTTTTGGTTATCTAGATTGACACACCAAATGTGCCCGAGGCCATGCTGTGCACTCCTGTTGGCTTGCTGCTCTCCTTAGGGGCAATTTTAAGGAAGTTGGATTCTGTTAAATCTGTGGCTGGGAGATATCTGTGTCGTGGTCTGGTCCATACTTAAGGTGTCTGATGGTGGGTCCTGTCTGCCCACAAGGTGGACTTAAATCTTTGGCTGTGCATCCTTTGTTTCCCTCAAAAGGAGAGAATATCTGCATCCAGTGCCATGGGCTAGTTGTCAAGTTGGTATTAGGTCAAATGTTGGACTCGATGATTTCAGAGGTCTTTTCCAACCTAGTTGATTCTGTGATTCTGTGATTTTGGTATCCAGCCTTAACCTGCCCTTCAGATTCCCATCTTACTGCTTTGAGTTGCTTTTTTTTGTAATAGAGGCATAGTCTGTTCCAGCTTTTAGCTGTGGTCAGTCATTAAATAAGATGGCATTATTCAGCTAATTAAAAAAAAAAGTCTAGCAGGAGAATGGAGTGCAGACTTCTGCAGGATGTAAAATTAACCTTAAGTGAGTGAGAAAAGGAAACCGCAAATTAACAAACCAGCTGCCATTATTCAGTTACCACACTCGGCTTTCCTCTCTGTGTTAATCTGATTGTTACATGGTTTGGGAAGTTTAGCTGACTTGCCGTATCAGCACAAAGTGCAGAATCTCACTGAGGAGATCACACAGTGTTTCCAAAAGCATCTTAAGGAATTTATAGCTTGTGAATTGCAAAAGCAACTCTAATTAGTCCCGAGAGGCAGTTGCATAAGAAAAACTGAGAACACCACCTCGTCATATTTGCTGCCTTCTTGCAATTTTCATATGGGATTCTGATAATGAATGTTTTCCAATAACTGGAGCTGAGAGACCTGATGGCTAACAACATTCCTGAGTAAACAGTAACCTGTACTTGCAGTCCCACTAAGATCATTTGGATGCTGGTAGTTTTGCTGTGTGTCAATGTTGTCACAGTAGCACAGAGATTTCAATTGGAAAATTCTGCAGCCACCTGGGAAAATGCCTGAAGGAAAATGCAAGTCTTGGCAGTCTAGCAGTAGCCAAACCACTTGGCAATGTGTAGTTCTTCGGTATCTTTTTATTTCCATTTTGTGAGGTGTAGGTTTTGTTTTTAAGCTCTGGAGGTATGAATTCTCCTCAGTGCTTTTCTAATGGTGTGTATTCCTACATTATGGAAATTGATGGAAGTTTTGTTGTAGTATCAATGGACTTGATTTTAGATAGTCAGGAGCATGGATATGGGTGAATGGAAACCATCACTCTTGAAGAATACCTTTTAAGTCTTACCATATTTCATGACCCATTCTCATGCTTTGAAATAGTGCAAACCACCTGCCTGCAAAAATCTGTGGAGTCTGAATTTAAAATTTCCCCTCATGTGGGGTCAGTTGTGTAGGGATTAAAATATCAGACCCATTGATAGATGGCAATCTAAGAACTCCTTAGTCTGTTACAAAATTACCAGTTCCAGCCTAGTAACAGTTTTCTTGCAATTCGCTGCAAAAGCAAATGTGAAATCATGTGCTGGTTATCTTAGACTTTGCAGACTTGTATGCCTCGATTTACCAGTCATCAAGAACACTTTTATTTGATAATTAGCTGAAGCCCCTCAGGTCAATATGCATAACTCAGTGGTATTATGTATCAGTAGGTTGGACATTATGTGAAATATAAGAAATTATCTCCTTAATCCCATAATTTACAGTTGTCTACCCAATTCTGATATTCTTAATTCCTTATATTGGGACAGAGGTTTTTGGAATAGTATTTCTGAAGTGAATATTTTCAGATGTGAATACCTAGAGTTAGGCATTGTGAAGAAAACAAAGTGTCTAGAGAGAATAATGGGAATTGCTGGAAGTTCTATATTTTTTAAACTGTAATGTTTATTTGGTTACTTATATATGGATTTATGTGCTTGTCATTAAACACCCAAGTACAAAACACTTGCCCTCAAGTAGTTTATGATTTCTCTTCTATTTATCATGATTAGTGGATGATTGCAAATCCCTTACAGGAAAAGGAAGAAAATCTTCACTCTCTTCACTGGTGAAAAAAAGAATATTTGAATGAGCATCTTGATGGTTAAAGAGTTTTATTAGTTTTAAAGGTAAAACAGTACCTCAGAGGTTTGGGAGAGAAAAATAGGGAAAGGTGAGAAAGAGTTATGCAGGGTAGGTAGAAGGGATGAAAAAACCCTGAAAATTGTGTATCATGGAGAGATCATAAAATTAAAGAGATTATTTCTCATTTAACCTCTGTGTTTGATCATGAATTAAAAGAAAATTTGAAAAGAGAATTTGATTGGAATCAAAAGATTTGCCTTTTTTGATTGTTAGTTTTATTTTTAATTTGTAATTCTTGGAAAATCAACTACTTAGACAATGGCAGGATTCCTGATCAGTATTCACCTATGGTATTTACCAAGGCAAATCAAGCTTTCTAAAAAGATATTTGCAGAACTATAATACTTCATGTTTCTCAGTCATGGTCTTTGTTATAGATATAGTGGTCTCTGACTGACTGAAACACAGAACTGGGCACTTGCTGAGATCACATTAGTTTGAGGTATGCTGAGTGTCTATTGGAGCTCATTGACTCACTGAAGCAGTACCTAATACAAACACACTTCAGACCGTTTACCAGAGTAGCAGGTAAGTAACTATTTATTGAAAAACTACTGCACCAATAGATCTATTCAATAAGATGTTGTCTATGCTGTATATTTGATAAAATATGAATAACGGAGTGTTATCACAGCATCTTCGCTCTTTAATAGAGGATAAGCATCTCTTTTGCAATGGTATTTGTTTGTTAAGTGCTCAAGAAAGGTGATCTATCTTCCCAGTGCATGAAATTGTGACAATAATGTACTCCTCAGACATTAATTCTGCAGTCTTATATGCTAATAAGCATATTTTCTAGGCCATTAAATAAAATACATAAAACATTGAATGGCTTTGAATATCTAATTAAAAGCCATTCAGCCTCACATTCCATTGACAGTGAGACACCATCCTAATATTCCTGTATCAGATTAAAACACAAGCCTGTCTTCTCTGGGTTTGCACATGCTGAGAGAATTGCAGCAGAATGTCTTTGATCCCTAAAGGAAGACAGAAAGGACTGTGAATAGGCTTGATCTTTGTCTGATTCCTGAAACAATATTACTAAATTGATCAGGTCAGAAATATGTGCAGGTCATAGTAAGGGAGAAGCATATCAGGAGTTATGGAGAGGAATGTGAGAGATAGGCTATTATCAGCTGCTTCTCTGCAAATCTGATCAGTCCCTCCTTAGTAATGCTGCAACAGAGAGGTTGGAGTAAATCTCAGGGGAGCTCCATCATATTCCACTGTCTTGGGTTGCTTAGTTTTGTTGTCCCTAATTTAAAAGATGTCTGTTTTGTGCTTTTTCTAGTGGTTACTTTCTTGAAATTCGCATCTGACCTTTACTTTTCCAAAGCTTATGTCTGGGTGGCTGCTGACCCTTCAGATAGACCCTGTGATTTTGGCTTAATTGCTTTTGCCAACAGGTCAGGCAATTTGCACTCCTCAGGTGACCTTGCAGAAGATGTAACGAAAAAAAAAAAAAGCAATATTGGTAGCAAAAGGAAAAAAAAGGTTGAGAGAGATGACATTTCGAAGTGCCTTGAGTGCTCCAAAGAAAGACTTAAAGGACCCTCTGGTCTTTCCAGCCTGTTAACGAATAAGTTTAATGAGCAATAGGCTGAGAGTCAGTCAAATGATGAATGAGGCAATGGTTATCTCCAAACAACTAATTTACTGTAGCTTTTATCTTTGAGGCAGTGATCTTTCTAAGAGGATCTGCAGATGGCTACCATTTATTTAGATAGATGAACTCATTTACAGGCAAAGGAGAGTAAGAGACACAAAGACTGACATTCCTACCCTGTAGTTACAGGGTAGTTCTACACTGTAGTTACAGTGTCAAGCCCAGGGTCTCTACTGTCCTTGGGATGCTCATCTGAGGAGGTGAGTAAAATGCTAAACGGATCCAGAGAAAAACGGCTGCAAAGGACAGATAAGGACTATGTTCCTATGAATCCATTTCTATGCAGAGATCAAAAGAGGGTGAAAACCAGAGGAATGCTGATATGCCATGTCATGGCAGTCACCCTTGAAAGTGAGATTAGTTGGCAATAGACCTACTTTGAAGCGATCTTGATGACTAGGGTATGAATCAGGAGCGTAGGGATGGCAGACTGTGGACATCTGCCAACAGCTCTTGGCTGCATGTATTTTATGTGGGTCACCACTGAGTTTGCGAAACAGGCCCTTCTCATGTAAAGATCAGAAGGACGTTCAGAGAGAAGGATGAAGTGAGACAGAGAACCTAAACAAAGGGTAGGAAAAGGATGGGTGAGAAGTGCTGAAGGAAGGTTGAAGAGGGAGATGGAAGAGGTGCTAACTTAGCATGGCAGGCAGTCTGCAGCCTTAAAAATGAGAGCTAGCCAAGAGATTCATAATCGTTTAATTGAGGGAATGACAGCAGGCCAGGAGGGCTGACATGTACCAATTAGATTGAACAGAGCAAAGGAGGGAGTGCACTCAAATGCTCTCTAAATTGGAGGGAGATGCACAAGAAGAAAAATGTTTGCAATGACTTATCAGAATCATTAGCAGTGTTCCTCCAGGACATTTCTGCACTGTTCACAACGAGTCCTTTACTTGCTTCTCTATTAAATCTTTCTTTTTTTTTTTTTTTTTTTTTTTTTTTTTTTTTTTTTTTTTTTTTTTTTTTTTCATTTACTAGCAGTTTTTGCCTGATCACACAGTTTTTATTCAAGATTTCCCTTTCAGTCTCATGTTAGTGAGGATTTTGCCTGCGCAATAGCTAAAGTATTTGGTCCTTTAAACTATTATTTCAGTATTATAAAGCCATTATTCATCAGTACTCAATTTGTGCTTGTACCTGACTTGTGCCCTACCTGAATTAAAAAAAGGACACTGAAGGAAACCATAAGCCAAAGCCTATAGAGCAGGAGAGAAAGGTCCACTTCTTACAAGGCTTTGAGCACTGTCACTGTGCAGTGCTTTCTAAGAAACACTTTCTACTGATGAACAAAGTGTAATTAATTTTAAATTAATTTCTAATGTTTATAAAAGTTGTAACATGTCAGTCAATAGAATTGTACTTAATTGAGTGAATTGCATTTGTTTTTTTTTTAGTAGTTTCACAGTGGATAGAAAATTCGAAAAGAAGCACTTCAATTTCTGAACAGGTACATTCAAACTTTTCTGTGATAAAAGGTATAAATGCTGAAGACATCTAAAGTGGCTTGTCATGGATTTTAAAAAAATTTAGAACACTTTTTGAACTTCTAATCATTGTGATGTGAAGGAAATTTTGCTTTGCTTTGTTTTCCTCTTCGATGTCTACATTTATGCTGCCCTTAACATATGAAGTTCTCCTCATGACTGCGTCCTTTGCTGAACTTTTCAACTGTGCCACTGGCATCAAAATACGTTTTAGATTTACCTCTGACTCTCCACCAGCAAATATCCTTTTATGCTCACCTGATATCAAGGGGTTGAATATCATTCCAGTCTCTTTAATTTAGACTACCTTGTTATTTTAACTATTTTTTTTTATGAAGATTTAGTCCCCACATTTTCACAACTTCTTTCATAGCTATTTTTGTTTACCTTAAACCTGAGTTAAGTGTCTTCTACCTTATCTATACTTGTCTTAGAAATAGACTGTGTGATTGGCAAGAACATTCTTGCAAGAATTTTTTGTTTTGAAAGGTGACTGAGGACTTTTATTTTTTCACCTGACACTTCAGGTTCTTGTCCTTCAGTAGAAGTGAATCTGCTTTCTGGTTCAGAAGCTTATTGCTAGGAACAAAGACTTTATGTTTACTTATTTATTTTCATTATTTGGTACCATCTGGAGGTGACTTATTCTGAGGGAAAAGAAAAAAGAATCAAACTTTGCAATGACAGAGGACCCCAAGAACTTTGATTACTATCCAAAATATTTTGAGAGGTAATAAAAGCAGACAGCATGCCATTTCTTGATGATATTTCTCTTCACACATTCTTTCAGAGCTAATCCAGTGCTCTGAGGAAGGGTGCTTATGTGTGAAAGAAAGAGTTCTTCATTGTCACAGACCTTAGCATACTGCTCTGGTACACGTGCCTGTGAAACACATTTCATGCCTCATCTGTTACCTAAATGAGATGTGAAAACAGTTCACACCTCGTTTACATTTGCGCTGTTTTATGGAACAGCATAGATGCAGTTCCACTGAAAGTAACGAAATGAGGTCACCAACCCCCTTCTCTCTCCTTGGATTGCATCCACGTGGCCTGATCCTTTCAGTTCACTAAACTGGAAGTGAATCTATTTCTCTGAAGAAAGTTACTACAAAAAGCCAGCATCCTCCAGCATGCGGCAGTCATTGGCATTTTCCAGAGATATAAGCTGTCCACGCTGAAAATAAAAATATAGGCTATGCATTTACATGAGATATCTGAACATAGAGTGATTTCTTCTGCAATGAACAGAATATAATAAAGGTGAATAAACAGGAAAATTGACTAAACTGATATGGAAATAACACCACAAAAAGTAGAAGAAATCCGTGCACCTGCGCTACCTCCTCCTTGCAGCAGACAAATGCAAAGAATGTTTCCAAGAGGCTGAGGGCAGCTGAAGGTCAGAGCAGTTCTATGGCTCTGGGACTCCCTGGTGCTGTTTAAAATCCACTTCTGGAGACTGCAGAAATTTTAACTCCAGAGCCTAGTCCCTTGTTTCCTTATAATTTATACCAGAAGGTAAAAGTACAAAATCGTAGCTTTCTTTAATTATTAATTTCTGAACTTTTTTATAAATCGCTGTGTAAGAGAGGACAAATGCAACCACTTCTGTTCTTTCGTCAGCTGATTTCTCAGTGTTGAAAACAGTGGAAATGTAGACCTTACAAGGTACCATTTCCATTTGTCGTCTGACTAATGTTTCAGAAAACACAAACTGAAAATATTCGATTTCTTTGCTGGGGTACCCTTATTTTTCTTGTAGTACTCTGTTTTTTCCATTAGATCAGGGTTCACTGACTGGACTTCACCTCACATAACTGCGTATGATATAGCTATTTACATCTGAGCAGTCAGCCTTTGCTGCTGTGAATGGAAAGAGACAAATATTTCAGTAGCATGACTATTCTTGTAGGAGAAGATGGAGCATGATATAAAGCATGATAAAAGGCAAGAGCCTTTTACTATCTGAGTCTACAAAGGAAATGTAAGGTGCATGTGTATTTAGGTTAGGGGAGATTAATCTCTCTCCTTTATCTTCTAATGTAAGGAAGACCTTAGGATAAAGGAGAAAATTCTCTTGCTTTCCTGAGAGGAGGCAATGCATATCTTCTCAATGTCCTGCACTAGAGATGCTAATGGTTCTCATTTCATTTGATAACTACCGGAAAGGCAGATCAGGGATGCCAGTGCATAAACAAAGAAGCAAGGAAACCAATATTGTCTTGGCTCCCACAATGTGACAGCAGAAGTATTATTGGCCAAGTGGAAAAGGAAAAAATCTATTGAGGAATAAATGTTATTTCCAAGCTTTTTAAGGGGAATCACAAACACTAAGAATGAACAAACTGGAAAGTATAAAATACTGGTTGTGTTTGCAAAAATTGCAAGAGGGAATGTGCTGGACCTTGTGGAGACATGTGAGACTATAACGTGCTGACATGCTTGTCTTACAAGGCTCTGGGGTTAAGTCACTATATGAGCATGAAAACTTAACAAGTGGGTTTATTCTAATGGCTGGCTCTTTGGCTCAGTTCTGTATGGTGCTGTGGCCCCTCAGGCACCACTGGAGGAGGTGTCTGGAGTGTTACACAGGATCCCTCTCTTTGTGCTCAGGTTTAACGAAACAGAAAATTGTCTGATTTGTTCCATCATTCAAAGCTGTACCTAGCAATAGTGTTAATGATTTTCTCCCTCTCTGCACAATGATACTTCTACATTTTTCTGTTATTATGTGCGCATTGTTTCTGCAGCCCTCAGGCAGGGGAAAGTCTGGGAGGTGTGTGGATTGTGCTACATGGTTTAACACAGTTCAAAGCAGATTTGATGTACCTTTCTGTTGTGTAGGCAAGTGTTTAGGCTGCTTCACTGGGGAGCAGCACCACACTGACTACATTTCTGACAAAATACATGCCCTTCTCCTACTTTGCAACTTGCCACACCTTTGCGAGTTTCAGAAAAATCTCAGCCCAAGGCTTTTTCTAGCCTTTGCTATGCTGCACGTTTCAGATGTGTATTTTGTTTCCCATTTTTGTTATGTTTTGCTTTGCTTTCACTTCATTCTGGCTGCAACATGTTGGAGGATTTAAGCCATGATTCCACCCTTGGTTTTCCTCTGCAAGAAATCTTCTTGAGACACCCTAGGAAAAGGATGTTCCTTCAAAGCATATCTGGAACCACTGGAAAGAAGAAGCAATATATTAATTGATGAGGAAAATTTCTCCAAGGCCAAATTACTGTGTGTGGATTGATTGGAAATATTTGCAGTGAATCTTACCAGACCTGAGAAAGTAGGTGCAGTGTCTAGTTTTACAATGAGAAATTTGACCAACTTCAAAGATACTAATGAGATCTGTAACATTTTGTGGACTGAAAATAATGAGGGAAAAAGCCCGCAAAACACATCTCCTCTAATTTGCACAAACTAGATTTGCTAACTTCTGGGTTGATATATGTGTATGAGCTTGTAGCGTGATGTTGTGTGCGTTTTGATCATCAATGTAAATGACCACACACCATGTTGATGGCCAGTGCACTAAGTCCTCTACAGACTGTTGTTGTAACCTGACTGCATGACCAAAGCAGTGTCTGGCTATAAGCCAAAAGAATTAGTAGGCAGTATATGTTAGCAGGCAAATGGTCTTGTTGGTGCCAAACATGGCATAGGAAGAACTTCATGAATGAAGAACAGAACACCTGGAAGTAAATACAACGGGCATCTTGATTTTGAGGCTTTACATCTTTCTGATACTCATAGGAATTTAGTCTCATTTGAGTCAGTGGTGAGTCAAACTATACATGGTTTTCCTTATGTTTTCTAAAATACTTTGTCTTCTACTGAGTCAGTTTATTCACAAACTCTTGACAATCTCATATTTGAAGTTGTTTCAGGCCAACATAAATTGGACAAGCAGTTAGGTAATATTTTCCATGGATTGTCACTAAAGTCCTACTGGTGATCAAAACTGTAAAGCTCAAGGTTATGAAAGAACTTCACTGAGCATATTCTTCAGGTTAGTGTAAAGGTCAAAAACAAATATTCTTGAAGGGTTGTAATGGTTTGAAATCGGGTTTTTCTGCGGGGAAGAGGATGTTTGGGACATTTGTTTGTTCAAATAGTAACCCCCTGGTTTTTTTTAAGAAGCAGTTTTGTCTTGGGGGGAGGGGGAAGGTTGTTTTCTTTAAACTTATTTTTTTTTCTTGAGAAGGGAAACAGCCAACTTGGATGGTGAAACCTCTCCCCGGGTGGTTGTGGGAGGTGACTGCAGGACCGTATCTCACCAGGGGGCCCCCCTCCCCTGGTGACAGTGCTGGGGCAGGGGTTCTACCTGGCTGTGCCCCGCTGGGTCCAGCCCATGCTGGGGCTGGGGCTCTGCCCAGCTGTGCCCCACCGGGTCCAGCCTGTGCCGGGGCCAGGGTTGTCCCTGGGCTGTGTAGGGCTCCCCTGAGGCTGGGCAGGGCTTCTCCCCAGAGAAGGTACCTGCAGGCTGGTCTGGGCCATGCCTGGTTGCTGAGTCCCAAGGCTGTGCTGGGACCATTCCCAAGTGCCTGTGAGGGCTGGC
>VXBA01000530.1:492809-686525 GCA_013399895.1 Serilophus lunatus
GTGTAATCCTGGTAATTTCCTGCATTCAAACAAATTATTTCCTTTCTATTATATTTAGCTCTATGCATTCTGTCACGTAGTCAACTTTATTGTTGATGGGCAGCTTAGGCTCTTTCTTTCAAACTAATGATTTCATTGTCTGAAGCTCATGCTGGTATTTGAGACATATTTTCAAATTTGAAATCCCCAAATGCCAGAAATATGAAGTCAATGTGGCCATGGCAATTCTTTTCAAAATAATTGGGGAAAAGGGAACAAAACAGAAAAGTGAAACATATATAGCAATAGATGTTAAAAAAAATAAATCTTTAAAACACAAATGTCAAGAGAAGTAGTTAAGGAGTTTCTCCTTTCACTTAAAGCAACAAAGAAAGAAGCTGCTGTACCACAGACAGATAGAGAGAGGTGAAAATGATGCTGCTTAATGTGCAGTCATGCCCTGGATTTTATGCCAAGATCTCTCAGACACCTCACAAAAGAGAAGAGTACGTCAGTGGTTCCAGAGCAGTTTTGTTGTTAAAGCATGAGTGCAGGCAGTGGGGAGAGGTATTTCTAGAAAAGCAAGTCCAAAAATTGTCTTGCTACTTTCCCCTGCTGCTATATTTTTGATAAAGCCTCTCCAGAAGCCTCTTTGATGGGCAGAAAAGGCAAACTGAACAAACACTGGGATTTTTCCTTGCAAGGTTGCAGATTGAGGCAATGTGTGCAGGGCACAGGAGCCTAGACTGACCCATAAACAAGCTATTACGGTACTAAGTCTTCCGTGTCTGGTTATTGCAGAGCTGCAAGGGTAGACTGTTATTAGTGCTATTCCTTGAAGACAGATTTACCTTTCACAATCTCCATCATTTCACACAGAACAGTGCTAGGGCAGGTCAAGCTTTATAAATGCCAATTTCCTGGCACAAGTAATTTCCTGGGTCCCCTTACCTGCTCAGAGCACATCTCCCCGTTCTGGTAATGCTGTTACCCTGGATTTAAGCAAAGCTCTCTGTAGGTATGGTGGGCTGCTCTCAGAGCCATTTGCAGGATTGGGCTCAAGAAACTAACGCTCTTAGGTTTTTATTGTAATTAAAGGTACTGGAAATTAAGCTGTTGTTTTAAAAGGTGGTCCAGTGATGAGAAAAGAAAAAAAAAATCACAACCCAAACAATGAAAATCTGTCTCCAAGTTTTTTATCTCTGACTTGCAAAGCAATGTGATTTTTACATGGAATTTGTATGGGACCACATGGCATCTTCTTGTCACGTGGATGGCATACATTCACTGCCCTAGAAGACAGGAAACATTTCTCTTGTGCCCTTAGGTGGGGGCATCTAGACTTGTGGATTTAGGGGTGGAGATGACTTCTGGTGAGCAGTTGACCTGTCTCAGAGTGCATCTGCAGCTTGATTGCAAATAAGTTGTAGTCCTGCCTCTTTTTCTATCTTTCTTTGTATATATGCATGTACAACCTTGCTTTTGTTAAATACAGATTTCCTCAATGGTTATTCATCAAGGGCATGCATGTATTTCTATCAAATCAATTGCAATGGGACACACCAAACTTCCCAAAGCAAATACAATCTGCCTGCTGAATATCCACTAGAACATAACATAGAAGCCAAATCTCATCTCAGTCCTTTCCTTGGGAATACTGACTCGTCTCACTCCAACATTGTAGAGCTCCTGTTATAATGTTCCTACCCAATTATGCTTAAAACACAGTGGTATATGGAGTTTCTATATAAGGAACAAGCTAATGTGTTTTGTCACCCAACACACGGTAAAAATGTTTCAGTTCCCAGGAGAAATGGTCTGTGTGTGTGTGAGTTACAGCCACACAAGTCCAATGGCATATATTTTCTGCAATATGTGTTTCATTTTCTGAAAGTGAAATAAAACCAGTAATGTCATTTTTTCCTGCTTTATAGGAGAAGAAAAAAAGCACTAGGTCCTGGTAGAAAAATATGAAGAGAAGGAACAGAAAGAGGATTAAAGAAATAGTATTAGCAGCATGTATGTACTTACTAATGGGAGAGAAAGAGGAAATTGAGTTAAAGGAGCGGATTGGCCCTCTTGTGCTTTGATATCACTCACAGGGTAACACAAGGGAAGATGTGTGTAGTTTTCCCGTGGATTTTGATGGAGGTGAGTATTTTAGGTAAGCCAATGCAACCAGATTATCCTGCATGATGTCCATCACTGTGGAGCTATGATGAAAAAAGTGGCTGGTCTAGGGGGAGCAGCTGTTGGGAGAGGGTGCGTTACATGATGTGACAGCCTGCTTCCTCATTTGTCAGCTCCTCTGCTGTGTCTTGGTCCATGCAATTCCCAAAATGGAGGTCCAAAGAGCAGTTAGACAGTACATGTATTTTTATTTGCTTATTAAGCAAAGAATTGCAATGAAAACTCTTAATATCTGTTACCCATCTCCTTCCAAATGCTGCTAGAGTCCCTTACCAATACTTCTTGTTTAAAAGAGACTTGTTCTGCAGTATCCAGACATTAGTGCTGAAGAGATGCAGCCTTTGTCTGCAGGCCTGCTGCAGACACATGATCTGCAAAAAGCCAATCTAACCTCTCTTTGCCTCTAAAATGTGCAAAATTATCAGGAGACTTCTCAAATAGACTGCAGAGTGCTTGTGGATCTGGGACAGAAGTATTTTATGACTGCTGCTGTGAGTGTAGGTCCACATGACTTGTCCTTTTTCCATAATTACTGTTTAACTATATGGGGGTTTTATCTCTGAATGGATGAGTTCAGTGCATAAAAGAAGGAGGAATTATTGTAAAATCAAACAAGAAAGCAGTAGAAAGGCTTTAGGAAAAACATTCGGCTGATGGGGAGGAGTGGAGGAAGAAGCAGACCCTGGTGAACTAGTGACTGATTTGATGACACAGGAGACAATCACAGGGTCTCCTCCCAAGCCATTGTCAAGTGGCGAAGTGCTGCCAAGGAGGTCATTAACTGGTTAAATAGACTTTTGGAGAAGAGGAAAAAGGGATGGCTGCTCCATACAGGTTATACAAGCCTGTGTTTTAGCAGGATTATGTGAGAGCCCTTCAAATTCCCCGGACCACATCACATTCCCAGGTATGTCTGCCTCACGTGCTGCCATCCTCACAGGACCACTCTGTCCAAGGCAGAAGTCCATATTGGAAAGCAGTGCTCAGAGATGATATTGCCTCCACATTCTCTTTGAAGAAGCTGTTAATCCTTCTCTGCTCAGTTCCAGATGACTCATTAACCTCCAGTTCAGATGAATGGAGGCAAATGTCCCACTTTTTTCATAGGACTTCTCGCCTTTCAACTTCAGGCAAGGGTTTAACCCATTCCCCTTATAATGCAGTCTGTTGAATCACATGACTTGTAAATTAAAGTCTTTGAAAATTTCCTGATACTCATTACACTCAAGAAAAGTGAGTTTTAAGACCACCCTAGTGTTTTGATCTTGACGCTTCACTTTGTAGCAAAGATTCCCCTGTCAGGACAATGCTGTACCCCTGTTCTTTAAATCTAGCATCTTTCCCGAGTTTTTCCATCTACTGCTTCATTTTTTCATTCCTCTAAGTCTACCTAAAACAATCACTTTAATTCCTAGTCTTTTCCCCATGATAGTCCATTTAATCAGTGCCTCCTTAATCTTTTGCACAGCTCCTTGCATCTCTCCTTGTTTCCTGCAATCCCTCTCAAAACACCTCTTGGCCACTTTACCGAGTAAGAGTGCCTGTTCCTGCTACATTGCCCTCTATATGGCCACCACAATACTGCTAGTCACAAGGGCTCTCTATAGGGAGAAGTGGTTCTGATGTTAAAATGGAAACACTTTACAACCCGAGCCATTTGCATGGGAATTTTAGTTTGGGAGATCATCAGAAAGTGTCAGATGAAAACAATGGTTTTGCCCTATACTTGTTTGTGAGACTAGAGAGGTTATAAGAGTTAAAGTAAAGGTGCAGACTTTCAGTTTTGAAACAAAGTAATTTTTTTCAGAGTGTGGATATAAAATTTTCATTCATTGACGACTTAAACTGGTTTAGGTTTTGGCATGTTCAAAATGAAACAAGGTTTGAAATATCTATATTTCCTTGCATAATGAAACTTCTTGCATATTCTGAATACTCCTGCTTCCTACTACTTTTAGAAGAACCCTTTTCAGGTTGGCATATTCTGAGATGTACTTTTACATACCTTTTTGTGGTACCTTTCTTCTCACCCAGTTACAGTGTTACCAACAGCGATGTCCTGCTTTTCAAGCTCCGCTCAATTTACTGTACCAGAACTGTAGCTGGAGTGGCACAACCCATGTCTTAGAAAGTTAATTTAGTGTAAAACTACCAAAAGTTAAATACCAGTTTTTCCCATTTTGTTGCAGAGGAAAAATCTTTGTATATCTTAAGCCTTCACCCAACTCTCTCAGTTTTCAGACATCACATCCTCCTTCACCAAACATTTTCCTTCAGAAACTCCATCAAAATAAAGGACAAGACTGAGCCATTTGAACACCTAAAAAAACCTCTCCCACTTTCAAATTCTCTATAATTTCAAAACTTGCCTTGAATTCTACTGAACTTCTTGGAACAGGAAGGGATAAAACACAACAGAAAACAATCTAATACAATATCTTTTCTGTGTGGGTAGCTAAGGGATTTAAAATCACATCAAGATTTGATTTATGATAGTAAAGGTGATGAGTCTAAGCAAATTATCTGGATAGGGAATCATTAGAGGACATTCAGAGCTACCAATGGGACCTTCTTTTACCTGTGTTTTCTGATAACATTTCTGAAATGCTCAAGAGACAGCAGCAGCTCAAGTGTTGCATCTATTAAAGGATCCAACAGGCTCTTATTATTTATTATTTTTATTACACTATTGCCTAAATGTCAAATGATTCACAGCTGCTGCTGCTGGGAGAAAAAAAAAAAAAAAAAAAAAAAAAAANAAGCGCACAATCTTTTTACTTGTGGCATCTTTCCTACATTATAGGAATTTATAGCAGATGTTTTCAATCTGGGTTGCTGCTGAGGTGAAATTTTTACCCCCTAGGTAGCTGCTGTTATACCAAGTTGCAGTCCATCATGTTGTGTGTCATGTCACGTTAGATTGTACTGTGACGCACAATTTCCTCTCCCAGTTGGTGATGCTTTTCCCCTAGGGAGCATCAGTTGTGGATATAACTGTGTGACTTAATACATCTGGGCACCTAGTGGTCCCTGAAGGGTCTGATGAGTGCTTTCTGGATGCTGCTGTCACTTTGGCCCTTCCTGCAGTACTGAGGTCTGCTGAAGAGCAGATTGAAGCTGAAAGCAAGCGGAGGGCTTGGATTCCAGCTTTAAGTCACGGGGACTGCACTTTCACTTTATTCCTCAACTTTATACTTCATCACCTATCATAGAGCTCTCAGAGAAAAAAGAATAAAAGTAGATAATACACTTTGGAGAGGAAGCAAGTATATTTAGCTGCTGCTGATCTTGTAACTTTTGTTACTTTGTATGTGGCTAGCCATCCATTCTTGCCAATTACCAATGCAGTGCTTTGACAATAGCGGAATGAGATTCACAGCTACGCAGTCACAGCTTGAGACTTTGCAAATGAACATTCATAGCATGCTTCTCAGCTTCCTTTTTATAGAAAAATTGGCACTTGCAATTATATAGTTTTTAACAAATACTCCTTCTGCATCTCTAGTTTTCAGCTTTGCTTTGTGATCCTAAGGGAACATTCTTGCTCTACTAAATTTCCCCAAAATAAAATGAGACAGAGGCAAATTATGTCCTCTCATAAGGAAAAGTAGCTAACAGAGGCTATTAAATGAAGATATCAGTCATCTGACTCACTCTTTGAAAAATATTGTTAATCTAAAAGTTGTGTTATTTTTGGCATCATCAACTGCATCTAATCCAAGAGAAAAGGTTTTCTAGGTGTAGGTTTTTATTTCTTGGGGGGAAAAAAAGGATGTGAAACATTAAACCAGTAAAAACCTCAAGGCAAGGAGAAACAGTTCATTGTCTTTAGATCTACACTAAAGCCTGCTGAAAAGTAGATGACAAGTGACCAGTACTAATGGTCAGCAGGTAGACTTACAGTGCTGCAAGGTCACAAAAGGTTAAGGAGAGTGATTCTCTCAGGACTCTTAAAGTGAATGTCTGATTTATATCTCACATCAATCTTTGAACAGGCTAGTTGATATGTATTTCAGGTTTTATCTGAGTGCCAAATGAATTTTAACTGCTAGTAAGTGCTATTTGTTGAAACAGCTGGAGAAAAACCCCTACTAAATACTTAACAGGGGATGACTGGGGGATTCTTTTATTTTGTGTCTAGATTTCACTAGAACAGAGACGAGCAAAAGTTTCTTTTTTGGTTTCAGACAACTGCTGTCGTGGCTATGTGGCTGCAGGGCAGAGTGATCCCTACTCTGTATTTTTGGTTGATTTTTTTCTTCCTTTCCTTCCTGCTCCCGTATTTCTTCTCTTCCCCCACATCCTCCCGGCATCAGACTGTGTCCCAGCTACTGCACCCCAGATTCAGTCACAGCCACACTGGTGGGGGCTAACCCCAGTCTTCTTCCCAGGAGAAGCAAATGGTGTTTATCAGTGATGACAAGATGGATTTCCTGGATAAGCTGAAGCAAACCCTATCAAAACTTCCTTTAAGAGAATGGGGTTGTAAGAAAAAGTCTTCATTATACCCTCATTACTTGAAATCATTCTTTCTGGGAAAAGAGGCAGAGGAAGACTGCCTTCTTCAAACCCTTCAGCAAGATTTTCCTTCTTGCTCTCCACCAAGTGGTTTGCCTGTGAATCTGCCACATTTTTGCCTTTAGAAATGTAACTTTGTTTAACCAAATTTTACCCAGACAAAAACCTTTAACTTGCAGTTTCTTAGGTGGGACTGGTTGTCCACTATAAATGCAGTGGGAGATTGTCAGAGTTTTCCATTGTATATTTATTAAGTCTTATTTTCCAGCAGCCTGCCATTACATTTAGCCATTGTAGTCATACAGTCAGTAGTTGAAATGCATCGTTTTCATAAATAATTAAAGAACTATGTCCATCATGTAAACCGATTCCTTGTATCATTGACATTACCAAAACCAAGGTTATAACGTGTGATATGAACAACACCTATCAGAACTGGAGCCCATATTCAAAGAAATAAATAGAATTTATTCCACTTAGAATCGTAAAATATCACTGAAGGTACAGTGGTGAGTCAAAGTTTGTAAAAGGAGTTCGGAGTACAAGGCAAATAATGAAGTGCCCCAGCCAGTGTTTATCTATCCTTGTTTATGAAGAAATAACTATCATTAAAATTGTATTGATGTAACAAATTATTTGAAGAAATTCTACGCATAATCAGTTCTCTAAGGAGAAAAAAATCAGTTATCAGTCCTTTTTAAAACGGAATTAAAATACATTCCTTATCTAATTTTAAGGCATATTCTGCAGTGTTATTCATACAAAACTGCTGTTATAGTTTTCCTCCCTGGTAATAGACAGGAAGCAGTAAGTCCTTATTTCATTTGAGTGTTACAAATCTGAGTACTTTAACAATATGACTATGAGGTAGGTATGGACAAGTTCTAATCTTGTGGTTAAATGTTAGAGTTGATGAAGAAACTAGATTTAAAAAAAGTTATAATTTATTAAGAATCTCATATGCAGGTTTTAAAATAGAACAATTTCTTATTTTTATTTTTTAAATTTATAGTGGCATATACTATTCAGGATTTTTTATTTTAATTCCCCCCTTTTTCTGTCACTGAGGCTAACATTATGAATAGCATCTAAGTTTTTTCCTTTTTATCTCTTTTTTTATTTTTAAAATGTTTCCTCTTTTCAGCTATGGGTCTCAACTTTTTGCAATTTAGATTATTGATTGCATTTTTAAAATTTATTTCTCCTTCTATTACTCTTCTATTACTTTTATTCTCTTCTTTTACTACTGAAAAGACATTTCAGTCTTGCTGAACTCTCTGATGATTCAGAAGATGTAAAGAAATCAGTTCTGTTCACTCAAACACTTATAGTTACAAAAGGAGAAAATAGAATGAAAAGCCGTGAGAATCTTGAAATCCACAGAAACTAGAATACTTTAAGATATCCTAGTAAAAAAAAACAAAACCAAAACACAAACCCCTGAAATAGAATTTCTTAACCAAACCCTGTTCTTGACACAGTCTCATTTTTTATAGGAAAAACTTCCAGATGACAGTTTTCAACTGCAACAGTTGCTACTTGTAGGAATAATAGAACAGTTGGAGCAGTGAAGCTTTAAGCTATTGTTCTTTTCATCAGGGTAGCCTTGAAAGAATACATTCACACATTTAGCAAGGGTGAACAGTTTTTTAGCAGATGACTAAAATTTAATTTCTTTTTTATTGACATCAATCATCAAGACTACTGTCTTGTCATCATTTGCAAATATGAAAGTAAGTAGAAAATACTACTAGACAGTGTAAGTGGTTGCAAAATTCTGTGTCGTCAACAATTTGCATGAATTTTTGCAGAGTTTGCCTAAATACAAGTTTGCATTATACAGTAGCAAAATGGACCATAAGTGGACAGTAAATCTCCATAGGAGTATTTTGGACACAGTTGATGATATTTCACTGGGAGCTGAGAGGAGTCTGTTTTGTTTCAGAATCATGTGTTGTCACACACACCCCCCCCAACATAGATATATATCTCAGTATCTGCAGACAACATTTTCTCAGGCAGCATTACATCTTCTAAAAAGACAAATGAAAGCAACCTTTGCTAATAAACAGTCAATGACACTCAGACTGTATTAAATAATTAACCTGAAATAATGGTATCTAACCAGAAAGACACCATCAACTGGCAATTGATAAGATGGGATCCATTTGTTAGTGTGGGAGAAATCTTTTCATTATAAAAAAAACTAACTCTGAGATGAAACCTAATCTATCCAGGATATAGATTTATGATGATAGACTTTGGCTGAGCATGTAGCAGCAAAATTCAGTACAATTTACAGTCCCACAGTCATGATTAGGTTTCCAATACAAAGTGTGGGAATTCAAAAGTTTCTATTTGGAGAGTCTTTTCTTATTACATCTTCAGGAGCCCAAAGGATTTAAATGTGTATTTAATTGGTAAGCCAAGCTGCTCTGGCTTCAAAAAGTGGTGGACCAGTGTTGCAGCGTCTGCCAGTGCACTGGCTCTGTAATGAAATCAGTGAGCTTTCTTGTGACTGAACCCAGACTGAATTTCTCATACTTCAAACTCCTACTCTCCTGTGTGCCACATTGTCTCCTCTCTTAGCCTGTCAGTGTAGTCTGTCTGTGTGTGGGTGTCTCCTATGAAGCTTTTGAGACCACTGAAAATGACACCTGATGTCTTACAAGCCTCTGGGTGCACATGTGTATGTGTAAGTATATATTCATGTGCATGATCATAGAATATCATGTATATTTATGCCAACACCCAGGTAGACAAAATAAATTGTGATAAAGCTCTATTCCTCTCTGAAATTCCTGTTTAAAATGCAGGCTTACATCAAGACCTAGGTGCCTAGAAAGGTAGCTGAAAGTCTCCTGGGATTTGAAATTACCCCAAAAGCTGAAATACCAGTGGGTATTTTATGTTGACAGGCTTGTAAAAATCCTGCTACACACTGATTTCTACCTCTAGATACTAGCATTTGGTACAAAAGTATTGTCGCCCCCCTCTGTTTCCCATATGTCAAATTCTGAGGTCATACCAGTGATGATGTCGACTAAAAAGAGGAGCCCTACATCCAGCTGAGCAGCCGCACTGCTGAGCAGCTCAGGTGCACACCAGAGTTTCAGGGAAACAGACACAGTGAGGAAGTGAGTCACTAAAAATTAATTGCAGTGAGAAAGACCTAGCCCAGTGTTAGGATGGCTGTGCTTTTGGACATTATATAGACAAAGGAAAGAAGGGATCAGTGACAGGGAGGCACTAACCCTATCAGAGATATTTAATAATCTTCTATGGTATTCTTCTGTAATTCTGGAGGATACAGTCACATAAAGTTGTCCCTTAGGTCCTTAGACTTGATAGGGCTGCAGAAGACTTAAGGCAAGTGAGGGAGACATTGAGATAAAACTGATCTGAACTGCTCCTAAAGAAGCCTGTCTCTATCCTCTAAAGGGAATTGAGGAAGACTCCTTTCTCCCAGCTGAAACTGGTCTTGCAAATACCTCTCTGAGAGGTACTTAAAGCATTTTAGTTTTTGGGTATTTCAGTTACCTGATCCAAAGTTCTACATGAGTACCCTCATACCTCTGAGGCTTTATAGACTGCATGGTCTGGCTTGTAGTAATTATTTTCATCTAAATATTAAAACCACTAATGGAGGAAAATATACGTTAGCAGTAATTATAACCTTTTCGAGGTGTCTTTGTAAAACTAGAGGGAACACAAATTACCTTCCTCTGCCCTTTGTGGATTATCTTTAAGATGCTGTAAGAAATACTCTGTCGACTCCAAGGAAAGATATTGACAGTATTCTTCAGGTAAAAATCAGTATTTTCAGGCTGAGTTGTTTTTTTTTTTGAAAATGTAGTATTTTATTTTAAGAAATGCTACATGGGTAACTATATCCAAGCATGATCATCACTACTTCTCTGTCCTTGCTTGCTTTGATAATTATACCTAATATAAACCTACTTGCATTAAATTCTTAAATTGGTGAACTTTTAGCCCAGAATGCATGCCAGAGGTGCTAGCACTTTGCAGTTGGTATTGTTTGATTTGCCTGGGTTCTAGCAGGCTCTGGAAGATGCTTTTATTGTTAAGAATATTGACTTATGTTTACCATCTTGGCTTCAAATACACATCATGGATTTTTCTGTATTTCTACATGACCGTAGGCAGGCTAGCAAATCTTGACAGTGTCAAGGAGGAACTGGAAGCGTAAATTGATATCACTGCAGTTTTTGTCTATAATTTTAGTATGGGTCCCTATAGGTTTGGGTTTTGCTTTTTGGTGTTTTTTTTTTCCCCTGGGATAAACCATGTGGGAATGCCTGAACTGGTACTTCAAACACATAGTAAGAATTTAAGAGAGAAGGTGACTCAGGAAGTGCTCACAGAGAAAAATAGGCTATGTCTAACTAGAGAGAGCCAGGAAAGATTTTGGTTTCTCAAGCTCAAACACCCTTTGGCTTGCTCATACTTATGTTAGCAGGTTGTGTGGTAGAAGAGGAGTTGGTCTGGAGAGCAATACATCTGGTACTGTGAAAGCAAAAGTGCTTCAGAACTGATGCCAGGCAAGGTCTTACTTTCATAGGAACAGTATATTTTATTATTGTGTGAGCAAGAAAAGAGTGCAGTTAAAATATCACAGCTAACCAATCAAAAATAAAGCACTCTGTAGAAACATGATTAATAAAAAATTAACTTCATGTATGCAAAACTTTACATAGGCTTCAAATCTCATCACAATCGTTGTTTAACTGCTCTTCTCTGAAAGTAGGCGAAGTCTTGAAACATTTCCTAACTATAATTTACTTTAAAAACATTTTAATTGATGCAAATCTTTCGACTTGAAAGATAATTCAGCTTCTTTGTCCTGGACTAAGTTTGTTATGAGAATTTTGTTGTATTGCTACTTAGACAGATACTCTGGAAATACAAATATGAATAAAATAAGACTCTTGAGTCCACAATTACAATCAAAGTATCCTGGCATTTCTTTATTAAAGCTCACAGGGGCAGATTTGCCTTAGTAGAAGAGTTTGCTCTTGTCTAGTTTTGAAAATATGATTCAACATGGTTGTCATCCTGGTCAGAAGAGTGGGGTTTTTGGTTTTGGGTAAACCAGAGTACCTGCAAGAAGTAAACAGTCACTCAGTTCAAGAGTCTATGTAATTCTTGGAGATTTTTTCTTAACCAAAACTCCAAGGTATTCATGGGCACTGGATGCTCAATGCAATACAAAGGAGATATTTTGAGATGTTCTAAATATTTTAACATGTTGCCATTCAGTGTTCACACAGATACTTAAGAAGCGTACCTATTCTAAAACATAAATAATGAGCTCAAGAAATCCTATATGAAAATCATGATATTTGAGGTTTTGAAATAATCTAGGATGTAAAAAAAAGATTTTATTCAGAAGGATCCACTCATTACTCATTCTTAATACTCTACTGAAAGATAAGAACTGGTTTTACTTTGTTATCTCCAGCCCTGACCATGCTTAAATAACATTAGTGTTGTAGTAATGGTGATGACAGTACTTGCTGTGCTGCAGTATTGTTGTCTGCCAGTGTCTCTCCTAATATCCTCTCTATCAGTCTCCCTTTTCTCTGTTCAAAGAAACATATTTATAATAGAACCTTTTTAATCCAGCTGTTTTTAATGCTCTGCAGCAAATAGCAATAATAGGTATAGAGCCTAGAATACTTTTTGGCATTGTTGAAGTGCTGCATAAGGGATTTGGCTGCTGAGTCCCATTAAGGTATATGGGAACCATATGGCCAGATCCCCAAGTACCACTCGAAAAAATGTAGGTGATTCTGTCTGTAACAGTGCACAGGATGTTGAAAGTGGTGTTCAGTGCTCCTCTTTTCTAACCTATCTCAGGTTTTTATTTTCTACATTTAACTCACGGGAATTGCTGTACGTAAAGAGCCATCCTGGAGTCTGGATTCTGGGTCACATTCTGCTTCCCACAGCTTTAGTTTTCCCTCTACTGACTGTGTGGACATGCTTTCTGCAAAAGTGTTTCTAACAATGTGTCATTTGGGGCACTGTAACACACATAGCTTGTCTCTGTTCTAAACATTACTTATTAGATGTCATGAATTCATTTACACTATCTTTAAATAGTAGAGGCAGGTTTATCAGCCGAGGAATCTTATTTGCATGCTGAGAAGTCTTCTGAAGTGCAAGCCTCTGGTTTTTCTCTTCTTTCTCTGACCACAATGTGTTATTTAAAGTTTTCATTTCAGAATTACTAACCAAATTTTAGAAAGTACTTGTCCCTAGTGAGAGACAAGAACAAAAGCTCTTTAGACCTGGTTATTACAGGAGATGCTCCTGTGCCCAATTTGTCTAATGTGGAAACAACTACAGGAGAAGCCTCCAGGGAAATGGAGGGCCTGGGCTTTGATAAGTTAAAATATAGAGTAAGTAATTCTTAGAGACTTTCAGAGCTATAGGGAGACGCCTGCAACATCCACACTGGGAGGCCTCTGGTGCAATCTCCTTATAGGGGCCTTTGGCTGAACCTGCATGGCTGCTGCTGCCAGGAAGGGATCAGAAGCACTCAGATTTGGGGTAATCCAGCTTGAAGGAGCCTGAAGAGGATGGAAAGTTTGCAGAGATATATGTATACATACATACATTCATAAATATATATAAATATATGTGTGTGTGTGTGTGTGTGTATATATGCACACGTGTTTTGCGAGGGGCACACAGACTGAACACCATAGCATCTCCCAGCTGGTTTTGTTTTTCCACCTTCACACTGTCCAGTGTTGCATGAAACAAAAAAACCCCCTTCTAAATAAGCAAAGTACAAAAGAAAGAAAAGAAGATGGGAAGAGAGGATAAAACCCAGCATATTACCATGGAGAATGACTGGCACATACTGCATCCAACCCCTTTTTCCCCTCATTGCTACTTATTCCCTGACTCCATTCATGTGGGCCCTATGGAAATTATGTTTGGGTTCTATTTGCAGCTGACTAGAGGAGAGTTTTTTCTATCCAGATAGATGTGTTTACATCGCACTTGAATATTTTAAAGCAACTTCAGAGCAGCATCTGACATTGCTGGAACCTGCTTTTCTTACTGGAATCTCAAGTGGTCTTTGCTGCCTCCTTCATCATTCAGGCAGTCATTTTTGTGCAAAAGGTGTCTGTGAGCTACAGCAAAAAGTGGATGACAGTACTTCATCATAATTTTGTAGCAAAGAACTTTTTGTCTATATCTGAGAATTATAGGGGGATAAACACCTTTGTACTTCTTCAAAGTAAAGGCTGTAACTGAATTTTTAACATAAGCTGAAATGTGTAGCTGAAATGTGCCCACCTGTATTTGTGGGCAGCTGCGCGTACATGAGACTGTGTATGGATATAACCCTTGCATACATGATTTTCCAGCTGAGGGGAGGGTCTACCAGACTTTTAAGTGATAATTATTAGACAGGATAAAAGTTCTTTGAGTCCCCTGAGTTCATTTGAGTGTCTCCTGAACTCACTGGCATGTAAGAACAAAAACCTGCCAAAGAGACTTTCAGAGACAACATGTACTTCATCCTCTGTAAATCTGCACAATCCTTTGTTTTTCTAGTTTCTGAGTACAACAGAGACTTCTGACTCTCTCTGCTCTCTGTCCCACTGGCTACCTGTTAATTTCCATTCACCTGTGTCAACCCAACTGAATTTCCACTTGACATAGCTGAAACTTGGTTGCCACAGCAGATTCTCAGTAATGCCCCAGACAATGGACAAATGCCCCAATTCTCTCAGCATCTGTGCTAACCTTGTAACTCTACCTGGTAGGCACTGTGCAATCAAAAACTAATCAGTGAAATCAAGCTGAGATTTGATCTTGAGAGCTAAGAGGAGAAAAAAAAAGAGATGACTGTGCAAATATGATATGGTTTTCAAGGGGGGAGATACACAAAGCTGTTCTTAATCATCAGCATCTCAACAGAGTAGTGATAGAAGGACCTGGGAAAGCCTGTCAGCATCTTTGTTAATCCAGTTAATTAGCAAGAAAGGACAAACTCCCCTGAAAGCACCTATGTGATGGGCAGGCTCTTCTCGTATTTTATTAGGATGAATGTTTCAAACGTTGCAGGCAAAACGGCGCCTGTGTTCCTTTAGAGCTTTCCCTTACATGCTGAAGTCAGGGCACTCTGGAAGGCGAGTGGGGTTGGGGGGTACCATGGAGCAAAGGGCACTCAAGCAGTTTCACAAGGAAGCAGTGCCATAGGGAGACAGTAACTTAAGCTGCAACCTACACAGTCAGAGAGATTTTCGTCTCCCTCCTTTTCTGCCTTGCTCTTTCAGCAAGGAAAAAAACCGGGAAAAGGCTGCAATGTGTCACAAAGGAACAGACTGGCAGACATCTGCCTCTTGCCTTATTTATTTATTTATTTATTTAAAAAAAAAAAAAAAAAAAAAAGGAGAGAATACAGAGCCAAATCTTCACTTCAGAGCCCCCGGTCCCTTAACAAACCAAATGGTGGCTGTTGGCAGGGTATTGACAGCTTGTTAATGAAGGAATTCTTGACAAAATGACAACCTGTGTGGGATGCCTGTGTGAAGCTGAATTCTCCCACAAACCAGTACTAAGTAATTAGGTGATGGTGAAAATAGCAGCTAACTACTGTTGGGGAGAAGGGGAATAAGGGGGGAAAATCTCCTAAATTAATTATAAAAACAGTCCTCATTTGAAAAGTACCCCTGAAAAGACACAACAGTTTTCCCTGAACTATTTCATCCTCTGAGTTTCTCTTAGTGGGCCAAAGGGTGCCTCTCAAATGACCGAGCCCGATAACTGAATTCAGTGCCTTTTACTCTGCAAATGCTGTCAGCAAATTAAGTGCCACTGGGTCTGCCCCTTCTGGTTCCCAAAAGAGCCCTATCTGGTTCACCTTACTCTGTTTTTCCCTATTTTTTTTTCTGATCACTTCAGGCAGGTGGACCTGTCTGTGGACAATTGCATTAGGTTTTAAAACGCTGAGAGGAGGCTGGATAATGAATCAACCAAAATACAGTGCTTGAGTTACAAAGTGGGTCTTGCAGAAAGAGTGGTTCAGCAACATGGATTTACAGCAGCAGTGTCCACATTCATGACCAAAACATCAGATGCTGGAGCTTTGGTTAGCAGCAGCTGTAGCAAAATCCATGATTCATGATGAAATTATGTTTCTGGTGGCCATTCAGTTTGGCTCACTAGGAAGACACCATTCTCCACCCTGTATTGAACAGGAGCATATGATAATTTAACGAAATGGTTTAATAAAATAGCATAGCAGTTTGTACAAGAAGGAAAGCGATTTATCCCTTTTTAAATGTTGGGGTTTTTTCCCTTCCTAGCGATCGAAAACTTTTGATCAACTTTAACATGAAACAAGTAATTGACATAAAACAAATGGGGAAAAAAATCATGGAGTTGTGGCGTTTGCTTTTTGTTCCCCCTTAAATGAAGACTAGAATTTTGAGAAATTCTGCTGACTTTGTACTCTTACTCTGTTTGATCTCTTCCCACGTTGCTTCTGGGAAAGACATTTACTTCCTATAGTCACAGTTCCAGAACATTCTATACCTTTTATTTTTAAAGTAGTATAGAGAAATTAAGAAGTTGTAGACTTTGAACAGCACCCAAGCAGCTTATCTGCAGTTTCGATTCTTCATGACTTTTTTGTTTTGAATGAGTAAAGGAACCTCGCTCACATTCTTGTGTCTCATCTATTACTCAGGGAAGTTTGTCCATATTTGCAGCTTTTGTAGTCATACCCTGTTTGAAGATTACAAAACACACAAATAAATAACTGCCCGAAGAATCATTCATTCATTCTTGAAATTGATGAGTAATAAAAGATCTATACATTTAATTCTAGTAAATATTTTTGGAAAGAACAGAAATTGATTTATTCTAATTTAAAATGTGAGGTCAAGAATAGACATAAGAGAGAACACTTTAAAGGTTAAAGGTGAAAGACTTCACCTTACAGGGAGCTGTCAAAGCACCTAGAATTTCAATAACGAGTTGTACCAGTAAGAGGCAAAAGTCAGGTCAGCAGACTAACAGACCTATGAAAAAATTGTTTATGTTGCAATTAGACAATTTTGTTTTGCCTGTATTGGGTGCCTTAAATTACTGATTGCTTTTTTGAATGACTTCTCACCCCACTCAGTTTTCAAAGAAAGCCAACCAGTTTTTGATATTGAATAATTACGCTGCTCAGTAAGATTGACAAATTAAGAATGGGACGTAATACTTATAATTTGGATAGTCAGTATTTTTTGTGATGTGAAGAAGTATAGAATTACTGATGATGAAATTTTGACCTGTGTGTGGATCATAGAATCTTGCTTTATACAGATAAAAAACAGGACTGAAATTAATTTTGGCTTAATTTCTAGCATCTAGATTAAAGATTTTGGAGGTGTTCTTATGACAACAGAATGTCAAGAAATTATTCTAGAAAATTATGTAGTTCACCTGGTAAATCAATGCATTGGTGTTAAAAATGTTGATTCTTCCTGGGAGGATTTTCTGGCCCTCAGTACAGGGCTACAGCATGGTACCAACCAAAGGAAAATATATCCAAATACAAGGAAAACCAATCTTGTCAGATGCTGACTATATTAAAAAAGTAAATAGTAAATAATCAGTCACATAATTTATTAAAGTCTGGACTGGACTGTAGAGAATAATCTTTCCTTCATGTAAGTGCATGTAAGGGGCTGTAATAAACCTTTCCCACATGGGGAAGCAAATGTATGTGATCTTTTTGTTTTTCTGCTGGCATTTTAGGGCTCACTTGGTGATATTGAATTAAGAAGATGCTCATTTACAGTGAATAGGTTTGCTTGTGTGATTGTGCTCCTGGGCTCATGTTCTTTGCTTGTAGTCTGAGAGGGAAATATTAAGGCTACCACTGATTTGAAATTCTCAGTTCTCAGGGGCATGTGGCAATCTGTGCTATTCATAGATCTTGACCTCCCACTTCTGGTGCCTATGTAGGAAGTGGAACTTGCACCAGTTTTATGGAAATTGGTTTTGTGGAAAATGCAATCTTGCAGGGTAAGTAAGAGCTAGCACTCCTCAGTGCTACAGAAGGTGACTGTGAATGGGGCTTGCTCCTCTGACGAGCTTAGTAAAACATATTTTATGTCAAGTGCTTTGCAAGGCTCAGCCTCAGTATGCTCAATCTTTTGTTGTATCAAACTGTCAGTGAGGAGTGGTACACCAAAGAATTTTTTCTTGCTCAGGGTCTTATCGGTCCAGAAGCAGTCTGAAATGCAAGTAAATTCCAAGTAACTACATGAGTGAAACAGGTGGGAACATTGTCATCAGAGACAGACTTGTGCAAGAAATACAGATTACACTAAACTCACTTGCATGGATTTGTTCAGCTGCTGAACAACAAAAATGCGATGAGATTTCACACTTTCATTTATTTAAATAAAATGATACATTTCTTGTGCTAACTGAAATAGGAGAATAAGGATTTTCATGGCCTGATAAAGTTTACCTATTAGTATTCTTTTATGGTGTTTTTAAATAGTTTCTTGCTAAGCTCATGTGCTCAGAAAAGCATCCAAAGTGCAGCACAATAATGATATTCTTCAAAGACCTTTCTCTTGTATTATTGATGAAGAAATATGTATCACTCTGCATTTAAGCATCATGCTATTGAATTTCATGTAGAGTAGCAGTAATTAGTTGAAATAGAAGTGCCTTAAACGTGCTTGCTTTTGTGACATTGCAAAATTAAGTTTAATTTTTACAAATTGGCTGTCTAAACTCACATTCTGTTGAATCCATAGTACATATTGTGATTCTTTCAGAGCTACTGAGCATACAGATTTCTTTCCTATTTCTTGGAATCACTCAAGGGTACTGAATACTGAACAATTTTGCAAATGATATTGCTCAAACAGGTGCTGAAGTATGGCTAAAAAACCAAGGTTTCAGAGGGTAATTTTGAAAGTCTTGACCTGAGATCTGGTCCATAATGAAGTATGGAAGAGTTTTATGTACCCCACACATTGAGCACCAAATCTTGACTTGTCCAACTTTTGTGATCGTTCACAGTCAGTGAGTTTTCTTCATGAAGGCTGTCAATCAAGTGTCTGATTTCAAGCCTGCAATCTGAGCCTGTTTAAATCTAATAATTTCTGTACAGTATGTAAGGAAAATAGCAGCAATCAATAAGCAGCCAGTATTGTTCAGAGAGTCTACAAGAAGGGCATTTGTGAATTTAAAAGCAGAATTCTGATTTCTCTGTTTTGATTGTATGAGGTAAGAAAAATCCCAATAATATCAAGTTGCCTCCTCCCTCACCAGCCAGGTCCAAAACAATTACTTTCCTACCAATGCTTACAAATTCCAGCCACTGGTGACGGCTGAGAATATTTTAACCCGGTATCTCCCCCTGTACCATAGCTTACTTATTTCTTCCCACCACATGACCTCAGTGATGGGTTGGCTATGACGACACAACTGCATAGTGCCACACAAAGGGTCAACCTGATCACTGGCCATGAATGTGCCAGCACAGCCCAGGTGTTACACATAATACTGTGAAGCAGAGCATTGCCTTAGTGTAAGCAGATTTTACTGCAGTGTAACTGTACATTGAAGGAAGATAAAGAAAGCTGTGGCAGTATTTTACAGAACTTCCAAAAGAGTAATGACACTGTGTTAAATTGCAGTTCTACAGTTTGAAATAATTTGTAAAAAAAAGGCTTAGCTAAGGTAAGTAAATAAAAATAAGAAACTGAAAAGCAAAACAAAAGAGGTAAAGGAAACTGTCCAAGGAGACTACAGTTAAACTATGGGAATTTCTGACTCCCAGGCACGTATTCTGCCTAGTTGGTCAGACTCTACTGCCTGATTATTATTTAGAGTGAAATGTATGTTGGCTTGTTCACTTTATTTATTCACTTTAATCATCTCACAACCCCTTCCACTCCATGGTATTGCTGGTGGACAGAAGATTTATAATTTTGAGAAATCCTGAGCCTGGAAATAAGTGAATTGCTAAAGCTTTTGTGCAGGTGTCATTTCAAAGCAGTAGATTCTCTGATTTAGACCAGTGGACATTCTGGACTAACAGAAACAAAGCCTGTTTAACAGCTTTTAACAGCTTATATAATTGGGAAAATAGATGTTGTTGCATTGCTATTAGGATAAAAACTAGAGCTAGGAGGCATTTGCTGTATCTCAATAGCAGACTATTAATATTCTCAGCAGCATTATTAGTATTTATTGAAAATCTTTTGTAAAGTACTGCAAGTTTACACAGAGGTAATTTAAATCACATAATTAGGATGCCTAAAACCATATACAGAAGGATAGATGCTAGTAATGCTAAGTACTTGATTGTATTACATTGCAGTGCTATTCTAGGAGTATTAGAGCATCTTCTGTCACTGTTCATTGCATGGACAAAAAAAAAAAAAAAAGAGGAGTTTTTTGAACATGTTTCTGAGTCTGACAGGTTATGAATTCTAGACTGTACCTCGAAATTAGCCTGATCCTGCACAGTCTAGATGATACTGTCCAGCAAAACAACATGAAAGTGACATCTCAAAATGCTGAATCTTGTCTTGCATAAACTATGCTGCTTGTGCAAAGAAATGGTTTTACAAAGCATCTATGTGTAACCTACTAATTTTACTTTTACCATTATGTAGTTTTGGAAGACAATATTTCCAAATTTAACCAAATTTAGCTGATTGTATCTTATCATAACACAATCTTTCCATTTTACATTAATTGTTCCATTGTGTTAACTGCGAAAAGATGTGGATATTACCAAATAATTTTTCTGCTTACACAGATACATTTAATTTCAGCTTCATATATTGTGAAACTTTCCATTTGTATTTGTGAAAAATTTAACATATGCTGAGGTTTAGATTGCATCTGAAGCCACAGACCAGCCAGCCTACATCAGTGTTACTCAGCTCATAAACTGATGCTGTTTCAGAGCCATAATCAATATTGTCAGCCCGATACTAACCCCATAGAACTTGTCAGGAGCTGTTTGACCCATTTAGTTATCTTGGTAGGAATCTGATCTGCTTAACTGGGTTTTCCAGCTAAGGCAGGGGTCTGACCATACCATAGGCGTATATCATCTCAGAATGGGAAATCGGTAATGCTACACTTTGAGGAATTTGTTTGCTGCTTGCTCAGTGTATGTTATGAAGTGACATACAGGTTAATAGTTTATCTGCTGCACATCTGTAGTCATTTGCTGAACTCTATTGAGATGCTGGGGGCAGACAATATGAGGCAGCACCAGTGCCCTTGTAGTAGAAAGGGTATAGAGCACATTTCTGCACACGTGTGAGCTGTTAAAGGTTTTTGGAGTCTCTATGCCCCCTTCTACTGCTCCTTCCTTAAGCAGTAACATGGAGGCCAAGCAAAATGTGGTGTTGTGCCTGACACAGAAATTTTGCTAGGTCAGGCATGTGGATGGTGCTTTCCAGGGCTACAATTTCATGAAGTGCAGAGGCACAGAGATCCAGAAGCATTACTAAGTGGGCCAATCAATACTGAATCCATTTTTCATCATTCATTCATAGTAAGAAAAGGGATGTCTAACTCAATAATTCCTTGCAGAAAATAAACAGGCACCTTTTCAGCCCATGAGAGAAATCATTCACTGATGCCATGATAATGTTTCTAAACAACTGACTGGATCAAAGGTGAAATTTAATTGATTATATGTTAAATATTCTCTTTCTGTCTGTGTCTGACATAATAGTCCGTAATATTCGCAGTGTGAAAATACACAGACAGTAGGCTGAAAATTTTTCTCCTTGTTGCCATAGAAATTTCAGGCGATTATCCAGTACCACAGCTAGGTGGCTTCCAGAGGCACAGAGTTTGATCCTTTTTCACTTAAGTAAGGTAAGTCAGACACAGCTCTGCTGAACTCAAGAAATTGTAGAAGTGGTGTAAATGAGAAAAACGTTGGTACCATAATGTTAGTGATTCTTTCCCTCTTTTGTAATTTTTTTTAACTAAGTGAAAGGAGTGATTGAATTTGGCACATAATCCAAAGTGTATCTCTTGTGGACAAGTTGAAAATTCTGGGTTGACTGTTACAGTCTTTTTAAGGTTTTTCTTAATTGCTGCTGAAATCTTTGGTGTAGGACTTGTGTACTTCTCAAATTCATAATACAGTTGTATCATTCACAGAAGGATTTATGTCTCAATGTGAAAAAAAAAAGGTAAGAAGAGAAACTAGAATTAGATGCGTTTTAGCAAAGTGTCTTGTCTGGAGTCACAGGCAGATCAAAGGCAGGGTAGGAGCAGGTCTCCTGTCTCTCTTGCTTCCGTTTTACTAGGCAGTGCCTCTGAGTGTAAGATTAGTGCAACAGGTAGCAAGAATGCAACACTCCATTAGCCAGGTTTGCTTATACCAATATGCATTTGTCAGATCCAGTTTGTGGGCTAATATCCAACTAGACATCCCAATAAACAGTATACGACTATGATATCCAGCTGTATACAGTTTCTGTTGTGTGGAATTAATCAGAGTTTGGCTCTCCATGCTTCGCATGGGAAGAGAGAGGCGAGGGAGTAAAAACAAATGAGATTGACCTTTTTTATGCCAGGCATATGTATTTGTAACAGGGCATTTGACCTTTGCTCAGGGCACCCCATCACTCTCCAAGTCTCTGCCCACCTTCTGCAATCAACCACTTCCAGTGTTTGCTTAGAGAGGGAATTCACTGGGCAGCTGAGAGGGATGTGTTCTGACACAGATGTTCAGGATCTGAGGCTCCCTCTATGTCCAGCTCTACTATCAGGAAGTTGAATAGGCTTGGACAGAATTCTGGCACAGGAAGGGTGTGATCTGGTGGTGTACTGAGATTCCAGCCGAGGCTTGGACAAGTGCACCATCAACATCACATGTCTGCCAGGGTTTTGTGGCTTCACCCTTGACTGCGAAAGCTCGTTCCAGTGTGTATAACAGTGGCTGAGAACACTTGTGTTGGGGATCTGCAAATTCCAAAGCTGGCCTTGTTTTTTGAACATCTAATTATGCATACATAGTTTCAGATATGTTAGTTTGGACGTATTTCTGGCCTCCAATGTGGGCAGCATGGAGTGCATGATAATCCCTGGGATGCAGTGCTGAATTCTGCATTGGAAGCATTCACCTCTGGGGACAATGAGACACATTACACACAGAAAGTGAGTAGTTGTTTCTCTGAGCAGCATTAGTCTCTCAATTGTAAACTGATTAGGCTCTCAAGTGCTAAGGCTGATGGGATGGCAGTAGTAGGGATATGAACCACCACTACAGGAACCTTAAGGGGATTGTGGACAAGTTGAAGCCTGTCTCCATGACCTACAAATGCCTGTATCTACACTCACAGATTATCTGGCAAAAAGTCTCTTACCAGACAGCCCTTCGCTAGGAAGACTTTCCTTTCTTTCTGGATGCTTAGAGTCATGAGGAGAAAGACTTGCCATATGATATCTTTCCTTCTGTTTTGTAGTATGGGAATTTCTAACATCAGGGCAGGGGTGGTGTTTGGCACCTGCCTTGTACACTACTCTCATTACTTGCCTTTGTCTGGAAAAGTGATTCTGTACAATTTGCACTCTGCTCTTGCCTGACAATAATTTCACAGAATTAATGGCTGAATGTCTGTCAATAATACTGCTCATAGATACTAATGCACTCCAAGGGCATTAAGATGCTGTCACCCCTGAATTTGCTATAAATTCTGTAGCAGTATTATTGGAAGCGCTATAGATTTTTCACATTTTCACCATCTGTAAATACAGCAGTTCCATGACTCATGTGTTTCTTTTTCCCTATTTGAACTCAAAGAAAAATTAATCTGGCCCATCTGCAGCTGGACTTGTTTAGAAAATCTGATTGCCTTCCAGACACCAGCCATCCATGCTCCAGGGATGACAGTCTTTCCACATGCTAATTAACTGAGGACAGAAGAAATCATCACAAAATATTCTCGTCTTTGTGCCTGCAGCTGTAAGTTCAGAATTGAAGTAATTTGGGGAGAAATAATGTTGTGAAGTGTCACAGAAGATTTGCAACTGCTAGTGCTTTTAAAGGAGCTAGCTATGCTTAAACCCATGCACTGAATATGATACTGAAATATAATATTCACTTGTCTAGTGACTTCTTTGTTCTGCCAAAAAAGCCCAGCAGAATTTGAGTTCTAGAGAGCATCTTCAT
Organism: Serilophus lunatus; assembly: GCA_013399895.1. Classification (NCBI taxonomy): domain Eukaryota; kingdom Metazoa; phylum Chordata; class Aves; order Passeriformes; family Eurylaimidae; genus Serilophus; species Serilophus lunatus. Next base: position 516,715 of record VXBA01000530.1, read on the forward strand.
AATTCAGAGTAAAAGCCTGACCAGGGAATTACAGAGAGAGGGGCTAGAAATAAAACAGGTATGGAACTTTGATGCACACTCTATTCTCTGTTAAACTAAGCCACTAAGAGTTATTAGCACCCTAAGATGTGCCAGGAGAAATGACAGAGGCATGAGGCTCAGCTGCTAAATAAGGAAATCTAAATGAGCAGTATCTTGAATTCCCTAGATTTAAGTTATACCAGCTGCCTGAAAGAACCAAATGTTAGTTATTCAAGACGAACCACATGTAGTAAAGTCTTACATATTAAGAATGTTATGACATCAGTTAGTGCTTCATGCAAATGGGTAAGGTGAAGGATGTCCTTAAGGATTTCTCAGTGAATACTGCAATTTCTTTAGCTCTTATCTTTAACTAAAAATCTTATGATATGTGTTATTTTCCACTAATTCTTACTGCTATGATAGAAGAATCTCAGATTGCATAGGAAAGAAAGAAAACAGTGTAGGAAGAAAGTCTAAAAACATGATTAAAAACTTTCCCCATCCAGAAGATGAATGAAAAGAACCTAGCATTTTATCTTTACCTTAAGATTTGTCCTTCAACAGAAAAAAAACAACAACTCGTCAGCTGCCGGACTTCACTCATCATAGTGGCTCTCAGCCGTTTATGTACTCCCATTTACACCCACTCTGATTTCCCAACAGAAATCTTTGTGGGGGTGAGTGCATTCAGGGCTGTTCCAAATCCCATTAGTCAGTCCGAGTCTTTCAATTGCCTGTAGTGGTCTTTGTATCAAGGCTATGATCATTAATAAGAAGTTAGAAATGGTCATTCCAGTGTCTGGCTACCCCAAAAGACTTCTTATAACAATTTTCTGCTACAGCAAGCCTGACCAGTGACTGTTCTAATTTTATCTATTCCACTGAGCATAGTAAGTCTGCATGAGGGGTGTGAAAAAAGCAGTTAGGAAAATGTCTTCTGAATCTCTTCCAAGTATCTCCTTTATTTAGGCATGCCTGCATCGCTGTCAGTCAAAATCTAGATGCCTCGGTAATGAATTAGAGTTCAGCTTCCCCTGAGTATTTTGCACTGAATAGTTTTTAAGAAATAATCCTTTTAAAAGAATGACAGATTGAGAGCAAAAGCAGTCCCAGGATTTTTCTATCCACTTTACTTGTGACTCAAATCCAGGGTGTCTAGCTGGTTCAGACAGAGCTTGCAATGATTTTTATCCTTGTAGCTCCTGGCTCCTTGGGAATGTGTTATTAAACAGCCTCCTGTTGCATGGTTACACTGGTAAATGCGTATGCTATCCCACGGCTGTGAAGACAGCAAGGGTAGAAAATTTCTGATGGAATCTGGAATGTTTGTGTTTACTAGCACAGTGAGCTGCAGCACTCTACAAATACATAGCAGTGGTGTCAGCAATCCATGACAGGTGGCAGAAAGCAGACAAATTTTTAATAACAATTGGCAAGGTCAGTGAAGTGCTGGGAACTAAGTCCACAAAACCTGTGGACAATTATCTGTGAAAGGCAGCATTGGTTGATTTTTTGAGAGGGAAGACTTGGTGGCTCTTAGGAATTTGTGGATCCCTAGCCTTATCTGATGCAAGATGGTACAAACCAGCTGAACAGCTACAACTTTGCTTCTGGCTCCTGCTGGGTTTCTTCTGGCAAATCTGGTGAAGTAAAAACAGTTAAGCCAGTGTCCTATGAAAGGCTAAAGTGAAAAAAATCTAAAGATTAGGTTTTTTGACTACTTACATCTATTTTTATTTCTAGTGCTGTGATCCTGGAAATTTTAATGAAATCATGTAGTGCAAAACAACTCCTCTGCAGTTGTCTCAGGACCTGGTATATTACCACAATCTCTTGAGACAGGTTTTACTATACAAAGTAAAAGACTTGTACATGGGACAGCAGTCTCAACCTAGTGCATGTAAACAGGGAAAGAATAAAAGAATAAGAGAATGATGAGTTACATCAAAAGATGATCTCCTGGTTCATGAAAAAAGGGAGCTCAAGGTCCAGGCTGGCACATGCTGGATTTGCACCAATCCATACGCTCAGTTTCCAACCATGGAGACTAGGCATGAGAGACAGGGTCTCATCTTAGACTGGGGTCTGGACAGATATCAGCTGGCATCTGCCCAGAAATTTGTTTCCACTATGTAGATAACATCACTTATTGCAGCAATTTACTATGTAGTTCGTAAAGATGCACATATAATACGGTTATTATTGCAGCAGACACTAAAAATACATCACTCGCTTTGCTCCATACCAGCTAGTTTTTGTGCCTATATTGCTAAAGCCATTTAATAGACTATGGCAATTTTCTATGTGAGTTTTTGATTTGCTACACATTCCTCATTCAAATTCCTACCGGGAAAGAAGTCCTGACAGACTGTCAGGCTCAAATCTCTCCTTGTGATGATAGCAGTTTCATACTTCTGTAATGCTATTCCTACCTAGTAAAGAAACCCCACTAACCTTTATGTGACTACAGCTCCATTGCATCTTGATTCTTCAAGCAATAGTTTAGAACTATTAAAGGGAAATGCAGGCTATATAAAATGTATGGTGAAGATGAGACATGTATGATCGTGTAAGGTGTGTGTTTCTTTAGCAAGGTGCTTTTCATGGTGCCTCACACACAGGAGGATGTGGGCATAAGGTGTCACAGCTCGGTGTCCCACAGGGACTCTGCTGGAATTGTGGATGAGAACTCTGTTTCTCTTATAAACTAGGGAGTTTCCAGTTGCCTTTGTTTTGAGCAACAGTGTGTTCCCACTGAAAGAAAACTCTTTTTATTGAAAAATACCTACCCAAATATTTTAGAATAACTCTAAGCTCAATAAACGGTGCTTTTCATTGTTACTGGTGGAATTTGCCTCAGATGAGTGGTTCGCAGATACTGTGGTTTTCCGTATTAAGCGACTTAGATATGTAAAGGCAAAAAGAGGAAGCAAATATCTACCTTCTGTCATGAGATGAAGCTGTTCGTCTGTTTAACTAACATTTTAATTCTCATACATCAATGTTTCATTTGTGTTCATATGTCGGATTTTCTGTGTTGATGTGATAGTGTCAGTCTATCAAGCGTTAATTAATTACGTCTTTTACGTTGCTGTGTATAAGGCTCTATTTGTCATTCATGTAATACTCAGAAATGTTTTTAATTATGCTATACTACCTTGACATTTAGGCTGTGACAGTCTTAATCTGTTTGATCAGAAGAAAGAGTAAAATATGTATGATGTGACTAGTGTTTGGAGTAACTCCACCCTGCCCAAAGGGCTTGGCATTTTAAATTGTTCCCGGTGCATTTTGTGGTCACGAGGATGTTAATGGAGCTTGACATATGCCAAAACAAAAATTAAAATGAAACAATGGGATAATATTATTTAAAGAGTAATATTGACTTATCAGTCATGCAAAGTGAACCTTTATTTAAAGCTTCAGTTGCAGCTGAGTAGACCCTGAAAACTGTACAAGCTGATAGCAGGTTGTATCGGCCCCAGGACAGCAAATTCTTTTGGGATTTTATGCAACCTACCCACTTTCTCATTTTGGAAGCTGGCCTTGGGTAAATGCCCTCATTTCTTATTGCTTCAAGCTGGTTGGCCGGCAGGTTTAGTGCTCAAGATTGCTCTGAGATGCCAACAACGTCTTCTTAACAGAGCATAAGCAGGAGAATAGACGACGCGATCTGAAAATAAGCACTGTGATTGATTTCCCTCAAATCTTGCTGAAAGAGAGGAAGTTTAGGTTAGGTTTGTGTTTTTATGTATGTACAATTGATGTGGGTTTAGTATGTTATTCATAAATTCCAAAGTGTTTTGTCTAGCATTAAGAAGCAACCATTAACATGCAATGTGCGTAGTTGAGCAAGAGATCTGATTAACTTTCTCCTCTATCTCAGGATGAAAATGTAGTTATAATGGAAATAAAATGACTTGTTAATGACTTTAGTAATGCAATGTCTCTTAGAAGGATATTTAGACAGTGGTATGACATAGCTGAAAAACAGCTGAAATTGTGAGCTTTGGCACTTACTGCTCCATTTTAGCCACTAGCTTCCTTTTCTGTAGTTATAAATTGCCAGAGCAATAACTGCAGCCTCAGTTTAGCTGATGGTGACTGCCCTGGCTGAGATACAGGAGTCCATGAAAAAACTCCCTTTGGCTTCACCAGGGCTCTAATTTCTCCTTCAGCATATAGTTATGGGAATAGCTGAATAGCCCATAATAATGTTTCTAAGCTTTTAAATGTGAAACAAAGTATAATTAAGACTAGACTGAAGACTGACTCTTTAAATGTCTGTGCATACTTGGCCATGTGACTGAGTAGGTAGAGATATATAAAGCTTGTAAGGGAAAACTGTTAATAGTACTGTTATGCAGTTATCTACCCTAACTAGATATTTAGATTTTAAGAACGGATTTGCATCTGTAGGCTGTCTTTTAAACATTTCAGATGCACACATGTGCTTTACTTGCACTTACTGAACCTACCAACCTGGTTTTAACACAGCAGGATCATTACCAAGGCTTTTTTGTCACTCCAAAAATGTCTATGAGTGCCTTGACCAAGTGAGATGTGCATTAGATTTGACTGAGGTCTTGTTAAGGGCCTGCAGGGAAACAGGAGCTGTAGAAGATAGTGTTGTTCTCTGCCACAGTAGAAATAAAGGAACTCCTTATACAAGATGATTAAACTTTTAATTTTAAGCATAGGTTTATGTTACACATTCCTAACGTCTCTGGGGATTTCTGTTGAGTAATTGCTAATGGAAAGATCCTTTGCAAGAGATCAGTTGTTTAGATTCACTTCTGCAGTAGCAAAAAATTTTCTTTTGGCATGCTGGCAACTTTATTGAGTGAAATTACTTTATAGAGGAAGTTCTTTAGCTCTTGTTGGATTTTTTCACTGGGTAGTTGCCTTTCTCGCATGTTCTTCTATCTGTAGGCTGCTCTGTCTATTCTTTCAATAACAGAAAAATATTTTTATATGCAGAATGAAGTGCATACACAGCACATTATTTTTGTCAATGTCCTACTCATGTGGGGATGCTCTCAATAAATGAGGCAGTAGCCTCTAAGCAGAGGTCAAACTCTGAGCAGAAAAACAGGCTGAATGTCAAGGGAGCAAGTGCATGCTTTCAGTCATGTCTGTGGGCCTGAACTCTTGTGGAAAGGAAGGGACAAGAAGCTGTTTACACCAGTGCGTACTACACATGAAGGCAACTGTTACATATGCAGCAGGTGTTATATAATATGAAAACGGCCTTTGGTATATCTGGCCGATCTTGCATGCAGAATTATTTGCTAACCTATTACTATTCTCCAGTATTAGACCTTTATTACATAGTTATCACATGTATATATAAGCCTCATATTATTCTAATCCCTATATAAACCTAATATTAGTCCATTCTTATGCTCTAGCATCAGGGGCAAAAGGAGAAATGGTCTCACGTTTTTGTTGCTGTTGTAAGCATTTAGCTGTGTTAAAGATACATATTAAAACGCTGCTTTTTTAGACTTGCATGCCTGATTCTGACAGACCTGTCTATGATATCTGTGGAATAAATATGGAGAAGAAGACAGCCACTATTCAGTTTGGGGGGTGGGAGAGGAAAAAGAAAAAAAAAAAAAGTAGAATTAAGGCAGATCACATCTTTTGCAGAACGCGGGGAATGATTTAACTGCATCACAAGCTTCTCCTTTGTCCTCTTTCCTTCTCTAAAAATTCTCTATCATTTCAGCTCTGAGGTCTCTTATTCAACTATAGTGTATTATCTGTAAAGTTTCCTATTAGTATGGATTTTTAGCACTATAGTGAGCACCCTGGAGGGTGAAATTAAATGTAGATGACGACAGAATGCTGAAACCCAGCAGAATTACAGTTTCAATTACCCAACTACAAACACGGATCAGAGGCATATTCCTAAACCCCCAGTTCCATCTGGGTCTCAAAAGACTTCAAACTCACATACAATTTCCTTGTTCAGTTGAAACCTGTCTTATTTCTGCTCATGGTCCATTCATTTTCCTGCGACAGCCATTAAAGGCATTTAGTCTAGGAGGCACTAAGAATTGCTTAGAAACATGAACTAATATCACTGCTGGGAAATGGTCTTCTGCCATCTCACACTTTTTGTCTCCAAATGACGTCTGGTGCAAGTCCAGAGGCTGAAATTAGAAAATACACTGCAGCTGCTTAAATAACCCAAATTCATTTTGGATGATTTCTCCAGGAATGTAAAAGTATGTGCATGATGAGCCAGCCACTTCTGAGACCTTCAGGCACTGCTAGATGATAATTTTATAATAACAGATATTAAATATAATAAGAATTGTTATTACGAATGTTGACCTAAAAATATGAGTGAATATACCAACTCTGGCAAGTATATCCAGATTTGAGACAACTTATTCTGTTTTGTATGGCATTTAATATACCATGAGGCAAAGTTGAAATGGATGGATATTACAGAGTTTGGTCCATGCCAGAAAAATTAACAAGAAATAACACAAAGTATAAGCTCAAACACATTTCTGGTAAGGTTTGTATAGATAATGTGTTGGGATGACAGGCATACCAAAACACCAAGTTTTAGTAAGTGAAAATTATTTTTTTAAAACAGTTTTTGAAACAATTCCCCAGCTTACCTCCCCTAGCAAAAAGCATGAGCCTGCCAATTATATATGAAATATCCCACTAAGTTGTGCAAATTCTTATAGCTTGACCAAGCTGAAAGTCAAAGATAGAGTCAGATGTAGCCTTTCAGCAAGTGCCACATTATAACTAACCACATAGCTCAAGCTATTAGACCTTAAGGCAGAATGAGGATGTTCTGGGCTCCTGCTATTATTTCATGTTGCTAAGAATTTTAGGAAATATATGGTACGGTTGAATGGAGTTTCAACCCTTTCTGGTATGCTGCTCATTACTGAAATAGGAATTAACAAAGAAAGAATGTATTAAGCTAGTTAGAAATTGCTGAAAAGACTGTGAATGCTGGGCCAGAACTTCAGTGAGCATAAATTGGGATGCTCATTTCAAGACGGTGGACTAGGCCTATTTTAAATCTGCTGAGATTCCAGCTCATTATATAGAAACCTGCATCCATTTATAGATCATAGCAAGAAAAGGTTAAAATTTAAGATCACCGAAGCAAAGCATTAGTAGATAATGCTTTTTCTTTTTTTTTTTTTTAAGTCTCAAAGTCAAAATGACCTTTAAAGATGACATGCTGTTTGAGGTGCTAAATGTGTATTTTGTTGCAGAATAAACCCAATATATTATCAGGAAGACAGAATAACTGTATTTCTTTTTAATGTAATTTTAATTTTTACTATACTTTTACAAGAGATATCATAAAAAGTTAGCGTGTCTGACAACTTAAAGAAAAATCTCACAGCAAGCAAGAAGAAAAATGTGTCCAGCTACAAGCTCTTAGGTTTATATAAGCAAGCCTATATATTCATAGTGGTGTTCTTACCTTATTTCAGATTTAGTCTGGATTTTTCTCTTGGTAGCTTTTTGCATCAGATATCTCAGCTAAAACTAATATTTTAATTCTACACAGAAAGTTATCAAAAGAAAAGGATTTGGCCTCTGTCCTTTCTGCCAGGAAAGGAGGTGCCCTGGAAGTTTGGTGATGCTAAACACCAAGGGCATAGCCTTTACAGGGTTATTTTGTGATGAATATACTCCTTGCCATTCAACCTGTCAAGTGAGAAATCTGCCAGACAGGCTTCATGGAGTAAGTGTGGAATAAGTGTTGTCCCACAATCATTTCTGCTGGAGCAGCTTGAGGGAGAATGCAGTTGGGAGACGCCAGCAGCTGCAGCCAAACTTTTCTCCTGCTGGTTTCCATTGCCTCCTCTTCAGAATGCAGTGCTGGGGGACTCCAGTTTTATGGCTAGTTTTATTGTTACAAACAGCAGCCACACATAAAGTGAGTGTATCATGCACACTGCTGAGGGTATCAGAAAAGAGTCGAGCCCTGGAATGAAAAAGAAAGGAATTTTGTTGTGCTGTAACCTATTTTGCTAGTTCAGGCACTGCTCTGGCTTTTGAGAAGAAAGCTGACAGGCTGATATTGTCCTGATGTTTTGGTGTATTTTCTGATAAAGTTCAGTAACATAAAGGCTCAGACACACATGGGTAGATTCCTTTTTCCCTTGAACCAGAATAAATCAGGAGCAGTGGCATTACATGAAAGCTACACTGGCGCAATCAGGATTGAAACAGGGTTCATTTAGCAGTGTGATACTATGTTATTTTGCATAACTCTTATCACAGAAATGAGTCTATTCCCTTTTTAGTTGTTTTGTTTTGTTGGGTTTTTTTTGTTGTTTTGTTTTTTGTTTTGTTTTTTTTTGTTATACCAGAGAAGAAGATATTTTTAATACTTGGCTGAAATCTTTTTATTTTCAAACTGTTGCCCATGGCTTATGATATTAACCCTTCAGGCTTAAGTTCTCTATGCTGGCTCTCTGTCTCATATTTAATATTTTTCTGAAGAATGCTGTGGGTGAAGGTGAGTCAGACATTTCTCAGAACGCAGTTTGGAAGAATCACATTATTTTGCCCCAAAACAGCCTCCCTGCTCTCCCCAGATCTTTGATTTAAAAAAAACCAAAAAATCTCTGGTGGCACAAGTAAGCCTCAACAGGTTTCATTATAACTTATCTAAGACTATTGCTTCCCTCCCCACAGGGCTGTGATGTAGTGGGGGATCATGAACAGAACTTGGATTTATCCTGCTGGATGGGGGATCCTGTCCTAGGCTTGCAGCTGCCTCTCTTGCTCCAGGGCCTGGCTCCTGAGAGAGCCCCTTGCCAGTCTGGTACTGCTCAGGTATGGTGGGGCTGTGTTGCCCCTGTTGGGGGATCACAAAATTGGTACCATTTTCTTACGCTCTGTTGGAAAAGAACATAATGCTGAAAAAAACCAAAACAGCAAAGGAGGTATCTGTTAAAAATAACTTAAGGTTGCAAGGTTAACCCGTTGAGTTATGTGATACCATCTTCAGCTTCTGTAAATATAAATTGTTTGGTTAGAAATGATTTTCCACAGATAATTTTCATCTAGTAGCTGCTTTTTCAGTATTTTCTTTCAGTCAGGTCCATTCATGGCTATGGCTGTGTTCAGGTCACCCCAATCAAATCCTGCTCCCAATGTGCCATGGCTGCTTCTTCTGAGGGGCATGTCAAGGGTTTTGGGCATGTGTCTAAATGCTTGTGAGTGTTAATCAGATAATACTCACAAGGGTCTGAAGAGGTGAGGTAGTGCCTCCACTCCAAGGCTAGAGAACGGAGGCCTGAAAGCGGAGATTATTTTAATGTTTTCAATATAAAATATTGTATCATGTCCTTTTTAGTATCTGCTAATATGAGATACAAAGTCTGAAACTCCAGACTTAATGTTTGCTTTGTAGACTATAGAAATGTCTATAAATGTCTATTACTATTATTATTAACTCATTTTTGTCCTGGGTGATTATGGGTTCTGCAAACTTGATGCTGTGCATCGTAAAATAGGGACCCAGAATACAAATGTGATCATCATGTAGATATTGATGTTAGCCTACTTTTTGAGCAACGTGGCCTGCATCCATGGAAATTTTTGGCATATGCAAAGTAGGTGTAAATTCACTCTTGTTCCCTGTGTAGGTAAATGCAGTTTTTACAGGTGTGTGGTTTCCTGACAAGAGACCTATTGAGATTTGGTATAGCAAATATTGCCAAATGATGAGTGTATGTTTCATTTTGAGAATCTCTTGCCCAAAGTTATTGTCTCCTTATTTCTCTATTTACTTATGTAGTCTTCTAAAGTTGGGTAAGAGTTAATCTCTTGTTGTTTTGTAAACATGATGCTTATAAATCTGTCCTTATTGTGGTCGTGTAGAAAAAACACCCCTCTTGGATGAACAAAGAAATACATTGTTCCATCTTTGATGTTAATCCTTTGCATCTAATCTTTCTGAAAAGCATTCAAAAGCATAGGTCATCTTTTGGTGTAATTTCAAATTTGCACTTTACGGTGAAGTTCTTCAAATTATTAATATTCTGTATCTCTGCATGCATATATACATATATATATATAAAATAAAAATATATATAATTTACATTTCATCCTTTGTTTATAAAATGTGAATGTAGCTTTTGGACTCAAATATTCACTAGTTTGAGCTCTAAAAATTACTTTTAATTTTTCCTCTTTCCTGACTTTTGGACTCTTATTTAAATGAAAAGTTATTTCTATGAATAGAGAATGTACTTAATCTACTATAGTCAAGTAATGGGTAGTAAAATTGGCACTATATACATCATCTTTATTGCACTATCTGAGCAAAACTAGCATGTTTCTCAGACTTTTTTTTTTTTTAGCTGTCTTTTTTCCCTTTTGTTTATAAGGAATATTATTTTTTTAGTATCTTAAGATTAATTATTATATTGGCTGCATGAACAAACATCGAGGCCTTAATTAAGGAATAGATTTTGTAGAATTAAATCAGTACAGAAAATATACTCCTTTTAAGCAGTGAAACTAATTAATATCTGAGCTGTAATAAACTCTGTATTTTTTTACCTGAATATTGTGTCCTATTACAATTAGATAAAAACAGTGGTAATCTCTGATTCCTCACAGTATGACTTCATAAGATGCAAAATTTATGTATTACTGGAAAATATTACAAGTAGAAAATTTATTGAGTTGTCAGTGTAATAAGCATACTGAGGACAAAGTCTGAGGCTTTTGGCAATTATGTATGAAATTAATGTAGCAGAACTCCATGCAAAACCTTATTGAAAATTAAGGTGACAGTTCTCTTAAATACAGTTGGTGGCATTCACTCTTATTTTCTCATAGATTTCATCTACACACACACTAGCACAAACCCCAAGTGCTCTGACTAGGATGACTGGTGTACCACATGGAAGAAGAGTAATTGTTGAGCCCTCATTACTCCTTTGGTGTTGCCATTCATAGTAATGGCAACTGCTTTTTGCACAGCTCTGCTATAACTTTCTGTAGCCAGCAGTTGCATCATATTAAGAAACTCATCACAGAGTTTCAAGATGAAACAGACCTTGTGAAGAAAGCTTTATTGGAGCCGCACTTTCTTTTCTAATGCTTTACAAAAATGAGGCCTTCAGTTTAAGGATAGCTGCAGACTGGCTACAGGTGTAACATCTGGATGGAGGAAAAAGCAGATTACGTGTGTGATTAATTTGGGGTAGATGCCTGCTTCAATCAAGCTGTGCACATACTTTTGGTCAGGTACCTCCAGCAATTCAAAGTGAGCGTATTACAGTGTGTCAGGTACTCAAATTACACCTCATTATGCCAGATGTCCAATATAAAACTGATTCCCTATCCAATGCCCTGACAATTTAAAAAGGTGTAGGAAAAGATTAACAGGTAACTAAACATGGGAAATTGCAATATGCGGGAGGGTCTGAACTAGTTCTCAGGTTTTCCACCAAATCCACACTGCCAAGGTCTTCAAGCAGTATGCTTGGATTCCATATTGCTCCAGAACAAATCAAGTAAAGCAGGGCAGCTGCCTCAACACATTTGTAAACCAACCTTTTTTCAGGCTGTTTTTTTTAAAAGATAATATTTGCAAAGTGCTATACTGCACTTGGATGAGATGTGGATGCATTGGAGAACAGAAAATATTCATTTTACTGATTTGAAGTATTATCTTTTTGAATCCTCGCTCTTTCAGTCCCTGAGGAACTGGATAACAAGGTCCTTATGAAATTGGCAGCATGCATTTTGAGATGTGAAAATACACATTTGATTCTAGCATTTGTGTAAAGAAAACAAAAATTTCTGAGAGTTCCTCAGACGTGTTAGTGGAAGAGGGAGGCCACCAATGTTAATATAACTGGACCATTCATATTAAATGAAATAAAAAAGAATGGAAGCTATTATTGCAATTCTGTCTGGCATGAATTTCTTTTATAGAAAATGATATGGCTTAGCACAATGTAACCTGCCACAAGCAATGTGATGCTAAATGAGGTAGATGGTTAGTTGTAATGTATAATGTGACACACTCTCTGTGTTATGCATGAGCTGGCAGAAAGTGTACTGTGGTTCACTGAGTACTCAAATGGTTTTCCAATGACAAGCTTGCCATGTCATGATGCACAGAAGTAAGCTGGCAGTTGTTTAGTGATTCAGTCATAGATTAAAAAAAAACTGTAGGCACATAGATATGTTTTTCTTTTGAGTTTTGGGCTGATGCATAGGCACAGGTGCTGAACTAAGGAGGCATAGAATACAATTTGGCATGTGGAAAAGATCACTGCTAATACTATAAAGATAGTAATAGAATACTGTGGCTTTTGGTTTATGCCGTGAACTAGGAGAGATCCTAGCTAGCAGAGGCTGGTCTGAACATTATAACGCTGCTCAGCAAGCTGGGATATGACGAAGTGCAAAGATTACCTTTGAATCAGTGAACTCAAGTGCCCACCCTCTGATAGCTCCAGAAGCCTCCAGAGCAATATAAGCATCTTTTTCATGAATTTTGTGGTAAATTTTGCCTTTAGACCTGGAAAAGGATAGGAGTAGCCAGAAGTGCACTGATGCATGCTTTTACTGCCATCATTAGTGTGGTTGAGAATGGAAACAATACTTTACTACTTTTAAAAATGTGCATAAGAAAGAAATATCCCTGGAAGTATAAGTGGGAAAAGAAAGAGACAATGTCTGCATTCTGTCGAGCCCTTCTTTCTCTCTTCTGGAAGAAAGAGAGCTCAGCTGGATCAGAGAGAAGGAATGTCCAATATTCATTTTAGCGTATGAAGAATTTTTTCCTTTCTTAAAATCCAAATTATTTTGATATAGAGATTATATAGACTTACCAATCAAGTGCCAAATCAGTTAATACTATTTCTAAAAGACAAGAACGTTGCTGATGTTACATGGACAAAATGGTGTCATCTAATAAGTAGAAACACAGCATGATTGTAAGAAGGGGAAGAGGGACCACGCAAAGGAATGTGCTACTATATGGAACTGGCAAGACTAAGGTGCATGAAGGAATTCTGCACTGTTCATGATAATGCTCCAAACTTGGTTGAGTTCTGTGAGTATTGATTGTACTTACATAAAGAGCCAATCTGAGTCCAACTGGGTTTATTAGTGCTGATTAAGGGCCGGCCCTGATAATTTAACTCTATCTCTGCTACTCTCTGATGCCTCAGGTTTTGGGTATAGGGCTGGAAGAAAGAAAACCAACAAACCACTTCCCATCTGTTACAGCATTGTGCCAAATGGACAGACGTGCAAAGATGCTTATTCTGAGGGAGACATTTTGGACTGTAAAAAACTGAGCAAAGTCTTTGATGGATCCCTTGCAGTTCCAGCAGTGTAGAACCACACAGTATCCACACGTGAATTAGCACAGGTTTTGTGGAATAAGAGGAGTTTGTGGTCTTAGACCCATTTTTGTCCTGTGTATTTTGTAAAGGCATTGAATAGCACTGTTCAGAAGTGATTGTTCTCACTTTAAAGCAGGAGAACACTCTGTAGTTAGAGATACCTTTTCTAGAAGGATTTTGAGGGACCTCACAAACCTATGATGTCTGCACTGTCAGGCAAAAACCTATTTGCGGCTGGTATCAAGGTGTTTTAGTAATCCTACTGAAAACTGTTCTTGTTGCATCTTTCTCAGTCTTCCTCTAACAGGTGCAAACCTGTGTGGCAAGTGTGTGATGTCTTCCGCAGTCTTCATCCCCTCTGGTGGTGGTGAGCAGCACAGAGGATATCCCCAGGTTCACACACTTGGATTTCTTTCCTAGATGCTAGGAAGGAGAATGACATAAACCTTTTGACTTTTATCTTGCTACGCGATCAGAACATGGTAGGGCATTCCCACCCATCCCACACCAGGACCAGGAGTCCTGGTTTGCAGATGTAGTCATAGAGGGATTTCTGAGCTGGCCACAGTCATTGCATCACTGGATCTTTTGCTCATCTGGCCCACAAAGACCTCTGATTAATTTACTGTCCCAGTATCCATGCATGGTTTTCATGCTGAATTACATAAGAGCTAATTATTGTTGCTACAAAAAGTACATAAGTGATTTTTTTTTACTGCCTCTGTGCAAAGCATTTAAGAAAAAAATTCACAAATCGGTCTGCTTGCCTTTTCATAGATGTGGTTGGATATTCTAGCAATTTTTTCTGATTCTCTGGAGAATAAATGCATTGTTTTAAAAGTTGTAATTATGAAGCTGCAGTATTAAATAAAACAATAATTATTTCAATACAAACATTTTAAAAGCCAACAAACATGAAAGAAATGAAAATATTCTTTTTCTCACTGCCTTGTCAAGTGCCAGGTGACTGGATTTCTGCCCATCCTGTAATGATATGTATTCAACATGCATCCCACAACAGAGGCTTTTCTGCAGGCAGAGGTGTGGCGAACCAGAAACAGTCTGTGACCAAATTTTTGATGCGTATAAACAGTAACAACTCTGTGGGTTTGGTGGCCTAGTTAAATGCTCTCAGTTTTTTCTGCCCTGGTTTCATGAAAATAATTTTGTCTGATGTAACAGATAATTTTCAACATGCTGCGACATCCTCTCATCTTTATTTTTTAGCTCTAGAGTTACTAGAGATGAGATATATTTAATTTCTAAAGTAAATGGCTAAATCTCTGCTTTCTAACTCCTTGACTGCTTAAGCTACACAGCTATAGCACCTTAAGCAGTTTTCACTTTGATTCAGCCTCTTCCTTGCTTCTGCCTATGTTAATGTTGTGCAGAGCTAGAAAAGAGTAGGATTGAGTGCCTTCGCCCAACTAGCTACTATGTTGTAGAACCACTGCTGTGCTGGAGAATTACAGGCATGGCTCCTGCAGAGCTGAGCACTTTGCCAAGGACACATCAAAGGTTCTGGGTAGGGATTAGCCATAGCATGGAGAAAAAAATCATGGCAGAGTCAATAGAAAAGCTTTTGTTTCAAAACAGAGCACCCAATTCTGTGCCAGAAGAGACTCCTTTAGCCCCTGTGAAGGAAGAAAAGCAGATATAGTGCAAGTGGAAGAAAAACCTGAAAACAAACAAATGCACTAACACAAATCCACAAAACATCAAAATACAGCATAGCCAAAGTGCTTTCCATAAGCTTAATGATACTAGTTTAACATTTGTGAGGATTAAGGAGAGCTCTGGGTCATGTCTCTGTGCGCTTTCTATGTCTTTTAAGACTTTCTGGCTGCTGAGACCTTGACAGAAAGTTTTTCATCTGTGTGGTGATTGCCTTCTTTATGACTTGACCTTGACTTCAGTGTTTTAAGTTCTGAACTTTACAAAGCTCTCTTGCTTTTGACACACCTGGCATGAGAAATCTGCCTGGGAACACAGGAAGCATATCTTCTCAGCCAGCATCAAGACCTGCTGGAGTTTGGATAGGTCTGGGTACTAGTGATGCTGCTCAGACCAGCTGGGCTAGGAATTTTGTCTCAGTTTTCATAGAAATTGCCCTTTCTCCAGAACTAAGACGATGGGCCTTCCAGTCTGTGGGCATTCACAGCTGCAGGTAATGCCCAGCAATATTAGTCTGATGAAGTGTATATGCATTCAGAACTGTAATTTCACAAGTGAAATTGGGAAATTGGGAAAAAACAGTTAATGGTTTTAGTGAAAAGAGGCACATATTAGAAATGTTAAAATGACTCATTTTGTAAAGATGAATTAATTGGTTTCCCTGTTAAAGATAGTTTTAGGTTTCTTTAAAGTATTTTCAAACTCTTTGTTTCAGAACAGCTTTTACCTTTTTGTAAAATCTCTACATCAGGAGAAAAACAGTAAGTAACATGGTTGTATAATGCCCAAATAAAACGTTTCACATATATTGTAACTTTTCACTGTGACTGCAAATGGATATTTTCCCTTTCATTCAATATCATCTCCTCTTGTTATACAATCCTACAAGTCATACATATCAAAATTGATATTTTTTTTCTACTTTCTTTACATTTTGCCAATTTGGTTCTTGTTCAGACACATCCCATGATGTCTACTGTCCTGCTGTTGCTCCTCTGTTGGGAGGATATAGTGGTCTGCTACTGGATCGGGTAGTGCTGCTGTCTGCCACTGTTACCTGTCAGGACACGTGAACTCTGCCAAACACCTTCGCTCCATTCTCTTCCTCCTTTTGCAGGATAACTCAGAACTCTTGAATTTAACCTCCCACGCTCTTTTACTGGGTGGTTTTAATGTAAGGATAAACATGAAAGAAGGCTCACCTGATCGTTTGAGAAATCTTGGAGGGCAGAAGACGCTGTTTGAATTCCTCTGATTGTATAGGGGAGGAGAATACAGTTTATGCCTCTGAAATTTAAAAAAACACACTTAGATGAAATATTTTTCTGAAATTGGGGAGTTTCTTAAAAATTAAAAAAACCCAAACAAACAAAGAGGATGCCTTCTCATTTTAATTTCTGCTACTGTGTATTGTGTGTGACCTCAACAAATTATATGACATTTCAGGGACAATGAGTACCAGCAATTACTGAGTTTGTGTAGATTTCTACTTGTTTGCTATGATGACCTAATTATTTACAGCCAGAATCCTCTAGAACTGAAAGCTGTCTGAAAACCCTGGCCTTCCATTTGTATACCAGGTACAGAACCAGTGCAGTACTTGTTTCAAAGCTACCATGTAGCCAGAATATTGTACTTTTTTTTTTGTAATCTTACAGTGTAAAATATAAATAAAAGGGACAAGAATTGACAAAAAGCCATTTTCTCATTTTCATAAGGACGTAGCATATTCTTTTTACTCCACAACAGGAAACCATGAAAGAGAAAAATGAGCAGAGTACAAAAGTGAAAATATATCAATGTGATTTTTTTTCTGTGTGCTTATTTGATACCAGAATGTCAACATCAGGACTTGTTAACAATAAGTGTTAGGAGCTTTAAAACAATCAGAAGAGGGAAAGTTAAACTTTTGTCTTATGTTTTCTTTGATTTTGATATATTGTAATAGGGGAGAGAAGTAATTCTGTGTTTTGTAGTAATGAAAGTAATTGTGCATATTGTTCTTCATAAAGATTAGAAAATACCAGTATAATCAAACCAGTTATCCTTTCTAAAATTTCAGGCTGATGTTATCTATTGTAATTTGTATATTCTGACATGGAAGCAAAAGATAATGAGAGCTTATTCTTTGTCTTGCTGTTACCTGTAAAATTTCTTTGTTTGGTATATTAGTAGTGTGTACTTTAATGGTGTACTTCTCCCTACTCTGCAAAATACCATATGGTCCTGAAACTAAAAGATCTTCTTTGGCCTGGATATATTTTTATATTTATATTGTTTGCATGCTGCACCATTTTCTTCTTCTCCTAGTAAATAGTCTTCTATTTAGTCTACTAGTCTCCTAGTAAATAGCCTTCACTATTTCTTCTGAAATAGTGAGTGGGATTCAGCTTCCATGGAAGTGGTCAGATTCAAGCCTGAGCATGTACAGGAAGCCTACTGGGGATGGGTGATGACAGCAGAGTTTCAGCTTCTTTTTTAATGAAGAGAGAAAGGTGGTCGTGTCTCCATAGGTCAACAGCAGGGTGTAGTGGGGGAGGTTTCTTCTGTACTTTAGCAGCTGTGTTTTCTTCACATGCGGGTGTGAAGGACACAGGACAGAAAGAATTCGGAAATACTCAACTTATGTAAAAAAGCTCACAGCAGGGGTTTGTTTTAGGCAAGCCAACTATATTGTCAGAGTGCTTTTAGGAAAAAAAAAATCCCAAATGGTCTGAAAACACACCAAAAAAGCTCACTTTAATGGAATAGAATGGATATTTTCATGTTTTTTTTCTCCCTCCCCGTGGAAGAGATCATGCGTAAAAAACATTAATCCTTGCTTAATGTTGTAAAAAGATGCAAAGTCTTTCCTATTAAGTATTCATGAACACCGACATCGAAAAAAAGAAAGAAAAGTTTGCTTCCTATTGTGTTATATTTTGTATCTGATCAAAGGGCAGAACCCCATGAGAACCTGAGTAATGGCTGTGATTGCTGCCTACTTGCTATTGTCCCTGAAACAGAGCTGCTGTAACATGGACTCTCCTAATCTACTTCAGTGCAAAGTCCTCTGCCTTTATGTAAATTACTGCTGGATAGCATGGATAGGATGTGAGGAGCAATCATGAAATTAATTCTGAGGCACAACTGTAATGGAAGTAACTGTTTCCAAAGTCCTCACATATGTCCTGTTAATATCAGTGACAATCAAACTGAATCTCAGTCTTGCTACCTGAGGCTTTTTGGAAGTCTACTAAAAGTAGATATTTTTTCCCTCCAGTACTTTAAGGGAGATATAGGGAGGTTAAGTGAATTTGCACAGGGTTATTTAAATATAGAAGCTAGGAAGAAAATTTAGCTATTTCACTAAATCTACTTCTTAGATAAAACTCTCTCATCTACCAAAACTGATTTTTGCATAAAACATGAACCAAGCAAGGCATCATTATTTTTGTCTCAAAGTAATGTATTCATATTTAGTGAGGGGGAAATATCAAAATCTGTCTTTTCCAGCTATTTGACTGACAGGCTTCTGCTGTGCTTTTAAAAAGTTTTATAACATTCATGTTTGATAAACTGGTGATGCATGTGTACCCATGTGTATATATATATATATACATATATATATATATATATGTATACACACACATGCACTTCTCTACATGCAGATTTTTTGCATTTGGAGGTATTTAAGAGAAGAAACAATTTTAATTCTAAAATAAGGATGCTTAAATAATCTTGATGTGTCCCTACCACTGCCCAGGGAATAGAATGTAGTTGAATGTAGAATTGTTACAATAGATATAGATTATGCAAGAGTTTGATCTTAAATTTATTGTCAGAATAATCAGTCCTTCTGCACTCCATTAGTTATTTTTAACTCATGGTTTTGTGGTTTTACTTCAAACTGGCAAGGAGAATGCAAGACTGGGGCCATAAATTAATTACAAATGTCAAAATCACTTTGGTGACACTGGGGGAAACACAAAGAAGATGGAGATAATTGTATACTGACTCTCTCAGTACCCAGTAACATTTTCCTTAAAACTCTATATCCTGGAGATATTGTGACAACCTCACCTTTAAGAACTGTAACAAAAGAGATTCTACCCTCAAAGCTATAGCAAAAAAACTTCAATAGTGCTGATCATTAAAGAATCAGAAAATGGATGTAAGGAAGACTATTTTTATGCGCTAAAAGAATATGATTCTTAAAGATAGTATGGGGATCAGCACTGGAAATACTTTACTTGGATATGCTACTGATCCAGAATAAGCAACAGATGTTTTGTAAGGGGTTATGGCAAGGGAGGAATATCTCTCATGTAAGAGAACAGCAGCAACCAGGTGCTGATCCTTGAGGAAACTATACTGCTGACACCAAAAGGTAAAACTTGTTACCTAAAACCTGTAAATGCAGAGTCTTCCCTATATAATCATCCTGTATTATCATAATAGTTCATTAGTGCTAGAACAAGATCTCAAGACATCTAAATATTTCCAGAAATAAGACTTTGATTGGTTTCACAACTTTAGTCAGCAGAAACAGAGACTCTTGTATGCTTAAAAAATCATTATTTTCAGCTTGGGTTTTAGTGGGTGACATACATGTGTGCACAAAATCCTCAAATCCCAGGCTCAAGGATTAAACTGAATGGACATAGTATAGTCTCTATATAATAGAGATATCATCAATTCAAGTAAACATTCAGACTCTAGAATTAAAGGTGATAGGAAGAGAAGAACATAATCTCCCTAGAGATCGGGATCTGGATATGGGAAAAGTGACTGTCAGATTTTTGCAACCTGCATTTCCCTGTTATCTTGCTGAGTGAAAGGATGCACATGTTTTTCTGCAGGGTCTTTCTAGAGCAGTGAGCCCATGTTCCCTTGATGTCTGCTGTCTGATGCTTGCTGCACCTGTACTTCCTTACATTAGTCACAGGTTGGCTGGCAGTGGTCTAATGGCATCCAGTTTGCAAGAAATAGTTTAGAGACTCATTCTCTGTCCCAGGAATAAACTGGGATTATTGAACTATTATTTTTCCCCCTCCCTGAGGTGATCGCTTTCTTCATGGGCAGCAAGGGAAAAGATGAAACAAGATAAACTAGATTAAGGGATTTCCTCTTATTCCCAGCTCTTATTTTCATTTGTTCTTGTTGTTTCTTCCCCTGCAGTGCTGTGGAACTGCAGCTATGCTTTACCTTGCAGTTAACCTTTGAAAGAGAAATACAGGAATGTGGGTCCTTTCTCCTGCTCTGAGGGGAGGCTAAAAATGCAAGGTTATAGAAATTAGAAAGAAAATTAGGATGTTGAGGGCCGTTGCTTATGGATGAGTTTGCCCTGTAGGTAATGAGCACAGAGGATGCAGAACTGTGAAGAATGAATAAACTCATTTTGCATTTTTCCAGAATGGCACTCATATTGCTACACCTCCACCCGCCCTGTATAAAACCAGTATGCTGGGTGAAGAGCTGCTTGAGAGGAGACAGCAAGAAAACGCTTCTAAGAAAGTACCTCTGTCTGTCTTTCTTTTAATATGTGGAAAATGTGGGGTAGGTGCTGGCCACTGTTGCCTGTAAAGAGAATTTGGGTATTTTGTCAGGGTGTGAAAGACGTTAATTTGGTTTACTTCCCTGTCTGAGAAAGATGAAAACTCCTTGTCCTGCTGAGAATAGCATTCTTCAGTTTTTTCAGCCTTTTGGGTTGTTTTTTTGAAGGAGATGCTTGCAATGAGAAGAGATCCATGAGACCAAATAGAACAAAGGAAGGAGGCACTCTATGCCTACCTTAATAATTAGGATAATTTCCCTGAAAATTTTGGTATTTAGCTCTTTCAGAAGATTAATTATTTTATCTTTTGATTCACTTGCATAAAATGCTAGCTTGTCATTTCATGATGTGATGCAGGTAATGAGGGCAGAACTGAGCAAGGTTCTCTCTTTATCCAGAGATGCCATTTTGATGGAATATATCTGTTCTCTGAAGTCTTGCTTTAGAGCCATAAAACCTATTCTAAGCCTGCCCCACATCCTTCTTCTAGACTAGAATGAGATACAGTTGATGAGAAACTTGTATGTGTATGCAATTTTATATATAAAAATTAAAACCCTCTATTCTTCATTTTTTTGAAAGTGTAGAGAATACTTCATTCTGGAGGGAATGCAGTTTTGTATGCTGAGAACTGCAAGGAATTTTCTGTACATAGCTTGCCTTGTTTGAAGGCAGTATCCCTCTGTTGTGGTTAAAAAAAAGAAAAAAAAGGGGTCCCTTATTAATCCTTTTGTTGAATAGTAAAACATAAGTCGACAGAAAGTGTCTGTGGTCATCACCTGTGGAAAAGCTGACCACTGGAATTGCTGCCATAACATGGTTCCCAGAACATGTTTAGCTACCTAGTTTAAAAGTAGTTCAACAAGTCTACATGGTCAACAGTCACATTAGCTGTAAAACTGAGTTGTGGGACTTGTGGTCCTTAATTATTCCTGTACATTGGGGAACCTTGTACCATACATTCTTTTTCAGGCACCTAAATTTATGTTTGTTTTATGAAAGACAATGGTTAGTCATTCTCTTAAAATATTAATTCCTTTCCTCCTTTTTCTCTGCTTTAATGTCTCAAAATTCCATGGAGATCAATTTGCACTGGGCCCTGCAAAATCAAATTGTTAAATGTAATCTGTAGTAGAGAATACAAGAAATCAGTGGCCAGACTCTTTCTGATTTAACTAATTTCCAGAGGAGTCTGGAAGGTTTCTCATATTGTTCCATAGGGCAGGCTTAGGCCTCAGCTGGAGTTAAATTTAATGTTTACAGCCTTCCAAGGGTATCTAATCAAACAAGAGCAAGTAAAGTGTTTTAAAATGTAAGATAAGTCTGTATTCTTAAGAATGGGCCATTAAAAAAAATTATTCTGAGTGCACATGCTAGGGTGGAGTGCCACAAATTATGACATTCCATTGTAAAAATAAATAGCAAAATAACAGGGACCTGAACAGGCTTTGCTGGCTCATAAAGGTTGGCATTTTTCATCTACCTTCCCATGTCCATTAGATGCAGCAATTAAAAAGTGGGCCATGGAATTGTTCAGATATAGGAAATTAAATACATCTTTGAAGATGTTGCTCTAAGTGCCTGTAAACTGTCTGATATTTCTAAATAGAAGAAAAGAAAAATGAAGGTGATGATTTGGCTGCAGAATAGTTGAGGTTTCTAGGGGGTATGTGTCAGCCTCCTCGAACAAAGCAGTTCGATTTCTGTTCACTTTCCCTGTGCATTTAACCCTTTGCTGTGTTGCCAAGTATTACCTACACAATTGCAGTACAGCTTCTCAGCTCTCCGATTCTGCATCCTGATCAGCACAAACAAAGGCTGATGGGGCTTCAGGGAACGGATAAAAACTCATGGCTTTAATCATCACACCTATGGCTCTAGCTACTGAACTGCTGCTTATTCTTTACAGCATTCTCTCCAACAGAAAAGGACTCGTGTGAATCACTATCACCATTTTTTTTCATAGCTGAGATGAAAATCCTATGTTCTCCACCTTCTTTTGTGCTGCCTTTGATTCTGGGCTGTGGGTCTGAAGAGTGTTTGGATTGCGTAGCATGTTTCTGTTCACAAGAGCTGCAGAGAAAACCTTTCTCCTCAGGACCTGATAACAGGCTCACGCTCAGTGTGTGTGTTCCTGCACCTGGCACTGCAGAGACTGAATTGCTTTGCTGGAGTCACCCATAACTTAATTTTACTGACTGACTAACATATGCCCAGGGCCTTTCTCTGAGCCCTGTGTTTACAGATACTTTGGCCTTTTTTCCCCTAGGTGAGAGATTTGCCCCACACTTGTAAAGCTATAGATAGACTTTATTGACCCCAAGATGCTTTGTTACTCCTTGTCTCCCACTAATTCCTATTTCTGATGGCCAGGCAGTGGGTGATGTGAATACACCCTACCCCCGGGTCAAAATTAATTGGCCTAATTTAAAATTCTAACAGATGTTTTTAAGCTCTGGCCTGAAACAGGTGGGGGAGTGCCAGAGTGCCATGACCTGCCAGCAGAGTCTGAGTGAGCAGAGACTCCTTTCACCCAGCAGCACAGACGGAGTTTATTCACTCTCAGCCATGGCACTGCAACACGCCGTCTTGCTTTATGGCTCTTTTGAAAATCTGCCGTCTGAATGGTAATTGAGCTGCCTTTCTAATTCTCTGCAAAACTTTGTAAAGCAACCTATTCGTGCTGTGGGCCCACAGAGATCGCTATTAAACTGAGGTAGGGAGAAGGGAAGAAAATTAATCTCCAAGTGTTTTCTCCTGAATGGTAACAACTGAATTAGCTTCTGATACAAGAGTGAACAAAATGGTATGCTTATAGCTATAAGACTCCTGATGACAATGCCATCCAAATAAATTCCGGGTTTTCTTCTCCTCTGGAATTTTTTTGATGTTCCTGGTGTGAGCAACTCTGAATCCAGCCTCATATCAGCTTGGGCTGGAATAATGTTACTGGGGGGAAAACACAAGTAAGATGTTTGTGCTGATACACAAAAAGCCTCATTTGTAGACTTGTTCCAAGTTATGTCCTTGTTGCTTTTTATTGTTTGACTTTTCTTTCTTGCTTCTGAGATTTTTGTTGCTATTTCAAGATTTTCTGCAATGTGGACTTTGTCTTTGATCTTGTTTGTTCTCAGTGTTTCTGCAATCCAAGCAGAATCAAATGGTATTTGGAAAACAGTAAGTTTAAACCTTTTCGTGACTGCTTGTTTCTGCTAGAAATTCAGAACACAACATTTTAAAAAAAATTATTTGGAATACTGCTGATTCTTGTACAATCTATGAAACAGAACTAGACTTTTTCTTTTTCTTTTTTTTTTTTTTTTAGGAGAGGGTTTTTATCTATGCAAAAAACCTACAGTATTAATTGAAAGACTCACTAAGTCAAGCAGTTTCAGCTGGCAGTGTAATTCAGTGATTGTCATTGTTCTGGTCTTAATTCTGGGAGTCTAAAATTAGACCACTAATTCCAGACCTGCATCTTTCAATGTTTATTTGGGAGGGATGCCGTCACAACATAACACATTTATTTCTGCCATATTGCAGATAACTTTTTTTTTCTAACTGTGGTGCTACAAAATAGATTCCTAAATATGGATGTAGAAGCTTACCAGTAGGCATATATTTCCTAATGTCTTGGACAGAATTTTATATCTCTGAATGTATCTGTTAGTTATTTCCATGTTGGCTAAAACTTTCATGGTTTCTCATTCCAATATTTTATTTTTCAGTAAAAGTTGTCAACTCCTCATAATTCCCTTTGAATATAGCCTGGGAGATAAATTTAGTTAGTGATCAGTAACTGTGCATGTTACAAAACTGTCCTTTTCTGCTAGTATCAAGTGGCCTAGGATCTCGGCTAAGCTAAGTTTCATGTCTTAACAAGATATGACGTGGGGATATTTATAGAATGTGGTTATATATAGTTATATGTTATATCTTGTATATATTGTTGCAATATATAATGTTCCATATAACGAACACACTCCCATGGTAATGACCATGTTCCGGACTAACCCGGAATGAAACTGCCCTGTAGTTTCATTATATTCTTTACATTTTTCTGTAAAGAGACTAAGTCTTTTGGTCATCCTCACCGCCTGCCACCATAATGATAAAACTTAGAAATGTTTAAATGTTTGCATTTTTTTAGATTTTTGGTTTGGTCCCTTTTTTTTTCTTTGTTTTGTTTGGGTTTTTTGTTTGTTTTGGTCTTTTTTGTTGTTGTTGCTGTTGTGCTTTTTTAATTTGTGAGAAGTTTTAGTCTTGGGTTGTTTTTGTCCTGAAAAATTCAATGATAAGAAATGTTTGTGATACTTTGTTTATCTTGCAATAGACTGAAAAGGGTAGCATTATGCTTTTATTCCCTTAAGGAGCTGTCAGTGTACCATGCATGACATGAAAGGGTATGTAAGTGGCTCAAGTGAAATGAGGTTCCAAATTAATTATTATTTCCCTTTAACCACTTGATTTTTGACTTATGTTTGTTAAACTCTATTAAAAATTAGCTTTGAAATGTGTTACAGGATGCTGTTTGCTATAGATTGACATCACTTATTTCCTTAATTTATTTTTCTTGAAGTGAGAGACGATAAGGCAGAGGAAGAGAGAGAAGAAACTCTCACTGCCCTAAACTAAATGTTAAGGACAGTTGGCTAAACTATTTCTTTCACATTTTATTTAAGAAAGGGCACTAATAAGGGCTGTGACTCAAGGTACTAAAAATCTTTGTAGGTCACTTCTAATAGCTCACTCAACAGTAAAGAAAAATCATCTTTCTGGAAACTGCTTCTTTGCCATCTTGCTGAGATACTGCTTTGAAACACGAATTTTCTTGCAGAGGAAAGAATTTTGAAGGTGAAAAGGTAGAACTTCACCTTTGCAGCAGCTAAGCTGGCTTCCCAGGCCAGCTGTCAAAAAACATTCAGTTTTGTTTACAGTTAATATGGGGAAAAAAAGTTGCCTGTACTATGTTCAGTATTGACAATGCCAGCAGAAACTCCATGTTGTCAAAATGGATGGAAATCATGTAATCGCAGAGCTGGGGCTGGTAGTGGCTGCTGGGCTTTGCAAAACAATGGGGGGTATAGTGGTCTGAAACAGGCTCAACTGGTTTAGACTCTTGAAAGCAGCAGCTTTTTAGCATCAAGTTCTATCAGGCAAAATGTGTAACTCATTACTCATATTCCCTAAATCTGTTGTACCTTTCTGTGAGCAAAACACATATAGTGTCATAAATGGGTCTAAAGAAAATTGTCCAATATTTAATGCTTGCAGTCTCTGCTTGATGTCTTCTATGATGGAAACCTGACTGTCTTGGTAAGAAAAGTCAGGCAGGGTAGGTGTCTTATGCACTTAGGTTGTGATACTGTTCAGTTTGGAGGTCTCTGCAAGATTATCCATGTAGGTTTGCAGGAAGCTGGTGAAGTGAGAGCTAGAGACTTGAGATTACTTCGAAAAGGAGCAAAATAGAATGTGGGATGGAGTAGTTTTTAAGTCACAATTAACTCAGTTGAGGTTATGGTTTGTCCCAGCTGGGGGGAACATACCTTGTCTGTGTCTCCAGTTAAATACAAGAGCATTCCAGGCCATTAGCCCTGACTGTCAAGTCTTGGCACTGTGTAAAACAAAAGCTCTTACCTTTGTCTGAGTTAGCTATAGGACTAGTTTTTTCTTTATTTGACTATATTTCCACAGAGCCAGGGAGCAGACAAACAAACACTGCTTCAGAGCAGTCTCAAATCAACCTCTGTTTCTTGAAAGACATGAGATCTTATTCGTATACGGAGACAACTGTGGTAAAAATCAGATTTTAATTATTCTCTCTTATACTAACTCCATCAAGTATTTTTCCTGTCCTGCATGTCTCAGCTTCATGCCATTTCTTCAAGTCCTGTCACTGAGTAAGGATGCAGTAAGATGATGTCCTGCTGTCACAGAGCATGCACTCTACAGCAATGTATGGGAATGATTTTGGAATAAGTTAGAGCTGGGTTCCCTGGGGTCACCCAGCACAGGGACTGGATTATCTGTATCATGAATGCTTTTTAGACTTTTGGAAATCATTTAATGACTGAGGCTGCCTCCTCTGGTTGAAACATTTATATTGGCAAAACCCTGAATATAGGTGTGAATTTATATCTCATTGCTAGGGCAGAGAGAGAAAGGATTATAGCACACACCTATGACAACATGAGTCTTTTGATTCACATTAATAATTTAGAGGAAAACAGCACTGTAGTTTACCAAAAATCATGATGTATCTAAATAGGAGCAATTCGTTTGGTTCTGGCAGAGCTGTCTTTGAAATGAATTTTTTATTCACTAGTTTTCATCCCCAAACAGTGATAATTCTAAACTGGGGTTAAAAGCTGCCCCACCCCCCTATAATACACAATTATAATATCGCAATATTTTGCTTATGAAACTGGTGTGCTCCCCAGGATCCCTGACTTCTGCTGTGTGAAGCTGACAGGGTTTGACAGTTTTGATGCTGTTAGTCAGTGGGGTTTGCTGGTGAAACTAGAGGGTTTATAGCTGTTTTGTTCAGCAGCTTCATGGGCTCTCCTGGTTTCCTGGTGAGTGGGAGGCTGTCCTGTGAGTCACAGGCCAAAGTTAGACAGCTGGGAGCCCAGGTAGCTCTGAAACCTGCAAGGCTTTGAATCCAGCAACTTATTGCTGAGGAGACAGGCAAGTAAACAGTTACAAAAAAGCAGATTTCCAGTCCTGCCTCTAACTCTGTTCTGTCAAAAGAAAGTGTTTCCGTGAAATGTTAGTATTTGACAAATTGCAGTTTTATGATGGGATAAAGATCAGTTAGGAAATTTGTTGTATCTGGATTTGATCGTTCTTGCATCCCACCTGAGAACTATCTGCCCTTTGGATGAACAGGGAAAAACTAAAAGTTTATTTCTGCCTGAGAAGCAGCCTATAGCAAAGTGCTTTTTACTTATTAGTAAATTATTTACTTATTATTTTTAATTTCACGATATATTGACTTCAGCTATGTAGCTCCTCACTGCCTTGGAAAGCAGCTAAATCTCTCTGTGGCTTACTGTGAGATCCTGGACAGGTGTGGTCGGTGGAGGTGTGGCATTTCTCCTGAGGTTAACCTGCGATACCCTGTGCATGTACAGCAGTATGCCTGGATGTGTTCATGCACACAGCAGGTGTGGAGGCTTTTGACTTGCTGCTTGTGTGAGAATAAGGTTGTAACCATAATTGCTTCTTCCATAGGCAAAAAAATGTTAGAAATTTAAGTTTAAATTGTCTTTTAGTCTCTGTTTTGCAAAAGGAAAGTGTTTGAAAGTCAATGTGGTGCTTCATATGCCTCTTTAAATGATATGTAATCTGCATCCCCAAATTATATTTGAACACTTATTTAAGTCTTAGTTAAATGGTTATTGATTATTTAATCAGTTTGTTTGTTTTTTGTTTTTTGTTTTTGTATGTGTGTGTGGAGCTTTTTTGTCTCCCCATACAACCTGACAGAGCTACAGTGGCAATTTCATACAAGATAAATCTGGAAATATGTGAATTACCTTTTGAAGAAAAGGAAAGGAGGGAGAGGAGGAGGAACGGAGAGAGGAAGAAATCTGTCACTAACTAGGCCTAGGAATTTTTCTTTTTATCACTTAAACTAAAAAATGCAGGCAACGGTAGACTCTGGGAAATTACTTCTCCTCTAGGGATGATGGCTAGGAAGTATGAAGTTTTTATTTTGTTTCTGACTCTGATGGCTCACTAAAGCAAAACCAAATTGTTTTGCTTCTGTCTCTTTCCCTCTTTCCTACCTATGGTTAACTGTGGGCTCTAAATGTAGCTGTGCAGCTTGGAAACTGAGGGTTTGCCTGGTGCTTAGAGCAATGGAGATCGGTGCTGGAAGGAACTAGAGGGCTCCATATTACACACAAGAATTTCCAGACAAACATCCCTACTCAATTAGTGTTCTTAAGACAGATGCAGAGGTTAAAATATTGTTTATATGTACATACAATAGCAGGTGCAAGGGGGGAAGTATACTACTTAATGAGATGTAGTGACTATCATATTGCAATGAAGTGTTGCTCAATTAAAAAAGAAATCCATTTAGAAATTTCCAGTGGGCTCAGAATACAATTCTGACTTCGTAATTTCTAACCAATGCTGCTTGTATAAATGCATCCTTTTGACACAAAACCAACTTCAAATATATTGAATTCCTTGAAACTGGAAATTTTATTGTGTCAGTTACCCACTGTGTATATTGTGCTGGAAAAGTACAACACCTGGCTTAGAATGATTAAATCAGCCAGGTTTTCTTAGAACATTCTCCAGTCAGGCTCCTATTCAGCACACAATGTTGCTGACATTGCTAAAGTTCATAATGACATCTTTTTTCTTCATGCTACAAGGGAAGGTGTTTTAAAAATTACTTGTACTATTTATAGACCTTAATAAGTCTTCCAATGTTGTGAATGATAACATTCTTGCAAAATGACTTCTTTTAACAGGTGTGTAGTGGTCTGGCTGTCTGTACAGGAGTTCTTTGTGATGGCAGATTGGTAACCGACCCAGTTTGGATACTACTGTTCTCAGTGCTGAGCATCTTAAATTAAGGACATACTGTCTCTAAATTGAGATCGGCTGTTCAACTCAACTGATATTATATATTATATACTATATATATAAAAAACTATATATATATATAATATATGTTTATATTTATNCTGGGAAATTGCTTGCCCAGGGATTTCTCTCCTCCCATACCTTTTATTATGTTGTAGTTCTAATGACTCCTGATTTATTAAGGCAATCCAAGAAAAAGAAACGAATTGGCTTTATGTGCAGGCGCAACATCATTGAGGGACAAATGCAATGAGGAAGAGTCCTGAAGTACAAGGGAGCCAAATGGATATCCACTGAAATATGGAATTATGGATTTTCTTGGTTATTTAATTGTAGTTCTAGGCTGGTTTTCTGGTCACTCTCCAGCTTTGGTCTGCTCATTTCTTCTTTTGAAATTAATGTACCCTTCAGGTAGACTTACGACTGCTGAATGTCTTGAATCTTGGATCTCTTCTAATACTAAAAGAGAAGACTTCCAAATGCATCTTAGCCTCATCTTCACAAATTCTAAACGTTAAATTTTTCTTGAAAATCAGTAAGATTGGATAATTCATCTCTGAAAATAAGAATTGTGATTATAAATCTCTGGGATGGTTTCGGAAATATTGCATCAGTATATTTATTCTGAGATACTTTGTGGACAGAAGGAGTACCCCAAGAGCACAGTATATTAAATAAAATCTGTAGCTTTTGCTCATATTTTGTATTTATTTTCTCCAGCTGTTTTGGTACCTGGATTTCTTGAACTTGTTTTTCATTAATGTAGGATCCATTTAATCATTAAACTTGAAGCTTCAGGTGTCTTCAGTCTAAGGCCACATCGAACATATACGTAGTTGTGGTAGACATAGAATGAATCAGCTGAAGCTAGATCAATAACAAGTTGGCTATTGTCAAAATTTGAAGACAGTGCTCCCAATGCAATTTTTTTCAGAGATAGGGAACTCTTCAAGAGTAATTTTCTTCCTTTATAGGAGAGCTGATAGTTCTTATTTTCCCAAGAAATGTGCAGATATTGTGGAATGTCAAATGTTGATGAAGACTTCTTTCATAGGAAGTGATTAAAGTATGATGCACTTTCACAACCAAGGGATCCCCTGTGAAGATGAAGAAATGCTATAGAGAGAAGGGAAACACATGTTTGTCAACAGGCTGGCTGACCTAGTAAATAGAGTTTTAAATTTCAGAAGAGGGAGCTATCAACCCACGAACAAGTGAGGGCAAGAAAGACCTTATCAACAAAACAGGAGTGGAGTGGGCCCATTTCAAGTATATGCACACTAATAATGGATTAGCAAGCAGACAGCATGGAATAAAACTTTCTTACCTTTATTGGGAAATCAGTACAACTGAATACATCTCTGAAGTTCCTGTACACTAATGCTTGCAGCAGGGGAAACAGTGTCCATTTGTGTTTGTAAAAATCTGGTTACATTCTCAGTGGCATCAGAGACATGGTGGGATAGCTCACACAACTG
Organism: Serilophus lunatus; assembly: GCA_013399895.1. NCBI lineage: Eukaryota > Metazoa > Chordata > Aves > Passeriformes > Eurylaimidae > Serilophus > Serilophus lunatus. Next base: position 547,410 of record VXBA01000530.1, read on the forward strand.
ATGTGTTGCCATGGATGGATACAGGTACTTTAGGAAGGACAGGCCAGGACAATGAGATGGTGGAGCTGACCTTTATTGGAAATGGTAGCAGGAATGCATAGAGCTCTGTCCTTTTATGGATGGCCTACCTGCTTGCTTATGAGTCCAAATTAGAAGGCAGGGCAATGTGGATGATCTAGTGGGTGTTTGATCAGGAGAAAGATGTAGTTAGGGCCTTCAAACATTTGGAAGAAACCTCATGTTCACAGGCTGTGACCCTCATGGAGGACTGTAGACATCCCTATCTGTGCTGCATGGGCAGCACAGCATGGCACAAGCAATCTGGGAGGATGCTTTCTGGTGTAGAGTGATGATAACTTCATGACATGGATGAATGAGAACCTACTCTGCAGGACCTGTTGCTTACAAGTAAGGAAGAACTGGTCAGGAGTTGTCTTGGTTAATATGACCTTGAAATGCTGGACTTCAGGATCCTGAGAGGAAAGATCAAGGCAAATAGTGGGATCACAATCTTGAAATTCAGGAGAACTGACTTTGGCCTGTTCAGGGTCCCGCTTGAAAGAGTACTGCGGGATACAGTCCTAGAGAGAAGAGGGATCCAGACGGCCTGGATGACTTCCAGGAATGACTGGCTGCGATCTCAAGAATGATCCATTCTGATTTCCAGGAAAATATGCAAAGAGAGCAGGAGGCCTGCACAGATGAACAAGTTGTTCCTGACAAAACTCGCATATAAAAAGTAAGAATACATGTAGTCAGTTGACCTGAGAAGAATATAAAAATATGTGAGTGCAGAAATGAGATTAGGAAAGCCAAAACCTGCATGGAGTTGAATCTGGCAAGTGATGTGAGGGAGAATGAGAAGGACTTCTACAAAAGGAAAACTAGAGAAAATGTGAGTCTAGTTCTGAATGTGATGTCCTGATGACAAGGCATATTGAGAAAGCCAAGGTACTTGATGTCTTCTTTGCATTGGTCTTTACTGGGAAGATCTGCCTTTAGGATTCCCAGTCGAAAGAGACTTCTAGGAGAGCCTGGAGCAATGAAAACTTTGGTAGAGGAGTATCAGGTTAGGCAACAATTAAACTGGGCTTACACAAATAGATGGGACTTGATGTGATATGAATGTACCAATAAGTGCTGGTGGAGCTGGCTTATGTTATGAGGCAATAGATGGTTGCTTTTGAAAGATCATGGAGTTGAGATGAAGCTCCAATAGGCCGTCTTCCAGGAGGGCAAGCAGGAAGATCCAGCAAACTGTATGCCAGTAAACCTCACCTTGATCTCTGACAAAGAGAAGAGTGAATTCTTCTGGAATCCATTTCTAAACACAGCAAAGAAAATAAGATACAAACTGGGTAGAGTGATTTGTTAGATGGACTGTCCAGGGAGGAAGTCTGTGGCATCTCCGTCCTTGGAGCTACAAAAAATCCAGCCACAACGTTGAGCAGCCTGCTCTGTTTGATCCTTCCAAGCCAAAGAAATTTGACTAGATAATCTCCAGAGATCCCTTCCTACTGCTACAGTTTTACGATTGTGTTTTTTAAATAGTGAAATAGTTGAAGGAACTGATCTGTTCATGGCCATTCCGTGCACACAGTGATCTCCAGTCAGTGAATAAGACTTAAACTTTAATTTGTTCACTTTGGAGTTGAATATGCTGAGTCTTATGTCTCTTGAATATTTTGTGCTATCCTTGTTAGAAAACTGGTAAATTTGCTCTTAGATTGAGAAAAGTTGGTTAATTATTATTCCAGATTCAATTTGACTTCTTTTAATATTTTTAACAGCTCTTGCACTGAACTTCTGAGTTCAAGAGTTATCATCCTCTATAAAGACTGTACTAACAGTCTACAGTTTTGGTTTCTTGAAAAAATTCTGACAAGTTACTACTTTGGATTTGAGCAACTTAATGCATTTACTCTTACAGATTTAAAAAAATATATTTTTTCCCCAACGTGAATAAAGATAGCAGTAAATACCGATTCAGAGTGCTTCTTTCTTTTAGGCTCCAAGTGCTCTAAATTTGTTGTCTAATTAATATTCACAGTACTCTTGGGAGATTTCGTGTATTTAATTATCCTCATTTTATAAGCTCTGAGAATATGACATGGTGGCATGTGGGACCCAACCAGCCTTTGCTCTTTTGCTTTTCTGTCCCAGTACCAAAAAATTGATTTCTTGTATGAGACAGAAAGTGTGTGAGTGGAAAGAGAAATGACCTTGAACTAAAAGATCTAGCCTGCTCCCAAATAAAAAGTTGCTTTCAGTCAGGTGCTTCCCTGTTTTCATTCCATGACACCAACACCAATGAAATTTGTCTTGGAGAGGAAGCAAACAGAACTTCATTGTTCCTCTTCTCCTGAAAGTTGTTGAAGTCTTGGGTTTTTTTAAGCTTTGCTCATGAACATGTTGCAGTGAGTGACAAATGCACAGACTAAAATAACGTTTTAAGTGATATTTTGTAAAAAAAAAAAAAACCAACAAGAATCTGACATTTCAGTAGCATTTCTGTTGTGTGTCCCTTCCCAATCAATCATTTCTTCTTGGAGAGAGCTAAAAGCAGAGTAAGTACTTGCTTTTTTCAGATTTTTGAAGTTTTTAAAGTGTGCTAGGATGAGGGGAGGAATAAAGCGTTGCTCTTCTGGAAAAGTATGCCATAAACTGAGGATAAAGGTAGTTGAACTACTTGGCTCCTGCACAGCAGTAGCATACTTAATTCTTTCATGAGCATCCTTATTTAACAAATAACAGGGCTTTGTATAGTTATCCTTGACTCAGCTTTTTAATACAGAGAAGGAAGTATTTTGTACATGTTAGTCCAAATTCGGATTAATTAAACTGACTCGGTTTGTCCTGCATACTGAAGCAAGTTCCCTGTCTTGTCATCCTGTGTGTTTCAAGAAAACACAGGTACTCAAATTTGTCTAGTTCCATTTCTCTAGATAATCCCTGACTTGGCTGTGGAGGTGGTAACTGTCTGTTTTGTGGTCAGATATTCTCCACTTGTGAGAAGAAAGCAAATAAATTGTTCTTTACTAGGAATTGTTGCTTGAACTTATTAAATGTGCTGGCTTTGAACAAGTAAGTTTTGTGGCACAGGACCAGCCATTCCCCCAGCCTTCTCAGATGCTGTGTTGCTTCAATGCCTTTAAGAGAGGAGCTACTTTTACACAGTAGCCCAGATGCCAGTGTTTACCTGTGACATTACTGTCTAGATGCTTTCATTCTGCTTCTGAGGAAAAATTAGGCTATGTTGGGAAGCCTGTATTATGTGAAAGGTAGCTGCAGAACTCTTCATGTCTCTCACTTTCTGACAAGTGCTGTTAATCTCAAGTGGTTTCTTGAATAACGCTGACCTATCAAATGCTACTTTATTTTAGGTCTTTGCATCTGTGAATTAGCTACTGATGGACTTGTGGTTTGTGATAAATTTTCTATATTTAGAGTAATGCTGTCAAGTTCAAGGCTGGAGTCCCAATTTAAAGCAGAACTGTCTCTTTTCTTCAGTCGTATGCAGACTAAAATGTGTTGTGAATAACATCCGTGTGCTCCAACTTATTTCTGCAGTCTCCAAGATGGTTTTAGGCACTCACTACTGTTAAAACAGTAGTTTATTACAAAGATTTAAATTTCAGTTTTACTTTAGCATTGTAGCTGTTATTTTCTGTATCGATGAATGGAATTGGTCCACAACAGTTTTGTGAATTATAACTTCCACTGGAAAATGGTACCTTTAGAGTTATCCTAATGAAACCCTTGCCAAGAAATGTAGTATTTTTTTTTTAGCCAAAGTGACAATGAGGAAGAGGCAGAGAAGGTAATAACCTAGTAATTTAACACATTCTTCCAGCCTTACCTAGAGCAACAATTGGAATTGTTACCATCTACAACTGAGATGAGGGCTCTTGTTGCCTGTTGGATTGTGAGTCTGCTTTACACTTCATATGAAGAAGTAAATATTTCCAGTCTTATTCCTTATCAGCCTTGATTTCATATGAATCCTAAGCAATGGGATTTGTTTTATCTGTGGGATGGAAAACCTCTTTTGTTCCCAAGTTCTGTTATTTTATTTTCATTTAAGCAGAGCAGACTTGTGAATTGTGTGTAGGAATTTCATTGTTGAAGCATTGAATGCTTCTATTTTAGGACCAAATTTGTTGTACGGATGATAGCCGTACCTATACATTAATATATATATTGGTGAGCTGAAGGGGGCCACAGATGCTTGTGCTGACACAGGTTAAACTTCCTCCTTTCTCCTTATTTTAGATGTTATTAAAGGAAAAAAAGTGAACAACTGGAAAAAAAGTAGAACAAGTAAGTTTAAGAAAATAATTTTATAATGTTATTTATGAGTGATTAAACTAATACTGTAGTCTAGTACATAGAATAAGTTATTGTGGATGGGATTAAAGAGATAAATCATAAAGGGTTATCTTCCTACAATGCTAAAAACCTCCCACCAAAATGGAGTGCTCTACCTGTCAAGGGTACTCATAAATGCCAGAGGTAATACTGATTTTTAAACCATCTGGTTCTTCACAGTAGTTATGAGATCTAACTTTAAATAAAATATTGATTGATGCAAATGACAATATAACAGACTTTGACATCCCGAAATATCTTCTCACACCCTGCTTCTACCTCCTCCCTCTCTTCTCTCCTCTTCCTCTATTGACCTATTCACAGTAAAATACCAAACCATTACATCCCACCATCCTCTTTGGGCTAAAATTTCTGTTAAGACTTGTGAGCAGACAGAGACAGTAAAATTAATAAAGTAACTCTGACATTCTGTATTTCAGCACCAATTTGAACTCATGACCAACCTGAACTTTGGTACATTGTTGAGGTTGTTACAAGTAAATTCTGAGTATGTCCTGGTTGGACAAAGAGGGAATTAAGCTGCTCTGTGAAGCTCTGCAGACAGATGTACACGAGGAGCTAAAGGCAGCAATGATCTAGGAATATTTACACAGATAAAATATTTGGTATCTTCAATTCAGGTCGCACATTATCCTTTAAGATCTGACTTTAATGGTTTTGAAAAGTGCTGGGGGTAGGTGTGTGACTCATTCTCCTGCCTTGCACTGGAGACAGCGAAGCCGACACTGAGGACCTTTGGAAATTAAAAAAATGGAAGTAGCAGAAAGAACTCACTGGGTTATCAAGTCTGCTACTTTCAGATAGTGCCAATAACTGTGTTGCATTTTCCATAAATGAAACTGTTTCAAAATGAAATGTTTCTAGATTCCCTCCTCATGTATACAAATCTATTCACAAATGTTATTCCTCTCATGATCTGAAGCTTTTCTGAATTCCATAGAGAATGTATCCATGGGCATTTTTATCATTGTTCTATTACTTAAACAGTTTTGTCCCTCTACAAGCTCTGGCATTTACTGTTGAGATAAGGTAGTGGTTTGACTCTGGATGCCAGTTTTCCCCACCAAAGCCACTCTGTCACTCCTCCATCCTCAACCAGACAAGGGAGAGAAAATATAATGAAATATATAATGAAGAAGGTGAGATAAAGACAGGGAGAGATCACTCGCCAGTTATCACTGGGGGCAGAATAAACTTGATTAGGTGAAATTAGTTCAATTTATTACCAATCAAATTGCAGTAGGATAATAAGAAGGAAAACCAAATCTTAAAATACCTTGCCCCCAATGCTCCTTTCTTTTTGTGCTTAATTTTACACCTGAGTTTTTTCTATCTCCTCCCATTCAGTGGTGCAGTGGGAGGGGGGATGGAGGTTGATGTCCATGTTTTCTCTGCTGCTTCTTCCTCCTCAGTGGGAGGACTCCTCACATTCTCTCCCTGTTCCAGAGTAGGTCCCTCCCATGGGAGACAGTCCATGATCTTCTCCAATATGAGTTCTGTCCACAGGCTGCATTTCTTCACAAACTGCTCCAGCGTGCTTCTACAAGGAGCAGTCCTTTAGGAACAAACTGTTCCAGCATGGACCTCCTGTGAGCATAAAATCCTGCCAGCAAACCTGCTCCAGAGTGGGCTCCTCTCTCAATGGGTCCACAGGTCCTTCCAGGAGTCTACTACAGTACAGCTTGCTACAGAGTCAAACCCTCCTTCAGACAATCACCTGTTCCGATATGGAGTCCTCCATGGACAGCAGCTGGATATTTGCTCCATCGTTATCCCCCATCGGCTGCAGGGGCACAGCCTGCCTCACCCGTGGGTTGCACCATGGGCTGCAAGGTATTCTCTGCTCAGGTGGCTGGAGCACCTCCTTCTTCACTGACCTTGGTGTCTGTGTAGTTGTTGCTCTCACATTCTCACTTCTCTCTCCAGTTGCAATGTGTGGGACTTTTTTCCTCTTCTTAAATATTATCCCAGAGGCACTACTGCCATCACTGATGGGTTTGGCCTTCTACTGCTGCAGCCGTATCATTACTCAAACCTTGCCTTGCAAGCTGAATACATATGCCATAATTTTGCTAAGCTACAAAAGCAAGTCCTTCTATTTGGTTTCCATCAGTGACATTTTAATTGTTTTCCTTCAGGGCTTTAAAAAAAAAAAAAAAAGGAAAAGATAAGGACCTTCCAGATAAGGTCTCACCAGGGCCAGATATGATGGCTTTTTAATTTTCTCCATGACAACACCTTTTGAATGTGCCCTCTGTCTCTTTCATAGCCATGTCACTTGTCTTGAGAGCAAAGGAAGAATTGAGTCTGCCACAACCCCAGCAGACAGCTCCATATGGTGCTATGCAGGAAAAATACTATCTAGACTGGAGGAGAGGACGGTTAATACAAATGCTTTGGGAGTGACTGAAAGAGATAACATGAAACTGTGTTGAAAGAAGCTATAAAGGCTGGAGGGAGGTTATTCGTGGAGTTTCTCAGGGACTGGCTTTGATATTGATCTTATTTATTATTTTCACTAATTACCAAAAAGTAGGATAAAAACAAGGATGTGCTAATGAAATTTGCTAGTGGCTTTAAGTTGGAGCAACATAAGAGACCCTCCTAAAGGATTGATCTCGAATAGTGATGAATTGGAGATGGAAAGGAAGTATTAAAATCATAGGAAGTTACATGTTTGGAGGAAAAATAACAAATATTCCTGCAATTCCTCATTCAATGAGGGCACAAAAGGTTTGAGGGCTCAGCTGCATAATGTAGTCAAAGGTGTCTGTGTATCTTATTTAAAGTATAGAGAGAGGTCTGATCCTCCTGCCACTGGAGGGAGACAAGGACCAACGAGAACAAACACGAGTAAATGTCAGATGATGTACAAATTCATGCGTAAGAGTTGGAAGCAAGTCTGACACTCATGATGTGGAGGATATTAGCTTGTATAGATCTGTCTATCTTCAGCTGCATCATGTTGAAATGGAGAGTACAAGACATTTAATGTGCGGGAAACAAGGAAGCAAGAGGTCTGTTTTGAGCTGCTGTTTTATATAGGCACATGTGTAATTTTTTGGTAATGCTGAGGAATAGGAAAAAAACCCCAATAAAAAAACCAAATACAAATCAAATCCAACTAATAGGAAAATGTAGTTGTCCTGAATCAAAACAGTCCTGAGGATGAAGATGGAAGGACCTTTTATGCAGCTGCCCTTAATCTGTGCTCCTCAGAAAACTATAATCAGTTTATTTTAAATATATTTTTTTTCTTAACTGTAGTGGAATAATTCTGTATTATTTGTTCTGTATTACTGTTATAAAATTGGTACTATTGCAGTTCAGCTAACAGACTAATTTCTTTTTACATGTCTTTAGTAGAAGATGAACTGCAGACAAGCCATGATTCTCCATTAAACACAAAGCACATGTATAGTCATGAATATAAAGAGATGTTAACAATAACACCAAATTGAAGGAGAGGAAATATTTGCAAAAAAAAAAAGAGAATAATAACTTAATCCTGTTCTTTGTTCCAAATCAATAAAATTGCAATACTACAACATTTTCCTGCTAGGAACATTAAACAGTAGCAAGACTGACAGGCTGCAGCTGCAATGATTGCCTTTTAAATGTGGGGAAAAAAACAGTTAAAGGAGTAAAGATAGATCAGACAGGTCCTAATGTAGAGATTACTCTCACTGTTTTTTTCTATGCTAGTAATTTGGATGCCCTGTCTCTTCTGTGGAAAATACTGCAGAGGCAATGCTGTCTTTCTAGCTAGTATGTGCAGTACTTGGTCATAGATATCTGTGGTGTATGAATTACAAAAGGTAAAATCAGAGGAAACTGCAGCAAATCAAGAAGTCTATGCCGTTTGCAAAACAATTTTTCCCTCTTATTTGCCAGAACATTGCTTCTCGACCGGAAATCCCTCCCTTGCTTGCTTTATTTATTTATTTTAATTTCTGCGTCAGTTCTGTGCCCTTATGGTGGCTACTTTGGACCACTGTCCTTATTTAAACCAAATGTCTTCTCTTTGTCGTTAAGCACCTGGGGAGTTACATGAACACTTGGTTGGCAATGGTGCTACAGCAATCATATTCACAGGATTTAGCACCTTTTGATGCAATTTAGCCGCGGTTATACTTGAGGTAGTGTTTCACCTGAAGTCTGCAGTTATTTTACTCCCTCATGAATATGTTAATGAATTATTTCACACTGCTTAAAAAAAAATATATCTTTGCAGTCACAGAGGCAACTTGGCATCTTGGGGTGGTATTTAAATAACTTCATGGAAAATGTATCAGTCTATTTTTTGGGGGTTTAAGATAGTGAATAAATTCAGTGTGGCACGAATATGGCAGCTGCATTGCAAAAAATATTCAGTGCAATTAAATTATGCATTTTTTTGTTTTAAAATAGCTCAGAAAACATGATTTCAAATGTTATTTTAATTACTACCTTTATTCTACTGTTTCTAAATAAACTTGTACTTGACATTTTACTACCTGAATTCAGATATTCTAAATGTTTCCTTATTTCCTGATGTAAAATGTATCTTTTATGATCACTCTCATATTCTAATTTTCCTATGTCAATCAAATTGGTATTTCAGACTGTTGCTTGTTATACCCAGAAAGACACAGATGCATAATATTATTTTAATTTTCTTCATGTCATATCTTTTCTCTTAGTTTTCTTTGTGTATGGAATTTGCTGTAGTGATTATCTGTCCTCCACTTTATTTATGATTTGAATTATTTTTATTCTAGCTGATTTCTGGACATGCTGTCAGACTAGTAAGTACTGCTTTGTTTTAAAGTTCATTTAAAACCATATTTTATGTGTTATATATAAATTAGAATATGTTAGTACTGAATGTATTGAGTTACAAGTACTTTTTGCATTTGTAGTTTCTGCTATTTTTGTAAACTATTAGAAACCTTATTAGAGAGCTTGACAATAAGAGCCACACAACCTATTTTCCAGATCAAAGTAGTTCAAAGAAATCTAGATATGCATATATATTTTCATTAATATTGCATTTTTGTCAAAGCCTGATCCAGTCATTTGGCAATTTTTCAGGTGCCATCGTGGAGTTTGAGCAAGCATTTTGATTTTACAATACTTGCAGCATGCTGAGGTTATTTAGGCAAAAAAATACCAATCCACGTCTTGATTCGAGGGTACATATTTCAACTCTTATGACTACTGAACTTCAGTATTGCATATTCTGTACTATCTGCCCTCTGAGAGAAGGAACAACAGATCTATCCAGTGATACTATAGGAAGTGGCATTTTGGGGAACCCGGTTTTAAAGTAATGCTGTGATTTACCTGGGACTGATTCAGAAGTCCTTGGCAGAACAGGACTCCCAGGTACTGACTCTGAGTCCTTTCTCTCTTCGCTCTCTGTGCCCTAAATCCATCCTATCTATCAGCGCCTTGATAATCTGATTTAACTAAATTCTGTTGTTGGAGCCATTGCTGACTGTGTAGTTCTTCTTCAACTCCATGAAAATCCCATTCCTCATCCTGCATTATCTTATCTGGTATTCCAGATTACTCATGGCCTCAGTGGGTCTGTGGGCAATGGAAGGAAAAGCACTGTAACTCACACAGTTGAAGAGAGCTGAAGTCTAAACTGTAATATTCAAGTGTCAGGAGAAACTACTTCTGCATCCTCAAAATAAATTTTGCTTACAAACAACAGCAAGAAATTTTGTCTCTTTCTGTGTACAGAACAATAGATTTTAGGTTCTAGCCATAAAATGGATGAGGAGTATTTGAAAGCACCAGTTACTTCTTTCTCCGTGCATTCAAGTGTGCAAAGGGTTTGGTGCACTGGGATGCAAATGCACTCAGGGGTTTCAAAACTTCAGAAAAGTAATTTATAATGTGTCTTTGCACTGCAGTAGACTGTGTTTGGGTCTCTAGAAGTCATTACTCTTACTGTTTGTACTTTAGATGCCATGACTTGGAACACCACGGGAAAAGGGCTCAGTATGGCACCCGTGATCTTGACTTGTGCTAGCTCCAGTAAGTCATTTAGACAGATGGGCCATGAGATTCAGACTGCAACTTAAGTGAGGATTACAACTGAGCTTTCCAGGAACTAGAAGTATTTTTGTTCTGATTGTAAATGTAATGCAGTAGATGTTCCTTGGTGAATTGTTTATGGTTAAGCTCATCCTAAAGACAGGCTGGGACAGAAATTGGCACCATGACTTCATAATGTGAATCCCTCATGTCTGTCAGCTGTGAATAGGCCTCAGCCAAATGCTTTGTCTGATGCATTCAGCACTGAAGGGAAGGATAAAACGTTGATGAAAATTACTCTGTGAAATTTTCCTTATATTAATGTTGTGGGCGAATGCTTTCCTTCTCTTCAAGATGAGCATTGTTTTAAAACAGGTTAGCATGTGCATTTGGGTTAATTGTGATTGGCTGGTTATTCCAAAGAGCAACAGTTTCCTTTACATCCAGTGCCGAGTTATTGCCCCTCCTGCTCATCAGTGTGATCCACAGTCTCCTCTCCCAGCTTATAGGCAAGTCTTGAAGGGTTGTGGACCTGAACCCACAACACTTGGGCACCTGTAGAATGAGAATTCTTTGATAACACTCAGAACATATTATTTTTAAAAATTTAAAATTATCACCTAGAATTTAAAGAGAGTTTATTTTTCAAGTACAATAAGAACCATAGTATTAGATTGAGGTGTAAACAGCTTTATATTTAGGTGCATGAAAAAAGGATCTGTGTACAGAACATGTTGTTATGTGTTTGCTTGTCTTGCTTTAGTAACATGACACTTTAGTTCTGTTTCGTGGAGTTGAAATTGGCCAAAATGAAAGAGATGTGAGAGATCTGGATATTCTGAATCTTGGTGAACTCTACCATGATGCTCCTATGTAGTCAGATAAAAGCTCACCCCATCCAGTTTGGAACAACAGTTTTGAGTCAGCCCCAGTTAGATATTCACTGTGTTGGTGAGGAACTGTGGGCAACGGACTGATTTTTGTTTGATTAGTTAACTGCATATTCTAGGAATGCACAGGAACAATGTCTGTGAATAAAAATTTCATATTTAATCTTTCTTATTAATACTTTTTCTGAACAGCGGTCATAATTAGAATACTTCTGTCATGTTGTTTAGCTTTTGTAGATCAACTGGTTTTAGAAAAAGGTATCCTACTGGGTGAGATGCAATCAGTTGTATGTGAGAGAGGATGCCAGACGTGTTGGCCCAGCCTAAAGGGGTGGTGACTATTTGCATGCTGCCAAAAGTCTCAGTTCATTTTGAGAGCTCCATAGTTCAAGAATCAATGGGATTTGCATATCCCAAAAGTTCAGGAATCGATTTCCTAAATGGTGATATTCAAGCATAATGATCGTGTCTGCCTGTTATTATATGATCAAATGTATTCCATAGAGAATGAATTATTTAATATCCGTGGAAACATGGAATTTTCATGATGCATTAGGTCTGTAATGGATCTTTTTTTTTTTTTTTTTTTTTTCAAAAGAATGAAATTGTTCTGTCTTCTAAACATATGATCTGTGATGCCTTGAAGGCTGCTTGGAAAGGTAGATAATTAGCTACCCCACTGCCTAGAGAAATAGCTTGCAGATTTTTAGAAGCCTTATGCAAATGGTTTGGGGTATTATACAAAATTAGTTTCAGTTAGGCTTAAATTTATCTAATTTAATTATTTGGAAAGGAAATCTTTAACTGAGGAAAAGAAGGAGGGAGAAGACAGGGCAAAAAAAAATACATTGGCATATGGACTGCAACAATTAGATAGTAATGGATTTATAGCTGCCATTCACTTTGTAGATGTTCACCTTTAAGGCATTACTAATGACTTTCTTTTATAAGACTCTATCAAAATTAATACCCTAGACCATAGGTGAAATAATTACTTAAAGGAATTAAACCCTGTTTCTGAATATGGCTGTATCTTATTTTAGAGAACTATGAACTCAGCTGGCAAGCTCCCAGCCTCCTGGGAAGTCCCAGCTCAGTCTGCTCACTTTGAAGTTTCAGGGAGACTCTGGCATGGAGTGGACAGTTATATGAAGGGGAAACTTGACAGTTTTACCAGGCATACTTTCATATGTACATATGAAACTATATGTGGCGATCTATTTTGTGCCTGTGTGATGTCTCCAGCAGCCTTTCATTCTCTGTCTTGGTTATAGATGCATCAGATTTCTTCTTAATCCAGGGAAGATGGTCAGGATATCAGAAGAACAGCTGATTGTTGGTGGCTGGCTGTTATCTGCCTTTTCAATAAGCAGGGCTCAGACAGAGAGCAACAAGGAAAAGGAAATAAATTGGAAGCTGCTCAGGCCATAAAGCTTGGCCTGTGGTTTGGTGGCTGAACTGAGACCACAAAAGCTATGAACAAGCAGTTGAATGGCCTGAGGTACATAGAAAGCCTGACAAAGCAGGACTGTACAAACTGGGAATTTTTGTTGCATGGAGGATAATAGGAGGTATACAGCATGTTAGGTTGGTGCGGATGTGTCTATAAAGGAAGAAAGAAGTGCAGATCACTGCTGGGATGATGGACAAATGGGGTTATGACAGATAGACTTGTGACAGTTCCATCATAGCATGTAGGATTTTTTCCCATTCTTCATGAGCTGAATTTCTGCAGCTTGAATGAACTCTTGTTTTGTTTCAAGCGGCATGATTTTGTAGCGCTATTTTAGCAACTTCAACAGTGATTTGACCACTGTAAGAACAAATTCTTTGAGCAGTCTTGAATACATGTTTCTGCAAAAAGCTTCCTCCGAAAACACTAACTTCATCTACTGCTTTTGGAACATATGCTGAAGTTTCCTTGTGAGCTCTTAATTTTTTACTCGAGTAGCATTTTGTGTGCAACTTCAAGAATATAATTTGGAGTTTGATTAACTACAGTAGAAGCTTTTAGGTGACAGTTATTCTGTATGCTTATCAGTAAAAGAAACATGTTACTTCACAGGATGAATGCCATTTCAAAGAAACTCAAAAGCAGATTGAAACAGTTTAGATGACCATCACAGGTTTAGACACATATACAGTACATTGTTACTCTAAGATTCATTGAGAATACAGTATTGAAGATACAGGCATCATTAGTCATAATTTGTTATGTAGCTCTAAACACAGAGTTCTGTTCACCTGTAGTTAAATCACTTTTGAAATGCAAACTTGAAATGCTGTCCTAGAATTCCTCCTTACAGCTTGGTGAAAGAAATTTAAGATGATATATTGTGGGACTAAGAAGTGTGGCGTTTTGTTTTGGACAGATCAGCATGTGCTCAAACATTAATCCTAAAAAAATAAGGTTGTATACAACTACATGTTTACCAGAAACTGTATTTTACAGCATTTACCAGCTTTTTTGCACCTTCAGAGTGTCACATTGTTTAATTTATTTATAGCAGATGCTTGATGAGGGCACTTTCTTTTTAAGTTCTCTTCACTTGGACTAGTAGGCCAAACAAATCAACTGGAGAGAAGATCCAGGGAAAAGCATAAAATTGATTAGAACCTAGAGTACAGGTTAACATTCTGTTATTATAAAACTAAACAAAAAAAACAGCACAGACAGAAGAATTTAACCAATCTGTTCTGGGATGGCATAGCTATTTTTTCTGCCCCATACAGTATTTGACAGTTCAGGAAGATTGCTCCTATCTCTCCCATGCATAATGTATTTCTCTATACTTCTTTGAGATCTGTTCTGGAGATAATGCAAAAGTAGCAATTAAGAATATGAAAAAGAACGTTATTTTTTTCTTTGTCATTAAATTTCTAGTTGGAGAAAGACTTTGCTATATTTGGCTTATTTTAAAATAGATACCTATTGCTCTTTGCTTACAATAAGCTGTTGAAACTTGAGGCTATAAGGTTTTCTTTACAAGAAATTAGTCTTTTTATTTTCCAACATTTTATTATCATTGAAGTGTTCCTCAGGAATGGCTCAAGCATACTTTTTATCACCTGCAGCCCCCCATAATGAATGCTGTTCTTAGCCAAAATCTACAATGTTGAGCAGAAACTAAAAGTAGGTCAAACATTGGTGATACTTTCCTTTGATTTCTATTTGAACATCAGGGACATAATTTTTAAGCATGACTTCCGAAGCATGAGGAAGAACTTCTTTACTGTGTGAAAGTCTGCTCACTGGAATGGATTGCCCAGAGGGGTTGTGGATCTCTCTCACTGAAAATATTCAAGAACCATCTGGACACAATCTTGTTCAATGTTCTCTAGGATGACCCTGCTTGAGCAGGAGGGTTGGACCAGATGGCCCACTGTGGTCCTTTCCAACCTTACTCAGCCTGTGATTCTGTGACTTGGGGTTCATACATACTTCTCTGACTTTTAGTCTGACTCATTTTCCTCATATATCCATACCTTGATGACATCTTAAAATCTAAGTATCTATTATATAACTAGCCATCTTCTTTTTAGTCTCCAAATATGCAAATGTTCATAAATTCTCCTTTACAGTTTTTATTCATGTTTGCAGTGTGGTATTAAAATGGGAACCAAATGCAAAACTTAAAGGATGAAAATTTGTTTCAAACTGTAGTCTTGATACTTCCAATAAACCTGAAAAGTTACCTGAAAGTGAATCTAGTACTTGGAAGACCTTAGTTGAAGGAATTGGAGAGAACCTTTTTTTTCCATGAAAGCCAATCCTAAAATTGATGCTAGTCTCCCAGTTTAGAATGATAAATAATAAATCCTCTTTCAGCAAAGAATGGAAGTACTATTCTTGCATGCAAGTATGTTCCAAAATGCTTTGCCAGTAATGGACAGGCCTTAATAAGTGCTTTAACACTAAGAGAAATTTCTTAGAATTTTTGATAACAACTGTGCCAGTAAAAATACAGAAACAGGAACGCATGCTGTTTGGCTTGAAGGCAAGAAGAAGCTAATGTTCTGTATTCTCCAAAGGGAGAATACTTGGAGTTTTTCAAAACATAGAAAAACACTGGTTAAAGGCATGTGGGCTGTTAGCAATGAATGGTCCTTTGCATGCCAGCACTTTTTGCCTCACAAAAAGCAAAGGAAAATCTTCTTCTCTAGTTAATTTACTATGGCTTTAATAAATATCAAGCATTCTTGTCCTTCAAGGCACATATTGACTTGCTAACCTTCTCCTAATCTGTCTTAATCTTTGTCAATATTTACTTCTTCATGCAATAAATGCAAAGCAGTCCAATAGAACACAACTTCATCTCTGTTTTTGGACTTATGTCTTTTTTTTTGCCTATTTCAGTGAAATTCATATAGAACTTGAGAAGAAAAATTAAGCTTATGTAACTGTTACACACTTTATAGTAATACACTTTTTGAACTCTTTAGACCTCCGGCTGTAAGTAGAACTCTTCCACTTCTATAGAGCTAAAAGAATTAGATATTTTTTACCTTCTATAGGTATTTCTTGTCAGAATAAATGTAATATTGCTATATTGTGATCTCCTTATTAAGTGTATTATATAGTTTATAATAAAATTTCTTAGTTGGTGGGTTTATGAGGCAATCACAGAGCATCCTGTGCAAGCATGTATTTCTCTGAAAACTAAATAATTGCAAGCATATTTTTAAAAGAAAATGCTTGTTTCTGTTCAGATCACTGATCTCATACATATATAGCAAGTGTAGCTTCCTGCTATATATATCCTGCAGGTATATAGCAGGTGCAGCACCCTGTTATACTCGTCTGATTTGGAGCTCCTGAGCAAAAACTGTGGAAGTGTGGAAGAAGACCTGAGAAACCACTGCTTTTCTTTGTTATTGATTTCGGTACCCAGTTATGCTGCTGGCTGAGGCGACAAGAACGGGTCCTTTCATGGAATCAAAATCCAGCCTAAGCCCCTTGACTGCTGTACAGATACTGAATTGGGCAGAGCTGAGCTGCAATGTGGTGCTGAGGACAGTATTTCATGCCTCTTTTCCGGCACTAAACACTCTGAGTCAGATGCCTCTAATGCCTGCTCCCCATGAAATCTGAATATTCAGAGCTGCTACTGCTGCCTCTTGAGGGTTTAGAGGATGTAGGAGCTGTTGGGATATCTGCTGCCTTTACAGAACTCAACTGAGCTGGTCTTTCCAGATGAACAACTTCTCTGTCCTCATTGCATCTTTAAACTTGAGCAAGCTTCCAAAGGTCTTGTGAAAGTAGTGAAAATCTGATTTTATTACAGTGTTGTTGCTCAAGGCGAAACATCTACTCCTTTATAAATGCTTTCATGATTGCAAACAGACTGATTTTAAGCTAGATAATGACTGTATTGGTGAGTAAAGCTTCCTTGTATGTCCTTTTTGCTCATCCGAACGTTAGCCTGAAAGTGTCACGCGACAAAGAGCATCCACTCAGATACAATATGTGGGCATGGAGGGGAAAGTCCAGTTACAACTCAGAAGTGGGAGTATTGGTATAACTCCATGCTGACTATGGGAAAGGAAAAGAGTTGAAGCATACAAGATGACTACAGAGAAGAAAAGGGAACTTGAGTTGTGATCCACTCCCCCCCATCACAAATCCCTCACTCTGTGGATGTCTGATGTCATTGTCATCAGTGACAATGTTGTGGTTCATTGTCAGTGCTGAGTCACCCAGAGTATGTGTCTTTGATGCTGATTAGCAAACTGTTTCTGCAGACAGGAATTAACAATTTTGTAATGATTTTCATGGTATTTAATAGAGTTGGTTGCTTATATTCTAACTGAATATCTTTTTCATTTCAGAAAATATAAACATTTCCTGTTAAATTGCTTTTTTCACTGAAAATTTTTGGCACCAGATTGTTTGAACACCTTGTTTCTCTTTCATGTCATCATGACATGAAACTCAAAAGGATAGATTTACCAAGAAAAAGATATAGTGTCCTTTCTCCCCAGTATGAAACAAGGGGGATTTCCAACGGTAGAAATCTCATGTGACCAAGGAATCGAGTGGGAAAAAAAAAGAGATTATCTGCAAAAGTACAGAGCCATTATGAGTTTGAGGCCTGAATTATGTTTTGGGAGGTAGAACTGCACAGAGATCCAGACCAAGTTTGTCTGTTTAAGTAGCCTTGTTAATTAGCACCATATCTGGATATAGCTATATTCTTTGATATTCATTAGTAGGAAATAAATTATAAAACCCACAGGGCATTAAAAGTCTGTTACGTCAGATACTGAAAATAAGTACTGTAGTAGGAATAGGAACACACTATTCATGCTACTGCTTTCTCTTCCTCTGAAATTTCGTATCTTACTAAAAACATTCCCAGTAGGATTGTCAGGCTGAAGTTATACCTTAAAATGAAAACACAATAGTTATTCTTTTGCCTACAAAATTAAGTGGTTAGCATAACAGTATACTGTTTAGAAAAGCCAATTATACATCAAAATAGGAGGAGAAAAGAATTTTAGAAATGTCATTTGAGACTAAACCTCTACTGAAATATGTTGCATAAAAGAACAGTCAGTGATGTAGCTGGGGGTGCACAAGTATTTTGGTGTCTGCCTTTGTAAAGATTTGGGACTAATTGAAACAAACCCTCTGTGAGGATGGCAGTCCCATTATGTAACAGATTGGCTGGTGTAGTGGTTTTTTTCTGAGGTTATCTTCATGTTCAATCAAAAAACTAATATGTGCATTATTGCTTTGCTAGGTTTTAAGCCCTTTTCTCATTATAGGTATCGATCTTGATTAAAAGCTGTTCTTCAAATGTTTGGTTCCATCGATGTGAAGCAATTCGCATCACCTCTTCTACCAGAGGGAAGGTATCTTCATACAGATTAATTGCTGATGCCTGATGCTAAATGCAAACAGCAGACCATTGCTTGAGGTGAGTATTCAAAACTGAGAAACCCTTCCACCCCCCCAAAACCAGCTGTTAAAATAGCCTTTCCTTCTGTATTTACCAGAAGAGTGCGCTTTCCTTTGGCATTGCATTATGCCATAGAAAATGTCATGAATACTGTTTTGAAGAGAGAAAATTTTCAGTTCTTTGTCAGTGAATGTGTATTGTTCTGTTTCTTACCAGAAGCTGGGGGAGGGAAAGACAGTAGCAGACAGAAGTGGGTACAGAAATACACAACAATAAAAACACAATAACCTAGTGCCAAAGGGAGGAGTGATGTACAGTCATGTTGAATTCAGACAAAACCAGAAACCCTGCTATTGTAATCTGAAATGTGTGGGTGGGCCTTTGTGTCAATGATTGTGATGATATGCACAGGCATAAAGCTTCAGTCAGAGTTTGTAGGAAGTTTTAGCCTTTCCCAATAGATAACTTGTTCAAAAATACTTAGAGATGCATACATATACAAATATATTCTCTATCCAAAGCTTTATTTATGGTGATGCTTTGTTTATTGTAAATTTGTTGTAATAAAAGGAAACCTCTTCTAGGTTTGAGATGTCCTGAAGTAGAAGTAGCTACACACTACACCCCACAGTTTTCCAGGCAAGGTTCAAAAAAGCCTAGGAATTACATACCGGATGTACAGGAGGAACATTTTTAAAGCTAGCAGTTATGTGTGATTCAAAAATATCAAGAGCTGTTTGGCTTAAAGCCCTCATAAACTTTAGTAAACTGTCCCAGTAGCAAATGATCCTCACTTAATGTTTAGGTTTTATTCCTTGTAAGAAATTATTTTGACTCTATCTTTTAGAAATTGCTATATACTTGTATGCTGGGTTAAGATCTTTCCAATATAAGTTTCTTGTAGGTAGTTAGAAGTCATCATTAAGTTATTCTTCTCAGTTAAATAGACTGATAATTTAATTTTTTTTAGCAGATCAAATATTTTTATATAAATTTGATTGCTCTTCCCTGAATTTTTCCACATTAGTTTACTAGATTCAAAGTAAAACCTGGAATCTTTTATGACAAAAAGTCACGCTTCATGAACTCAGTTTCAAAAGAGCCCTAAATGAAATATTTTGTTTTGGTTGCCCATTTGGAGGCTGTCCTTGTCAATATTTTATCTCAGGAGACAAAACCTAGAAAAAAAAAAAAAAAGGAGTCTCGGTTGTCACAGATGCTAAATGCCTTGGCTGTCTGTGCACTCTTAACGCTGAATATGTGTATCTGCCCTCAAGACAGCTGTAGTCCCATGACTATCTGCCTGCAAGCCACTTCTGAGATAGAAATTGTTTACAACTTCCCCAACAGGTGGACAAGAACCCATCACTTCAATTTGTCTTTTTTATTGAATTATTAATTTTTATTAAATTCAATTAAATTTGCATTATATTAAATTTCATTAAATTCAACATGAGATGATAAATAGATTGAGGGGTAGGAGATAAATGGAGAAACTTACTTCAGCAGGGATCCTAATAGGGATTTACTGAAAAATGTATCTGTTTTTTCAGGGGTTGTATTTCTCCTTGATGCCGTGCCTATGAGAACTTGAGTTTAAGCCAAATTAATGCATCATCAGAAAAAGCTGCAGTCCCAGAGATTTTTATGTGAGAATTCCTCTTCTATCTTCTCATAGACTTGAGCTTTGCTGCTGCTAATGCAACTGAAGAACACTTTTTCCCAGCAGAGCTATTTTTTGTTGCCCTTTGGAGGAATTGTTCATCATGTAGCCACTTGCCAACGAGTGTGATGGCTTTCAGGCCTTTCAGACATTAGTTCAGAAAAGTGTCTTGGATCCCTTAAAACAAAGCAAGGACTCCCCAACTCCTTTCCTGATGACTGTGTCTTGTGATCACAAAGGTCCTTCAGGCAAGCGTTATTTCTTACAATTGCAGGTCCAACTCCTTACCAGGATACTGATATTTGGGATAGAAATCTGAGCAAAAAGCTAAAAGAATATTCCTTTTTAACATGAAGGACTTATTTCTATCTATCTTATACCTGTTCTTTATATAGAATAAAAAAACCCAAGCTGTAGAAGTGTAATCTCACTTTTCCCCTTATCTGAGAAGAAATTCTACAGTATGCATCTCAAACATGCATAAACTTATTTTCCTTCACCAAAAATTATCTAACAGATAAACAAATACTCTCTTAAACTGAAATATTTTTAATTGATATTCCAAAGCAATTTAAGCTGTCAGCCTTGATTTTCTTTTTTCAAGTATGTATGGAGTTGCATCCTTATTAATAAGGTGGGGAAATGATAAAGTCATCCTTATTCTTTAGGGATTTTTCTTTCTTTTTAGCAAGTCTCATATGTTAATGAAGCAGATGGTCACTTTTAAGAGCTAAAATAATTTATATGTATTTGAATGGCAAGAATATTCTTACATTTGGTTAAGTCAGAAACTAAACAGAAGTATGCTTCTGTGCTGATTTTGGCTGGGGTAGAATTACTTGTCTTCATAGTGGCTCATATGGGGCTATGTTTTGTATTTGTGCTGAGCACAGGGTTGATAATACAGATATTTTTATTATTGTTGAGCAGGGCTTACACTGAGCCAAGGCCTTTTCTACTTTTTGTACGGCCACACTGGTGAGGAGGTTGGGAGAAGACACAGCAGGGACAGGTGACCCAAACTGACCGGAACATATGACACCACACTCAGTAGATGTGGGGAGAAAGAGGTGGATGTTTTGAGTAATGGCATTTGTCTTCCCAAGTCCCCATTACACATGATGGGGCACTGCTGTTCTAGAGGTGGCTGGACACCTGCCTGTTCATGGGAAGCAGTGAATTAATTCCTTGTTTTTCTTTGCTTGTGTGCAAAGCTTTTACTTTTCCTATTAAATTATCTTTATCTCAATCACAAGTTTTCAAGCTTTTACCCTTTCAGTTCTCTTCTTGATTCTGCTGGTGGAGGAGTGAGTGAATGGCTGTGTGGGGCTTAATTGCTGGTTGGGGTGAAACCATGAGTTTGGAGCATAGTGATATAAAAATGCACTTAAAATTTTCTGTTTTGAAAAAAATTCAGATACTCTCTTTTTCTACTACTTTGAATCCCTCTGAGAGTGAAACTTACAAATAGGATAAACTTGTAAGGACACATCTCCTTCTTCGATCTCTCTTGTCATTTGTCATTTGAAGTGCTACATGATAAATGACCTTGTGAAGGTGCAATATTTGATGCTGTGCACTTCTCTGTTTTTATGCCTTTAATAAAATTTGAGATTTTGATAGGAAGCACTTTTTTAGTGACTTTCTTGATGTGTTTGGATTTCAAATAATGTTTTCATTTTGTCTGTTCTTTGTGACATTATTCAGGTTCTTATGAATGACATTTAAATGATTGTTCTTAGGTAAGGAATATAATTCTATTCAAAGAATTAATTTTTGAGAAAGTTTCTCTGCAATAGAGATAAAAAAAAAACAAAACCAAACCCGAACCACTCAAGAATGAAGGAGCCTTTGGCTTTTTTAAATCTAGTTTCCACTGTGGAGCATTAGAGGAATATAGAAGTATTCAGTTGTCAGTCATTACACTAGTGTCACTGTTTCTAATTTGATTTAGCTTCAGATTAATTGAAACAGGCAATATTGATTGCCACTAAGAGACCTGGAAATTATTTTGTATCACAGAAGTAAAATGTGGTGGTTTGGAAGATGAGTCCAACTCTTACACAGACATGCTGTTTTGAATTTATCCTTGAAGTAAAGAACCCTATTCGCATTTGTATGGAGATGGGCATTCATGGTTGAATGTGTTATGCATGTGTAGCTCTTTGAAAAGGGCTTTGGAGGGGGAAGAATGTAAGAAACCCCACTTACCTGTTTAGTAAAATTCCGTTTTCCTTAAAAAAAGCTGGGGGAGGGGGGAAGCCGAGTTCCGGGCTGAAGCCGGGCTGGTCCTTGCTCCTGCCCATTTCTCGGGGACGCAGGCTGGGCCGGGACTGGGGCCGGTGGCGGCAGTTTCTTGTTTCCCCCTGGGGCCGGGGCGGCGGCAGCCCCGCCGCCAGCCCAGAGCCGGGACAGTCTCTATTCCTGCTTGCTGTCCCCTCTCCCTGAGAAGTGTGCGGCCCACGACTGTTCCTCCCCGCGCGGGGCACGGTGGTCTCCCGGGGTGGGCAGCAGCCTGGGGGCACGGCCGCGGGAAAGCCCTGGTGTGCCCACGGGCGGCGGCTAGGGCAGTGCCGCAGTGCGGCAGCCCCGGGCCAGCCCCAGCTGGAAACCAGAGCACGGCTGCCACTTTTGGACAGCAACGGGGGGCCAACGCTGGCACTGTACTAGCGATAGGGTTGGCAATGGTGCCGGGGCATTCCCCAAGATGCCGCGGCTGTGAAAACAAAGATGGCGGGCGGGACTGAAACTTGTCATTTTCTTGACGGGAAAACACCAGAAACAAAGCAGGGCTCAGCCCCACTAACCAATGGAGAGACGGTTTGGCTCAGAAGAAAGCAACAAGATCCACGCGAGAAGGAGAAGGCTTAAAAGCCGAGGCAACGGCCCCGCCCTGGGCTCTTCTTCAGCTGCTACGAGGGGAACCACACAGCTCCTGCCTTTCGTGCTCGCAGGCCCCCATGGCGTGGTTTCCACCCATTTCTCTCGACAAGCAAGTAACCCTCGGGGAGGTGGTGGGAGGGAGTTGTTTTCATTTCTTTTTGTGTTTTTCAGAGAGCCTGAAGGGCCGGGAAGTGCTTCCAAGGAGAGAGGGAAGGGAGAGAGACCGCTTTCCTACCCTTCCCCACTGCTTTTTCAGCTAGCCACCTAGCTGAAAGCACAGTTCCTTTTGTCCTTTTTTCCCTTTTGTATTTTTTTCCCTGCATGTCGGGTGTTCCTCTCTGTAATTCAGGGGTCCCTGTGGGTTATCCCTACTTCCCTCATTTAACCCCCCTGTAATAACCTGTCCGCCTGCTGCAAACTATTCAGTTTTCCGTCACCTTTATTGAACCTGCCCCCTAGACAATAAAAGTGGTCCTAAACCACCACAGCATGATCCAATCTATTGCAGTTTATGAAGGCTTTCTAGTCCTCTATGTTCTTAGATGCCATCTTGAAAGATCATCTATTTGGGCTATCAGTTTTTTCTTAACTCAGAACTTTTACCTACAGAAACCTGTATCTTTCTACTTTTGCTGGAATTAATCACCTCATATTTTGACACTTGCTACCTGCCAGAAACGTTAGAGTCAGAAATAATCAAGAGCTTCTTTCTGCATCTTAACGGATTGGGCAACAAAGCATACAGCTTTAGTGCAGGTCAATGAATTGCTCTTGAGAAAATGGGAGCATCACCTAACAACATATCTAATTTTGTTTAGTTCAGTGAATAGTTGCTTTATTTGTGGATCAAGCCTGAATTTTGCATATGGCAGCCAGGCAATTCACTGATGCTTTTATCAGGCTCATCCCAAGTTCTGCTTTTCACTAGTTTTGTTTAGTGTTTGAATCCAAATTAATAAGAAAAGCCTGAACTGGATTTCACTTGCTTCTTGAAAATAAGGTCAAAGCATATATAGATACAGGAAATTGAGCCACAGGATTTTAATGAAAATCTTTACCTGCAAAGTTAATCCCTGCTAGGGAAATGAAAGTGGGAAGGCGGCTTTCATTTCCTTGTCACACCACTCTCTGAAGAAATAACACATACCTGGGCAATAGTACTACTTTATTCCCAAAGCACTGCTCAGGTGATTGAGAAAAGGCCTTGTAAACCTGTCCACAATGTTACATAGGGACTCCTACTAGAATGAGGGACCCTGCCATTCACGAACACATAATCTGTCAGCTTCCTTGTTCCAGTTTTCCATCAAATTCAGTTCCTTGTTCTTACAATATTATGGGAGTGGGAGGAATGGCTCAAAATCCCATACTAATTTCTGTGAAGATATTTCATGTTTAACTTCATGTGCTGCAACCTACAAGCAGTTTAAGCATCTTGAGTTTCTGTTATGTTACTGACAGGGACAAGTTTTTCCTGGATGTAAGTGTGGCCTAAAGTACCATAACATCCAAGCAGAAGGAGCTTTTGCACCAAATGAAAAATAAATCAGTAAGAATTGATACATAGATCACTGTAGCTGCCCTAAATCATCAGTCAGTAATGGGAAAAGATGTCCTGAGTTTTGGAAGGATCCTGTTGGTTTGCCAAACAGTTGTCCCCTGAGGCAGAAGTTTGATTTTCTAATAATGTCCCTTGTGGTACTTGATGGAAGTATACTTCCAATTTCACTGTCTTTATATATGCTACGTTTGTCTTCTTTCAATTGTAGATGAGAATTTAAGTGAAGTTTTTGTCAAGTGTCGGAGTTTACTAGCCCCCTAGGATAAGGAGAACTGGGTCACTATTGTTCTTGAGCTGGCTGCAGCATGACAACCTCACTTAAATCTGGAAGGGTGTTTTTTGAAAATGAATGTCATTAATTTTTTTTAAAGGTAGGCTAAATATTTTGTACAGAATGTTTTCTATAATCTGTGGTCTAATAGTAAATTACTCAAAACTTAGCTTTTCCTGTAATCATTCTTGACTCTGTCTCAAAGTAGGATACTGTTCCACATGATTTAATTTTTAGTTTGGGTATAGTAATGGTCAAGTTGGATAATTAAAAAAAAAAATCCAACCAAAGTTACCATATTATATTCTTAGCTCGTCTTCATTTCAAAGTAGAATAGGTGTGTGTGTCTTCCCACCAATGTGTTGACAGATGAGTTGTAGCAGTTGAAGTTACTTCTCTCAGGTGTCTGTCCTTCCTGTGAGGAGATTCAGAGACAGAATGTGTCTGTGAGCCTCAGGCTGTTCAGCAGTGAGTCTGGCAGCCTTGCTCCAGCCCCTCAGAAGTGTAAAGGAAGCCGTCAGACTTTGCACTCAAGTGGGAGAATTGAGAATACATTCCCTCTTGCTGATTATGCAGGGTGGCAGCCTGTCCCTACAGTTAACTGCTCTAGTATCTTTTACTGCCATAGACAAGTATGGATCAGAGACCTAAATGCTTTTCACTTATTTGAAGCTCCACCTGTCTTGAGAGTGTGCTCTACCTGTGCTTGGATCAAGGTCTTTGACTCTGAGGTGATAGCATTTCATTCATGGCTATGTTCATGGACACTTAACAAAATATTAAATTGAAAGCTCATATTAATGCAGAATGAAAGTTTCGTAAGTGAATAGAAGTCAGGAGAGAAAGCTAAATATCTTATAAGTAGATGAATTGATATTATATAATTTCTCTAGATTACTGGGAAAAGAACCATTTAATGTAGAAATATACAAGATAAAATATCAAATGCATTAATGTAATACATTGTGTTAACGAGGTCTTATTTTTTATTTACTTATTTATGTGTAGATAAAACTTTCTGTCTTTTAAAGGTGACTTCAAGGCCTTTGCTTTTCTAAATTTGTCCTTTGGATATATTATTAAAGAATCCACCTAATTATTATTCTTATTTATATTGAAATGTGGATACTTTCTGCTTGACGAATCGGGCTGAAATATAGATGTGGTGCTTCTAGTAAGAAAATTGCTGTCTGAAGGAAGCAAGCATTCTTGAAAATAGAAAAACTGAAACTTTAAAACAAGAAATAACCCACTCAAACCACCACCCCAAAGGGAAGCCTGTTACTTCCCAAACAAGACATAAGCCCTCTTCCTTTCTTGTAAAAGAATCTTTCATCTTTAGTATCCATTATTTTACTGTTTACAAGCCATCTATTATCGGGAGCCTTCTCCCCACTTCCTCTCACCAATATGTTTGAAAAAATTATCGAGATAATGTACTTATAGGATTGAAAAGAATTCCAGTATAGACATTAGATTAGCTGCATTCTCCTTTGCCATTTGAAGCTGCACATCTGCATCCTGTCCAAGGCTGGTTAGGTTGTTCTTACTGTAAAAGACTGTTTTGCTGCAACCCACTCTCCTTGTTTTTCAGATTATGTGCTGATTATGACTCACGTCACAGCTCTTGATTGAGAGGTCTGTTTTGGTGATTACTTGAGAGTAGTGCTCTAGTACTTCTAATCCATTTAAATCACTTGTAAATGACTTGCCAGTTTGGTCTCTTGCTTCTACTATTATGTGGTACCTTCTTACTAATATGCCAAGGTGAGATATTTCCTTATGTGTAAAGAGTAGGCTCATGTAATCCCCAAAAGTGCAATGAAAACATAACACTTTAGTAACTACTGCAACTTTATTATAGGATAGGTATGGATTTCCATTAGACAAACAGCTCAACTACTGAAGTTAATTTTTTTTTCCTCAATTCTCTTCATCTGCATTATCATGCAATTGTTATCAGATCCAGAGGTCAACTATTGACAGGAATTACAGGGCTGTCTTGATCTTTACAATGGGACCTTCAACAGTGAGTCTTTTGTCAAATATTGTTTTCTGTCCCTACAGTGTCTGGGCTGGTTCTTGGACTGGGCAATATTTCTTGTGTTTTTTCACAAGAAGCTGTCTTTCTTGCTCTGTGCTTCCTGAGCATGGAATTGCAGGGGCAGTAAAACAGTGTAACTGAGACAATGCAGTGGGTTGAAGCCACCGAAGTATTCCTTTTTTTAGTGCTTTTCTACCCTTTCCCTTCCCTTGGGCCCTGCCTGTTGTGGTCTTGTGTGGTCTGTGCAACAGATCTGGGGTTTTTTATGATTTTGCCATAAATTAATTTAACACACTAAGTCAGAAGAAAGATGGTAATTGCATTTGTTGAGTTAATTTCCTCCTGGATTAATGAGGTGAATTCTTTCACTGCAGTTATAGAAGCATTAGACTTGTGAATAATTGTCCAATAGGAAAAGTAGTAGAAGCTTATTCCTTCCAAATGTCTTTCATCACTGTATGTGTAAATAACACAGATAATGCCATTTCTTCTACTAGCGACACTGTCACTGACACTGCCCAGCTGGCAGCTCAGCCTCACATGGCTGCTTGCTCATTTCCCCTGGTGGGATGGGAGAGAAAAGATAAAAGTAAGAAGTCACATGGGCTGAGATAAAGATAGCTCAAAAGGTAAAGAAAAAGCCATGTGTGCAAGCAAACCAAAACAAGGAATTAATTCACCACTTCCTATGTGGAGGTGGGGGCTCAGCCACCCTGAGTAATGCAGGGCTCCATCACGCATAGCAGTGACCCGGGAAGTAAAACATTTCTATGCTAAGCATGATGCCAGCTGCAGTCAGCTGTCCTGGCAGTGTCCCCTCCCAGCTCCTTGTGTGCTCCCAGCCTACCCATGGAAGGGGAATGAGCGTGAGAAGCAGAAAAGGCCTCGTCTGTGTTATTAACACTGTTTCCAGCACAAAAGTAATGCAAAACTCACCCTATACTAGCTACTATGGAGAAAATCATCCCTACCCCAGCCAAGACTAGCATAAATACTAAGGTGTTCCTGTTTTTGTTGTTGGTTTTGGCATGGTGTTTTCTTCTTGCTCCCCGACCCTTTTTTTCCCCCCTCCCTTTTCTCCCTAACTTGTTACCATCTAATCAGAGATGGGGTTTCACTTTCTCCTTTATGAGCTACTTGGCTTACCTCAGAGAATTACTTGTGCCTGTTGTTAGCTGATTAATAGATGACTGTAACATTGATTTTAATAGTCCATTATACCCTATGTGGACCCTGGGAGACTAACAGGGCACAGAAAAGCAAAATGTAAGTCAATTTAATTCGATGAAATTTCGATGTATAGAACAAAATCAATCTTTGCAGCATTAAATACTTGTTTTCTTAATGTAGCTTAAATTTACCTTTCATATAGTTATCTGAATTTTAAAATTTTATTTTGAAAATGCTTTGATTCTTCTGAAAACTTAGTATTTGAACTTTTGTTTTGAACTGATACTAAGGAAGAATACCAGAACTCCCTGAGGGGAAATTTTAAAGCATTAGAAATGTGTCTGACTCAGCAGATCTTTTGGGTTTCTTATTTACTTTTTTCTTGCATTATAATGTAAAACTTGATTTCAAAGGAAAATAGAAACACAATTCTGCAACTGCTAAAACAATTTATTAAATTGTTACATGGTTCTACCCGATTATCTCTGTACTCTCATCTCTGGGACTGGAATATTTTCTCTATTTCTACTGTCATTTGAGGCAACAGGAGATGCTTGAGAATTATCAGGACTTGGCTCACCTCTGCTAGAAGGGAGCTTGGAGTTGGTAAGCAGGAATATGACTCTATGTGTTAATGCAACTGCTCTCAGGAACAGATGCAGCCTCTGCAGGAATGGGCAGGCTGACCGGCCGTAATCACATCAGCTGGCATAGGCATGGGATGCCTGTCTCTTTTACCTCCCCCTTGCATGAAATGCTGGCCAGAAATATAGCTGGGGCCTGGGGATCTGCAGTTGTTTAATAATATTGTCAATTCTATCCAAATTTAGGAACTGCTATAACACATTAGAACTTAATATGCTCCAGGCTTATTCAGGTAGATTATAACTGATTTTGTTAACCAGTGACGAAATATGTTGGGTTTTTTTTCTTCTTTTGATTTATTTTCTTACTTGAAAAATAAATAAAATTCACATCTTGATGCTGCCCTGATTTCTATTGACAAGTATACTTATTAATGGTGTACATTTTAAAGAACTTTCCTTGTTTAAGGGTTAAAAGGTTAATAACTGAACCCAGATTGTCTCCAGTGAATCAAGTTCAATTTTCTTGAGTCCATTGAAAACAATCTGCTCCAAAGAAGCTAATTAGAGAAAAGACTACGGAATGTCTGTGTAATACTGTCTATGTGTTTTCATATATATTATGTACTTCCTTCTTGCAATTTTGTGAAATTAGGTAGTTGTGTCTAGCTCATTTCTTTGTTTGGTGGCAGTGGTGGGGAATCAAAATACGTCCCCCTCCAAAATGTCTAATTGGACCTGGCATGATACAAAAGCAAGGATACTCTGATACTGGTAGCTAAGCAACTTTGCTAATAAAAATGGTGCTGTCGCATTCATCAGCTTCCTGTGATTGACTGGGTGTTTGCTGGCTTAGATGACACAAAATATGAGAAAACTGTGTTTATTTAATTAAGGATAGTTACTTATAATGTTAAGCATTTCTGTCTGTATTACTCTGGTGAATTGTTTATTTTGCACTTGAGAAAGGTAATTGAGGAGCCATTGTTGTGTTTTGTTCCATACAGGAGGAAAATGGTTCTTCATTGTATAGATATAGATGACCTTGAGCTTTGAGTTGAATTGAAAAGTCTGATTTCTAGGCTCATCTGTGTTATGTGCGTCGTGGATTTGCAAGCCTATGTTTTGACTACAGTTTCAAAATTATTTGCTTAAGAACTGAAAACCTTATTTTGTAGAAACTATGACAGAACATGTTACAATTATGAACTAGCTTGATATCACTTAGGCAATGGGTCTGGCGAACTGGCGGTGTATCAAATCTGATGTGGAGTTCCCTTGAATCTGAGCTCTTTAAGGACTTCATTTAAGTCTTGCTTCTGAGAAAACATTTATACTGGAGGATTTATCATCCAGTTCTCATACTGTTGGCCTGAGACCTGAAAAGTGCCTATTTCTGTGAAGAGTTTTAAGGACGTTGGCTACAATTGCGTTTATCAGGTAGAAAATGCCTAGATATTATGGACATGGACGGGTGGCACATTCTTCCAAGATAAGTAAGTGGATTTTTTTCAACAACTGCTTGACTGTTTCAGAAGCTTTCCTAAATCTTCTTTGCCTTCTTTAGAGCTGTGTTATAAGATAATCCAATTCTTCTTTTAAGCCTGAAAATGTTACAGCTAAAAATAGATGCTGAGAAACAGGGTTTTATTATTTGTTTATTTTCTATTAAAAAAAGGGCAGCACAAAATATCAAGGGGGTGGAGGGAGAAATACTTCCAACATCTTGGTCCGCCTTCTCTTTGTATGAGGTGGTGAGTGTGAAAATCAGCGTAATTAATCAATGTGAACATTCCAGATTCTTCGTTGTTAACATGCACCTGTGCCAAGCAACAATATGCTGATTCTGGGAAAAAAATAATGCGGTATATTCATTAACTACCTCTGTTTTTTGTGCCACGTTTGCAGAGCAGGGGCCAGGGAGAGGTGGGATTTTGGTCCATGCTGAGCCAGTGTTGTACAAATTGAGTAGAAACTTTGACTAAAGATCTAAACTCTGATCTCTTATCCCTTTGCTGCTTAAACCTTTAACAGGAAGACAGGCTGTACCTGAACACTGATAATCATTTACCCGGTCCTATGCGTTACACTGTTCCTGTAAATGTGTTTTTAAACAAGTTGAGTAAGTGGAACACATTTAGTGGCATATAGTTTTGGAGTCTATGTTCTTTTAGTATATTGGAGATGAGTCTGGCTGCACTAGAGGTTGTTTACTGGAGGAGGGGAGGTCTTGAAAGATGCTGGCATGTGTGGAGCTTATGTCTTCCTTCTTGCCTGTAAAGTGCTTGAGAGTTCCTTCTTTTCGGTGGTTATTAGCATCTGCTGAGCGGTTTTCTTTGTGTTTGCTGGGCTTGCATCTTAGCTTTCCTTGCTGACTGGTATATACAGCTGTTGGATTTATTTATGTATTAGCCTTGTCTAAGCAAACGTGGTCATACAAAGTTTTTTTTGTTGATGCTAATATTTCTGACAAAATTTTGCTAATAACAAATTAGTGAGAGAAAAAATTGAACATGAAACCCCCTCAAATAAAAATTGACAAAGTTCTGAAACATTAGTTTTTTAATTTTTTTTAAAAAATATACTGTCATCTCTGCTCCTACAGATATGGGAACATTATTTTACATGCTTTTGTATTAAACAATTTAATAGAAAAAAGAAATTGAGATTCTCCAAACAGTACTAATTACAAATTGCCCTAGAGGATGTTGAAAATAATGGAATATCCATATACTGGCATCAATAATACTAATACATAATTATAGAGTGCTACATATTTGTTGTGAAATAACGAGAGTCCTTGACAATTGTGGAAGAAATAATTGGAGGTTCTGAAAGTTCAGTACAGAACTTTCTGTTCAGAACTGCCATTTAATGCATTCACAGGAATGAAAGTTTTTGTTTGTTTTGAATTTCCTACAAAGCAGAAATTCACAATTTTGGTGTGCCTTCATGCTCTCATGGTTAAAACAACCTTTTATAAAACAGGAAGGCTGTTAATATTCTGCGTATTCTTATATTTGAATTATTAGATTTCTAGTTAGATGCAAACAAGATTTGGAAGGAGCTCTTATTCCAACAGTATATATGGCTACCAACTGGCGCTGAAATTCTGACTGATAAATTGTTCATTCGCTCTTCATTTTTGTCATTAGAGTTTAGACTGACTTTGGTGTCTATTCACGACTCTGTTTAAAAACAGAAGAGAGACAGGGTTGTGATTACTTGATGGAATTCGGGAACTGCAACTGGATTATAAATAAATAACAAAATAAGGACAAGTATTTACTAAATTCTGCAGAGAATCAAGGAAAACAAAAATCCATGTCTTCCACAGCTCTCCTGCTTTTTAGTTGCCCACTTCATAAATTGTCTGTAGAGGCTGTGTGGTACTTATTTCTCTTAGCTTGTATGTTGTGGCTAGTTTTTAACTACAGGCACCTGCAATGTCAGCAGCTCTGTAAGCTTGGACAAGTAAAATATCTTGAATGGTCAATGTTTGTATGCAGGCTTGACTGTTGCTAGTCAGCTGCAATGATGCACACCAAGTCAAATGAAAAGAATAATTCTGGAACTTTATCTTACTCCCTAAGACCAAGGTCCTATAGCCCAAGTGTAGCCGAAGCCATCAAAAACAGCATATGTGTAATAATTTCACATATAGATTGGTAATGTCAGTTACTGATTTTGATAATATTGATAATAAACTGGAATGATAATTTATGGTATTGCAGTCTTTGTTTACGAAATGTTACTTGCCGTTAGAATAAATAAATGTTAAGGGGAAATGGTGAATCTCAGAAAGCTCATATGAATCTGGAACACCTCGTGATAGTACAGTACCATCCAAACTATTTGACTAATCTTGTCATTTGTCAACCTGTGAGTCATATTCATGGTGTATATGCATTTCTGTTGGCACTCCTGCCACCTCGCTATATGTATGGGAGGCTAAGAGGTGGTTGTGTCACACAATCATAGAGTGATTGATAACTGGGTCCATGTCGACTATGTAAGGACATGAGGCATGTAGATAAACTATCAAATGATGTGTGTGATGTGTTTCAGCCTTTGGTTTTTGTTGGTGTGTTTTTTAGTTTTCTGGTTTTTTTAGGGCAATCATTGCTCCTTGGAGACTTCTTCCTTATTCAGAAAGGGAAAAAGCAGCTGTAAATTTGTCTCTGTGCTAGCAGATAAAACTAATGCACTTGCATTAGAAAGTATTGTCAGGCTGATGTTAACTTTGGGTTGTACCAGTTCATGCTGTTTTTTGCTTGTGTTTCCTCTAGACTGCAGCAGAGTTGGGAATAAACAGAACTGGCCCAAACCAAAGTATTGTAGCTTGGGATACTGAACAAAGAAGCTGAGAGAAGCAAGGTCTTGATAAAGCGGTGCAGTACTCCCAATATCAGTCTCTAGAGACTGATATGCTTCAGGACCCAATGGGCTCTGGTAGAGTTTCTACCCCTTTCCAGCTCTGAGAAAGTCTAAGGTCTTAAGCTGTCTTGGCCCGTTTCTTCTTGGACTACCAATCAACCATGTTCAGTCATGAATATGCACTGAACCTAACTACTTGGTCTTCATTGATAAATTTATTAAATTAATACCTTCTCCCACAAGATGTTTGCATTCCATCTCTTGCGATGTCCTAGGATTTAGCCACTGGGAATCAAAGTAAATTAACAGAATGCAGATGAATCAAGTACTGGAGTTTTAGAGAGAGTATCATACTGTAGGAAGTCAAAAGCACTCAAATTGCATCTCTTGTAAGTACCTTGAGTTTTTTCATAGCTTATCTGAACTCGACTCTTTTAATGAGACAATAGTCTAGCAGTATTTTGTATTGGGTGATGTTTCTTGCCCAGTCTCTCCTGCTAGCCCTTCTTAAAAATCTTTGCTTGTGGTGTTGACTGATTTTCCTAGTCAGAACAAAATGTTGCTCTTACACACAGACTGAATTTCTACTCAAGATGAGAAACTCCAAATCTGCCACCAGAGGGGCTTTTTTTTTCACCTATGTCCCCAGCTTCTTGTGTTGTTTACTGCACAAAATGAGTCACTGTTTGAGATGCAGTCGAAATTCCAGATTTGCAGCCTTGATGCCTGCCTGATTGACTTTTAATCAGGTGTCTGAAAAATAGGCAGCAGCCTATAATGCTGTGTAGCAGGAAATTCTCAGAGCTAGAGTTCAGTGCAAAGAAAAAAGTAGGATATATAATTTTATATAAATTCCATACTTTCCTCCTGCCCTGTGCAAAGACAACAGTTTGGTTTCTTTTGTATTGCTTAGGGTTTCTCCCTAGGATGCTTGACAACAACTCTCTGCATCCTTAGTACCTGGCAGCTTGTTATGACTTTGAAGAAACTATGTGTATGTGTAAATCACTAGCCATTACTTTGTGAAATTGCTCTCAGAACCGTCATCTAAAAGCTGAGGTTTTAACTACTGCTTTTAACTGTCCTTATTTCACAGCTAAAAAATGCCTTAATGGAAACAAAAAGTTACAGTATTAAAACTAAATTTTCTTCTAAAGAAAGGGGAATTGAGATGCCATCTGTATTACTTCTGGCTCCCATTCAGCTCCTTTAAATGAATGCCAAATTAACAGCAGCACTTCTTCCCCCCTGCTTCCTTCTCATCCCATAGATCTCTTTCTAAGCTTCATCCAGAATCCTTGAGAAAGTAGGGAGTATCACCTTTGCAGAAACTTGAGTGGGAATTTTTCATTTATTTTGTGTTTGTTCTCTGTGACTGCTACAGCCCTGATGTTTCATTCCTACAGTCTCACTTTCCTTCCCTGCAGGGAGGTTGCTGCTTGTCTGGGAAGGCTGGACAGAAAATTGTGTCAGTTTCTGTTATGATGTTGCTTGCAGCTGTAGGTCTTGGGCACCATTGTCTGAGGTTCATGGGCACCATCGACTTGGTCTCCACATTGGTTTTACTCATTTCCAGGATTTTATCTCTTTGCCCCAGACCTCCCCCTGAGCCAGGATCTTCACTGTCTTTCTGCTTTCTGAGATCATGCCTTCCTTTCAGGACCCGTGTCTTGGCATGAGAACTTTCTTCCTGAAAAGGAAGCTCTTATTTTCTCTAGTCTAAATAGAGTATGCGCAGAAGCACAGCAAAAGATTGGCCTCTTAGTTTGTAAGTCTTTATTAGCAGCTCATACTGGTAGCAGGTAGCAAGTATCAGGCTCCTACTTGAGAGTTCAGTGGTTCACTTTTGGGTGCTCACCCATACACTTACACAGAGTTTTCTGCGATGTGTTTGTATTCACAATTTTAGCTCATTTTTGCAATGATTGTAGCTGTCTAACTCTTTGTGCCCTCTTGGATACCTCATATTTTAAAGGCATATTTTTTTGTGTTTAATAATTTTGATTATGTATATGTATTTGTCATAGGACAGAAGATGTTTTTGAGGTGGAGATAGAATGTGTGTGTAGCAGATATTGTTTCTGCTGAGGTAGACTGTCTCTGTTTTGAAGAGGAAATTTAGTTACCATGTGTTTGTTTCACGAATCTAGTTACCAGCTCAGTGTTTTCCAAACTGAGGTTGGTAAGGCTAACATAAAGCTACTTGCTTATGCTAGTGCATAACATACAATCCTGGCTAGCTTGAATTGCTACCCGTACTGTTCTTTATAACAGTGGCATTAGCTGAAACTCTCCTGAATAATTTAAAAATTCTCTGCTCTTCTCCCTTTTGGGGTTAGGGTAGGGAAAATATTTTGGTGTGACTGGGAAGGACTGTTGGTGCTTGTGCCACTGCTCAAGTGGGATGCTTTTTTTCTCTTCTTTTCTTTCTTTTCTTTTCTTTTCTTTTCTTTTCTTTTCTTTTCTTTTCTTTTCTTTTCTTTTCTTTTCTTTTCTTTTCTTTTCTTTTCTTTTCTTTTCTTTCTTTAAGAAAAGGCTAAATTGCTTCCAAACAGTGGAGTGCAGCTCTGAATTCTCCCATGGAGTCTTATTTTGTATCCAGATTCCTATGACAGAAAGTGTTTTGCTCTAACTCTCTCGAAGCTTGGTCTGGGTTTTGTGATCAACATTGTCCCAAAGAAGCACAACTGTTTAGGAAATTTATAGATAGCAATTTGGTCTCTAGTGTAGCAGTGGCTCATCTGTTAATTGCTTTGAAGATTAAAGTCAAGACCTTGAACTGGCATCTGAAACTGACTTTAGAGATAAGCCCCAGCAGTCAACTTCTGTCATCTCCTTCTCAAAGCCTTTGGTATTCAGAGGATAATAGATAAGCAGGATATCGAGGACAGCATCTAACTGATGTTAAAGATTTATATTATGGAGATCTAAATTGTTTTGAGGGCAAATCCAGTTCTCTCTAGTTCTGTTATCCAGGCACCTCACCAGTGAAAATGTCAGCAAAGAGAAAACGTATACACGTTAGGCCAGGTAGCCATAGTGAAGTGACAAGTGTTGACAGCATCTATTACATAAATAACAACCCCTCCAGTTTGCCGTTTGATGTTTGTTTTTCCTTTAAATGAAGAGTAATCTAAAGGAATATTTTCTCTTTCTCTCTCTTGCTACTGTGCCACTCTGCTCACTCCCGGCAACCTCCCTCTCTCCAACCCTATTTGGATTGAGTTGAAATCCTTTGCCTAATGACATGGAACATTTTTTTCTGTGGTTGTCTAAGTGTTGTCATAACCTCTTTTAGTTCTTTTTCAAGGCAGTTTAATTTCAAGATGTTTTGGGGTTTTTTTTTCCTCCATGTTAAAAATGTTGAAGATAAATACTACTGGCAAGTTAAACAATTGGTTTAGAGTTGTTTGGAAATAACTGAATTCCCTTGTAGTTTTGGTTCCATCACTTCAAATGTCATTCTTCATCAAGAGCAGCACCATTAGTAAAGTATGATGCAAGCAAATAGGGATGTTTTCTCAGAGATACTCTACTGTCGGCATGTTAAAGGCTGTTTTGAATACAATGCTTGTTAAACGAGCTCTGTGGATGGTATTTGTTTTTATGGTGTTGGAGAACAGTGCCTAAAGTGCACTTGGCTAACTGAAAGGACAAAGTTGCAGATGCTTCATGCACTGCAGAACTTGTATTATGTTGCCAAATGGCAGAAAATTAAGACGTTCTGAGGAAGATAGTGACAAGGTTAATTAAGAGTAGATACATTTCAGAAGAAAAGAACATGAAGCATTATAGTGTGAGGGAGATGGAGGTTGATTACTAAAGAATGAGCAAGTAGTTGGTGAAATCTAAAATAGAAATTAATTAAGATGCTACGTGGCTGGTAAAGGGAGAATGAACAAATAATAAGTCTCATGGAAAAGTAAAAAAATATGTTTTAAAAAATTCCAAACCAAACAACAAAAAACCCCCCAAGACCCCCATACCCCATCCAAAACAAAACCAAATGTCTCAGTCTATTTTGTCTTTTTTGTCTTTTGTCTTTTTCCTCCCTAGATTTGTTTTCCTAGGAATGCCTTACTTGAAGTTCATTTTTCCTATTGATTCTGGTGAGGTAGTCTAGTGTGTGATATGATTTGCCTGTCTCGCTGGTTTGGGTAATACAATCTGCCCTCTTTGCACTGCCTGATGTGGGACATCAAGCAGTGGAGTTAGCCTTCTTGGGGCTTCTCTACTAGTGATTTTATGTCATAGGTGGTTGTAGATATGTGACAAATGTAACTAGCAACATTCATCTTGGAGAAGTGTAGGAACCCAGGAGAAACACTTCAGACAGCCACAGGTCCTTCCAATCTGCAGAAAAGGATGAGGATATAAAGAAGACTGGAAATAGGTATGGATCCTGAGTTCTGTTTCAGGATGTTGTTAGGGCACCTGGTGAGGAAAGAAAAGAGCATTTCCACCCTCTCAATTATATATGAGGGAAAAAATTGTGGAGTAAGAAAAAGAAAGGAATTGAGTTTCAGAGCTCTTAATCAGCCGCTGGGGAGCTTTCTGTAAATGATGCTGGAAGATAAGTGTCCCCCATTTGCTCAATGAGCAAATCCCTCTTTTCTTTCTCTCTTCCCTGCCTCCTCATTCCCAGTGTTTATTATGCTATATAAAGTGGCTGTAGTTCTCTCTACTATACACTAGCCTTGGAGTTGGAGGTCTATTTTGAGAAGCAAGATGGTGAAAAGAGGATTTTGGTTCAATTTGCTTCCCCTCATCAGTTGAACTGGGGTTCTTTAAATCAGTAATGAGGCTTTCCTTCCTTTTCTCTCTTTTTTGTTAGTTTATGTGGGTATAAATAAAAATTATTTATTAGATAGCGTTATTGTAGAATATTATATAATTATATAAAATATATGTTATATAATATTAAAATTATTATTAGATATAAACATACAGATCCTCTAGGTAATAGTTATCCTATGACATGTAAAACAAGCACAAATGGAGTTCTGCTTAACTTCAGGAAGCTGTGGATAATGTTCTGAATTTTCTTTTGTTTTTAGCAAAGATTGGCTACTAAGCACTTGTACACACTGTTTGTGTGAAGAGGAATAGAGGGAAAACTTGGAGACATGGTATTGTTTCTTTGGTCACTTTGTGTCGTAAGAGTATCTTAAAAGTTGAGCTTAAACACTGTTTGCCTCTAGCAGAGGTGTATCAATGGCACAGGGATCTGTTACGCATGATAAAATTTTCCCTTCTGCAGAACCAATTGGCAATCCCTTGCGTATTGACAAAAATAACTCTCCTCAGCTTTAGAGGAAGATGGACACGGGTACCTGCTGGATTATGTCCTGAACTAATGGCCCAATGAGAGAGACAGACTCAAGGATGTCTTACTGTGCTATTAGTGTTTATCTTAGTATTTATCAAATTTATCTGATATTTGAAAGGTAAAATGAGGTTTCCATGCACAAAAATATACTGTTTCTTCTGGAGCACTTGCCGCAATATATGCCTGAAAAATCATAGCTTTTTTATCTCCATGCTAAATTATGAGACACTAAAGATCTTTAATTCTACAGCTCAAAATGGTACATATCATACTCTTACAACTATCTCACCATAAGACCTGTAAAAGCTAGGCTTCCTAGCTTTTTAATATGGTAGCCTCACTTGTGTACCGCTTCAGGTGCACATGAATAAGGAAAATCTTTGTAGATGCTGTGACTAGCATTCTGCAATGAGCGCATACATATCCGTAGCAAATTTGTCATAGACGTCAGATATTGAAGAAAATTTTCAACTGTTTCAGACAATGGTAGCTTTAAGGGAATAGTAGCCTAATGGGGCTTTTTTTGAGGAGTGGGATGGATGGCTGGGCTAAATTCGGACATATCAGTTCTCAGTCCTAATTCAAGTGGTACTTTTAGAGTCAGCTTTGAAATCTGCAACTTTAAGCTTCAGTACATGTTGTCATGACTTCTTTAGTGCAGAAATAACCATGGGAATGAAGATAATCTTACATTTTCTCTTATGGAAAAACCTTTGTGACTTCTTTTAATTTCCAAATATCACAGTGTTTCAAAATTAAAATGGAATACAAGTTATTGATTGAGTAGAAACTGAAGGATTGACTAAACTTTTCCTGTCATTGATTATCCATTGGTCACTGAGGTACACAAATCTCCACCTTCTTTTTAGTTTGAGCAAAAAAAAAAAGTTAATTGAATTTTTCCCTCCTTATGGGCTGTGCTCTTTTAATCACATTGAGGATTCTTTGTTGGACCAGGTCTTGAGGTGTTTTTGGCACCTGCAGCTCTTATTGACTTGCGAGACCAGTATGTAATACAGTAGCCTGTATTAGCCTCGGAACAGAGTACGGCTTAGTGAATATCCTTTGAAATCCCATTTGAAGGCAGTTCTTATTTAGAAGGTTTAAAAATACTTGTTATAGATAATTTGTGACATTCTCAGCCATCCTGTATGATATCAAAATAAATTAAGAAATGTAAACAAAGCAGGAACATTCAAAGATAATAACTCAATAATACTGTACTGATTTCTCTCTTTTATGCCTTTCCATCTTCAGGCTATAAAATTGAAATCTACTTAAAATTGAGTACATCTTTAAGAATTAAATACATTTTAACAAAAGAAAAATATTTTTGTTTTGAAAACAGCAATGGCAATATATTGTGAGGGAGTGAAATATCTTTATTCTGCACTGATTAGAGCAACTATCATGCTTATCTCAATCTGTATAAATGCTAGAGGTTAATTACAGGTGTAAATGTTGCATTGATTTTTGCTCTCTGCAAAGATTCTTGGAACTGTAATTTTGACTAATGCCTATCTAAAATCTTGGTCCGGTTTCTGGCAAAGTAAATATGTATAGAAGCATTGATAGCAGGAGTATGATCAGCAAAGAGTGTAGGCCATTATGAATAATATGGCTAGGACATGGACTATCTACTTGTTACCAACTTAATTATATCCTAAATAATAAACGATTTATTATCTAATCAAAGCAAGGAAAAAGGATAATTCTGTCTCTACTTGCCAGAAATTTGCAATGGGGCAGTCACCCGAGTCAACCCCTAACTTTTTCAT
Source organism: Serilophus lunatus (assembly GCA_013399895.1). Lineage (NCBI taxonomy): Eukaryota > Metazoa > Chordata > Aves > Passeriformes > Eurylaimidae > Serilophus > Serilophus lunatus. Next base: position 587,278 of record VXBA01000530.1, read on the forward strand.
GTTGGTAACCAAATGTTTGGATGCTCTTCAGACTTCGTTAGAAGTTGTTCTGCATCGTTGAACTGGAAGATCTGAATCTTAAAACACTCCGTTTTTATTGAGCATTGAGACTAAGCATTATAATGAGAAGGTAAAAATGTGAATATCAAAGGCAAGAGAAGTTTGATGAGCTCAGATATCAAATAAGCTGTTGCTGGGTTAGAATTTGAGTGAGCTCTAGTCTGAAGGAGAAGACCAGATCTATCAAAGGATTGCTTTGCATCGTTTCTGAATTGCTGACAACATTAGGCTGTTTTGGAGGACAGATGATGAGAATGCTGATAATTAGTTGCTTGCTTAAAAATTGGACCATATAATTTCAAACTGAAAATTCTACTGAACACTAATTCATCACCTACTATCATCAAATGGTTAAAGATTTATCTATTATCTGATACCTTTTCCTATAATGTTGCTCACTATTTCAGGCTAGTTCTTTAAGTGGTTGCTTTTGGTAGCTCCTTAAATTAACAGGTATCTTTAAGTTTGGATTATCCATGACTGACTTCAGGTGAATTTTTTTATTCTCTCTCTTTCCCCAGAAGTTAGCCCTAGACTGTTTCACTCAATAGTCAGAATGCCCTCTTTGAAAACCTATGTTGTGTTAATCACATAAAGGTGAAGAGTAGTTACAATGAACTCCTTTGTCAAAACATGTCCTAGTAGGTTCAGATTAAATTTTGAGAATGATTTTTAAATATAATTTAGGGCCTGTGGTGAGAACAAGAAACAGGCTCAAACTGAGTTTTCACATACCAAATCAGGCAGTGCTCTCTCTACCCAACAAGGCAATAGATGCACACTGGTTTTTGTCATCATCCTCTGTTTACAGGAGAAAACCTGAGAGCGGCTTGTCAGTATGGCTTCATTTACCATTGTTTGGTCTTTCCACTGTCTTCTTAGTGATTCTATGACATTTTAGTACGAGTGTAGTGGATTCGTGTTCCTTACTTTTCCCTTTTTCTTTTCTCTTTTTGTCTTCTGTATGTATTGTAATTCGTTCCCTGTGCTAAAGCATATCACCTTAAATCTTATCAAGAGAAAGTAAATATGGGCTACTTCTCTTTTTCGATGTCTGCATTAATATATGTTAAACATTCACTTTTTTCAAATATCTTTGTTCTTTAAAACAAGTCTGTTTAATTTATTCTGTGTTAGGCACTTTACCCTAATTGCCTTGAAAATTTAGGCTGATGTGGATTTGGATTGCAGTTGCCCTTCCTGAATGTCATCATGAATTCTTTTCTGGAAATGAGAAGCCCTCAATCTTATCTGTATTTCCACGAGATTTCTTTTTTTTTTTTTAATTTTTTTCTTCTCAAACTATGGGAATAAATCAACTTGTGTTTTATTCCCAATGTCCTGCACCATTAATTGAATTACCTATGAGCATGTTGTGTTTTGATTCTTGGGGGGACAGGGGAGATGAAGTTGGAATGTCTGAGCTATTTGCTTGGGTGTTTTAGTTTTCTTTTCAGATAACAATAGTCTGGAATCAGTCTTAAATCATGTTTTCCAGAAAGCTTGTGAGTGTTTTTTAATCTTCAAAAAATTACTTGTGATTTGAATGATAATAGAGCATCCTGCTCTTACCAGAGATTAGACTTTCATCTTCTTATTCAGTTTGTTTTGGATGTAAACTTATGTTACCTACTATAGATTTCAAATTTCTAGGGACAGGCGTAAATTGCATTCTAATACTCATGCGGTGCAATAAATGTTATCCACGTAAGTATGTCACCGTGCGAGTATTTTTTCTAAATAGAAGCCCACTCACATGACATTTTCTTTTCTCATATTTTACATGATATAAAACCACCATTGGGTTTAGTATGTGTTCGTATGTGACCTGGATGAACTGTATAGTTCTAGCTCTCATTCTGAGCTCATAAATGCTTTCCTGCACATATAAAATTAGAAACTTGGAAGAGATAGTCCTTGCATAGTCACAGGAACAGAAATAATGAAGAAAACTATTGAGCAGAATTTTCAGTTCTGTAAAGGTCTGAATACAGAGTTTACCCTAAATGTCAGCCCTATATATTGAACAGGTTCTTCTTGCCACCTGAACAGTGGAGCCGGCTGGATACAACGCTGGGAGGACAGCAATTGAGAAGTGTGGCTCTTTGCAGTCTTCCTTGCCTTCTGTTTCTCTTCTGGAATTCTGAAAACTAGAGAAGAGGTTTTCTAGAAAAATGAAAGGCCACTCTGAAGATCTGTGAAGCATGAAATTTGTCCAGAGCTTCCTCTAGTTCTGTTTGTGCACCAAAGTTTCCAAAGCTGTTGTAGCTATTGAGATTCCATTTGACTGCCCTTGTGAAGGTACTACCATTTCAGAGCAAGAACAACAGTTTTCTAAACCTCCCGGGAAATGGGATTTGAAAGAGAGATAAAAAGTTGAATCCTAAATGCTGCTTTTGCTAGGGCTGGAATTGTTGTTATGTCATTCAAAACTTTTATTTTCTCTCATGTAAGAAGACTATTTGCTAAAAATGAATGTACAAGATAACCTCAGCACAGCATACCTCTTCAAAACTAATCTTTGGGCTCTGATATTACAACTATGTTCTGAAATTTTCTTGTTGTAGGAAGCATCTTTTTATACAGGTTTGTAACATTCAACTTGACTCATGCTGAGCTGGGGGAACTTTTGAGTACTAATTGAAACAGTCTGAAAGGAAAACTGTATATTTCTCTGAGAAATTCAAAGTAGAAAGAATTGTTAAATTATTAAATGGGGAAAATATAAAACTATTTTTCCCTCTAGGATGTCTTGCTCTAACCTGTTGTGGTTTTTTTGGTAACCTTGCTTTAACAAGGAATAAAGTTTCAAATTTAACTGAAAATGCTTAAATACTAACAATGCTTCTCTGGCTTACAAAACTGAAACAAAATGCTGTTATAATATTTTTACTTCAAATTTTTTTGTGTGTGTTTGTGTGTGTGTGAAGGCATATTTTGGTTGGGGTGTGCAGGTTTACAAGACTGACTTTTACTGGCAGGTAGAGTATTGAATGGCTGTAGTTATAGCTCTCAAATGACTGAGGAAGTGATTTAAAATACAGGAACGATGAACATATTTTGCTAATTGATCAGTATTTATTTTTTTCTTTTATGACTGTATAAAAACTCTGTCCAGTACATGATGCTCTTGAATACAGTTGCTGTTTCCTGCCTGTATGTCACCATCAGAGCCTGCACCTGAGCCTTCTCTGTGAATGTGTAGCAGCCTACACCATCATTACAAGGCAACCTACACCTCAGTTGTGCTTGCTGGTCTACTAAGCAACCTCTTTTGAGGATATTAAAAATGTGAACTGTTTTAAGAATATACAGCCTTGGGATGAGATTGATGCCCTAAGGATGGAGATACTCTGACTTTCTTGGCAGGTTATGCCAAAAAAAGAAAAGGCAACTGTGTTAGGACTTGCTGCATGACATGCAGATAGCATAAAAGTATTGTCATGGCTATCCTGCAGTCCCTCACACAGTGCTCTCATTAAATGTAATGAGGCTCATCTAAAAGACCTAATAATCCTTCAATATATTATTAAATTCCAATTATTTATGAACAATGCTAGTGTATGTACTTGAGGTCAATGCAGCATGTAAGTGATTTAATTAGTGTATCATGTCCAGTTGTAATCACTTATATTGTTTTAATCAGAATGCTAATTGAGAATTGAGTATGTATGTTTTTTCTTGCAGTTGCAGAGCCTAAGCCTACTGCTGATGTAATTGCTCCTTGCCCTATATCTTCTTCCACCCCTCACTTATTTATTTATTATTAAGAATATTTGCCTTAGTCTGACTAGATCACATAACAGTTGAACTGAATGATCATCAGAGGTGACTGAGAGAGATTGAGGCCTACCAATAATCTTCCTTCCTTCTCTGCTATGTTGGATATTTAGTCCTGATTAACCCATGAAAAGCCACTGCAAAAACAAGATGCCTTTTGTGTCTTTCAGTCACTCTGTGTGATTTTTCTGACACTCAGTGTGTCCTGTCATGCTGTACATGTGACCTTATCAATTCTCTGGTATTAGCTACAGTATCTTGGAGAGTTTTGCCATTACCAAGTTGACTTGAATGTTCTGAGAGAGAAAGAGAAATGTAGGATAAAAATTGCATTTTTATTGAAGTTAGGTTTGCAAATAGCTGCAGTCTGACTTGGAGTTTGCATTTAACATTTGAACACATAAGAGCTAATAATAATTTCTGTTGCAGTGGAACATTTGTTAGCTAATCAGAACTTGAATTAATGGAGAACTGAAAGCAATTAGCTAAAGGTTACAAACTAATTAGTGTGATAGTATTCTAAACTAGCCTCTCCATATCTAAAATTGCAGCCAGATTCCATAATTTAAAAAACTGCATTTTTAGAGACCCCCAAGTCTTGGTTTGGAGAACAAAATTAATCAATGGAAAAGATTTCTGCAAAGTTTGAGAATTTCAATAGGAATAGACTTTAAATTAAAATTAAATTAAAACCAAACAAAACCTTTTTCATTTTGGATTTTAATGTTTTTCTCTCACATAAGGTCAAAACTGATTTGTTTTCATTCTTTGTACTACTTCTATAGTGAAATCTCCTTGGAAACAGATGCAGCAGTTTTAACTGAAGGTTCAATGAAATAAGTGGTTAATTTTGTTGAGAATAATGTTGAGAAAGATCAACTTATTTCCTTGACTCCACAGATTGCTACTGTAATATTCCTGCTCTCATTCAGGTAAAAGGGTGTTTTGGAATTCTTTTGCTATTTGAGAACACCATGTGGCAACTGATTTCAAAAGGTTTTTTGGAAGGTGATCTGTATGTAGATACTAGTTGAAAATTCAGAAGCCTGTCAGAGAGTTGAGGGGTTTGGGTGGGTGGGTGGAAATGTGATGGGCATGTTAAGCTCCTTTATGTTTATGAGGATCTTGCTCCTTCAAGGGCTGTGCTACCTGGAAATAAACTGTTCTCTGAAAAATTGAACTAATAAAGTCAAATTTCCTATGGATTTCTTTTTTCTGAGTTGTAGTTGGAGTCTCTGTAGTCTAACAGAAAATGAACTTGTAGCTTTCCTGCGGCTAGGTGACTTTTAATCTTTGTTGTGAGAATTCTCTAGTGGCAAATAAGTTGAGCTCACTCTTCAGTCTTCCTTTGGGCAAGGGCAGTAATAACGCTTCTCATTTATCTGCTTGCTTGTTTTCCAAAAGTATGAAGAAATTCAACTTCTTTGAGACAATTATTGCTTTATTAAAAATAAAGGGTCAGGGGTTCCAAAGTCAAGGACAAAGTGGGGGAAGTGACTGTGTGTATGTGTGTCTCTTGATTACATAAGCATAATTTCCTTAAAGGCACACTAAAAGCCTCGATGTTATATTGGCAGTAAGAACAAATACAGCTCTTCCTTGAACTGCGGTATTAACATTCTGTGTTAAATTCATTGCTCTCAGATCAATGCAGGTGGATGCATGTGGTTTAGGAAGGAACAAGCTCATCTTCTCCTAATAGAAGTTGCAAGGTCCCAGTAAAAATCTTTTGGTTTTGAGTATTTGAAATAGATAAAGTGTGTTTTTAAAGAATAAAACGTAAACCAATAATGATTTGCAAGACTTTTGAAATAGAAGTACTCTGTGTTGTCTTTCAGCAGGTTTTGCTGTGCATGTTGATTGATTTTTTTGTTGTTGTTGTTTTGTTTGCTTTTTTTTGTTTGATTGATTTTTTTAAATTTTTCTTTTTCTGGAGAGACCTCTAAGAATATTTTCACACTATTAAGGAAACGCATGTATGAAAAGTGACAGCTGTAGTTCATGCACATTGCTGTATTTGTTTCTTAGTCATCAAATTTCATTCCTTTGTCTGTGTGTGGCATGCTTGTGCTTGGTGCAAATATCTTGTTGGTCTCTTTGCAAGGTTTGCTTTAGCGTTATTTGATACTAGCCATAGAACTGACTGGACTGTTTGATTAACCAACTTTTGAGATATCTGCTAAGTCTCCCTCCAGAATTTCTAAATAGCTTATTTAACTTGTATAAGAAAATAAAAAGCAAGCAAAAAAACAGATTTTACACCTTTGTAGAAAGTGATAATTTTCATTAATAGTGTCCCTCTTGGGCTTTTTGTTTGTTTGTATTTTTCCATGGGGGAATGTCCTGGTCCCATCCGCCAGTAGTTACTACTGCATTAACTCTTCTAACAAAATTGTGTTACATCATTAGCATCCCAAGAGGCCACGTGCTCTTGAAATGGGGAAAAGCTTATTAAAGTATCCTAATCTTTCTTACAAAGTTTGGTCGATGTAAAACACTGTAGCCTGTTGGAAACTTGGAGGCACCTTCTCATCTTTTCAGCAAGAACCTTTTTCTTTTTCAGTGGTTGCTAATACTTTATTTAGGTGTAGGTAGAAGTTCTTCAAGATAAGGCTCATCCACATTTGTGGTGTTACTGGCTTCGGCTATGCCTTTCCTATCACCAGGCATCCCACCCCGTGATATGGATCACCTCCTCAGTCAGACTTTGCCCTCTCTTTGGAGAGGCAGAGCTGCTTGGTACTGGGAGCTGTCATTCTGACATACTTTTTTTACACAAAAAGTAGTTCAAAGCAATCCTTAAAACAGTAGAAAATTATTCTAATTTTACTTCTTGGAGCACTTCATTACCCATGCATTCACATGCACATTTTCTCACTGCCCCAGGCCCCCCATATGTATTTGCTGCCTGCCTCATTGACACCCTCTGGTGTGAGTCAGCAGTCTGGGAGGGAAGGGCAGGCATTACAGCCATCTTTTTTACTCCTGTTCAGAAAAGAAGTCTGCTGCTGTGACACAGAATAAAGCTGCATTCCCCGGCCCTTTCTAAAACATACACGTTGCACTCAGTGTGATATTTGCTTCTTATTGGCACTATTCAGTGTTTTGTTCCAGTGCCCTTCCAATTATTACTGTATATTAATTTTGATTAGACAGGAGGCTGCTTTGTGAGTCTTGACTTCCTGCCAGTACAATCAAGTGTGAGCCATGGGAATGAAAAGCAAATGCTGCTTTCAAAACCTTGTGAAAAATATATTACTTATAATTCACAGTAAATTTATATAATTTTAAAGGAATACATGTCTTTGCTGGTAGACCAGGAATTGAGATAGGGCATGTACCCTATGAATATCTGTATAAACTATTTTGTTTGTGCATTTTCAACACTCAACCTTTGTATTTTCTTCAATTTTTAATCAGCTGTTTCTTTAATGCATCAACAGCTGCTATATAAATTAGATGAGCAGAACCAATGTTAGGAAAAATAAGAATAGCATAGGTTCCTAAATACCTTATTGTAAAATATACTTTTGAATTTATTTTCTTTCTTTTTTCTTGCTCTGCTTATTTTTCTGGCTGAAGTAATTGTCCTTCTTAGTCCCCTTGCTCTTTTCACTCCCTTGTTTGGCTGATGACTACTGAGTTGTCATCATACATTACTTACTGTTGAGAGAATAACTCCTATGGTCCTGCTGTATGCAGCTCAGTCAGCAGCAGGTGCTGAAAGAGCAAAGCATGTCAATATTTCATGCATTTAAAATCAAACACATTGTCTCACATATGTCTGCTCCAAGGAGCACTATAAGTAAGTGTGCCTTCTTTATGTGGGTGTGCTAAACTGCTATCCCTATCGTACCTCCAGCCTGGCAATATAAATGTGACTGCAAATAAGCAGTATGATAAAGAAGGATTATACAGGTTATGAAATTAAGTACCTGAAAATGACAAAATAGCAGATTTGTGGTTGGGAACTGAACAGGGGTTTTGTATGAATCCATCCCTATAACAGGAACCATGGAATTATGGAATGGGTCGTAAGAGATGCACACAAAGAGGATAAAGGCTTAGTATGGACACCTTTTATTTGTTTTCTCCTGATTTTACAGCTGCAGTGTTATTTTAACTTAGTCTTTTGTATATAATTTAAGTCTATCTGCATTAGAATTTAATATATTTGTTTTTATGTTTTTCACTGCTTAATGACTGCCATTTTCTTGAAATCTTCCTTCAGAAGATGAGCTTGACCTCTGAATTTTTAGTATTGCAGCATTGGATCTTCAAGAGTTGAGCTACAGAAATAACTACTCTAATTCTGCATAGTGAGAAGGCTTGCAGTCGATATGAGGGGATGGCTATGCTATATTTGATCAAGAAGGAGCAGCTGAGATGTCTAGTTGCATTCTTCTATACGTTGCACTTATTTTAAGCACAGTTCTCTCCAGGTCTACCAACACAGGCCTTGGCTTAGCATATTTATGTACCCTTGTTGTTCTTTAACTTGCTACCAGAAAGAGGAGCACTCAAATGAAAATGAAAGATTAATCATCAAATGAAAATGAAAGATTAATCATTATTAGTCTGCCTTGCTTGCCAAAATTAAAACCGGGAAAGGGTGTCTCTGGCTAATGACTTCTGCATTGTCAAATCTTCTGTATTAGAACTTAACCAAATGACAAAAATCTCACCTTATAGTAGATCTTAGGCTAACAGCTTAGAGTCTTCATGTTTAGGAAATGTTAACATCTTTTACAAAGAGCAAATGTACCCCACAAAAAAACAACCAACCAAGAAACCAACCAGCCACCTCCATCAAGAAGAAAAATCACAAAAAAACCCCCCAAACCCAAAAGACTTTAGGATTTAGAAGATAGTTTTTAGCTTTTAATTATGTCACTATATGGATCAGACAGTTACTGAAGAAATCTGAATGTTCAGCTAAATCAAAGCATAGGGCATGGACATTTTTGTCCTCAAATTATTCTAGCTGATTCTTTGTGTCATTGATGGACATGTAGTTGAGATTTAACTATCTACTGAGCATGGAGGTGGTAGTGTAGAGTACCAAGAAAGAAAAACAAGTGGAAATTTATGAAAAGCTTTTCTCTGGGAAGGTAAATTCTCGACATGATTTCATTTTTCTGTGTTGGAATTTTACTTTGATGTTTCTGTGGTTTTACTGTTTGAAAAGAATTTAACTTTATTTCCTGTTTAATAGGAAGGATATATTGTTGCCTTTAAAAAAACCAACAAACCAATAACAAAAAACAAACTCCCACTTGGTTTTTAAGTTACCACATAGTAATGGCATTTCCTACATGCCCTGTGGAATAATTTTTCTTAATTGTTATTTCCACACTATCTATTATAAAACATTGCCAAAATCTTGCTTATAAAATAACTGCCAGGTAATGTTCCAGTTTCAAAGTAAAAGGTATATCAAGTCTGACACTTTTTAATACTTTTTGATACTTTTTTTCCCCCCAAATTTTGAACTCAATTACTTGCTTTTCTCTTACCTTCTCCCCTCTTCCCATTCCCTCTTTGATCTACCTGGCTTCAGGAGGTTTGGGAGTCTAAATACTTATCCTGAGGGACACTTGCTGCAACATAAATCATGTTGATGCTGTTGAAACAAAATGTCTCTGCTTTGATTATATTGCAAAACTACAGAAGATAAAAACAGAAGCCAGGTAATCCTCTGTGCTATGGACTGAGAGAAGCCGGCAAAAGCTAGACACCGTAAATTAACATAATAATCAGAAAACAGACAAAAAGGAAAAAAGCAATACAAGCCTTATAGAAATGATATGCTTTTGGAAATATTTTAAAGGAATTTTAAAGGAATTTTATTTATCTCTTCTCTATTTTCTGAACAATAGGTATCAGAGTTATTTCTGCTTAGTTACACTGTCACATGAAAGCTCCCATCTGTAGATCTCACCCATTTCAAAACCTACAAATGTATTTAATCTCGTAAAATCCTTTCACAGAATCAGGAAACATCAGCTCTCTGTCACCAGCCTGCTCTTGACTTTTGAAAGAGATTTATTTTACCACCATGGATAGGAGCAGTGGGTCTAACGTTAGATGTTCGCAGGTATATTGAACAAACTCTGCAGCATGTAAGATTTTCTTTTAATTTCCTCTAAGTAATGAGTGTCTGCATAGAGGGAATAAGCAATGAAATGCCTGACGTTTTTGCTAATCCTTTGTTTTATTAGCAGTTGCCCAAGAGTAGCAAGGACTCCTTCCCTCCTACAACTTCCTCATGCCTTTCGCTAACTTGTTGAGTTGTGGTCTTTTAAATTATAAGCAGGGTTTTCAAAAGTAAACACGTAATATATAGCTCAAGGGTGTCTATGCAACTGTGTCTTGTAGTCACAGGTAGAGAGACACCGGAATTTAATGTGGATTTTTTTGATATGTGACAGTATTGATCCCAGGACTTCCACAACTACCTGTGCATCTTTAGCTGCAGGAATAAATCTCTGGGAAAATAGAAAAGTAATAAATATATAAATTGTTTACAATGTGGGTGGAGTGGCAGAGATTATGGACCTGATCTGCATTGTCCTCATTCATTGTACTTAGATTCTGTCTTCCTTGAGGTAAAATGCTGATTTTTTCTGTCATTAAGTGATTGTCTTCCCTGCAAAACAAGCAAACAAACCCCGAACCCGATTGAAATTTTTATAATAATAAAACAGATGTTGTCATCCCACTGTAGATTTTTGAGACCACCCTTACACAAGCATTCTTTTCTTGGGGTGGACTAAGCTAACAACATGTTTCTGATTGTATTTTAATGAACATTTTCAATTATGTTTACCTAAAACAGCTAAGGTAACTATCAAATAATGCATTCCTTTTGACCATTGACTGTATTTGCTGAGACCATGTACTCTGAAATAACAGTATATTCTGAAATTTCGTCGAGTGCTAGCAAGAGTACTGCGGGTGGTACCTGTTTGACTGTGTTCTGTAGAACAATGAATGAATGTTTTGAACTTCCTGAGTCTCTGTGTAGGACACTGTGAGGCAAGATCCATAAAGCATATCTCACACAGCAAATGTGAATGGGGTGGGTCAATTAACTTTCCTTTATCTTAGAACTGAGGAACTGGAAGAAGTAATTTCATCTGCTTCTCTGTCTTAACTGTGGATCTGCTGAGAATGGTGGAGCAGCTGGGCTTCTCAAAGTTTAAATTTTCCCTCCTATGTGCTTTATCAGGGATATGTGCTCAGCGCAGGATTTAAAATATACTGATAGGATTGAGCCATTTCTTATTTAAAACACTCCCGAAGGAGGATTTGTACTTTCCTATACCACAGTTCAGTGGTTACAGTGCATGTTCTAGTGTGGGAGATCTGGTTTTTCAGATGTCTGCTGGCTTCAAGGTGACTCCAGCAGGTTCCTTTTTGGCTACGCTTTGAAATTCTGAAAAAGACTGACTTCTAAGATGCCTCCTTCTCAACAGCATGCCACAATAACTGTTTTAAATGGATTTTCAGGTGGAAGTTCTGAATACAAATCCTTCAAAACAAAATTCAGTTTTCATCCAAAAAATTTCTTCAAAACAATCTTAAATACTAAATTTAGACTTCCACTAAGTAAGAGGGCTCCATGGATGTAACCCTAATATTTCTTGCATTGACCTAAAGCTGCTTCAAATATTCCAGTGTGGCAATATTTCTGAGACGGGCTGGTGTTTCATGCATTGCATAATCTGAGGTTGGAACTTTCCCTCAAGTTTCTGCTAGAAGGTTAGAAGCTATAATGCTGTCCTTTTGTGCATACAGTCTGCTGAGACTCCATTTCATCATGTCCCTAAAAGTAAAGAATATTTTAATCAGAATTGGTAACTGCTCAGCACAAGAGAGCATAAGTAAATCTTTAATGAAAATTGCAAATGGTTTGCTTTACCAGTGGGTATGAATTTTCTCACTGAAGGATTCACTGAAAGCTATTTGAAACCCGTCTGATTAAATGAGAAAGGAAGACCTTTAGAACAATTTAAAATTAATTTAACAAACAGCTTAGAGCTTGATCTTATTTGACAGCCAGTCTTATCCAAACCACTGACCTTCTGACTTCCAGTCACAATCTGTTTCTTTCTGCTGCCACCAACTCCCTTCCAAAAGGTGGATGCCTTTCTAAGAAATGGTCTCAGACTTGCCAGCTGGGATCCTGTTAGGCTTGAAATCTGCACCTAGCAGTCAACTCAGTTCTCTGAAATTCATGTGCTGAATTTTTTTTCCTGCTTCATTTAAGAGGTTTAGTTACAACGACCCGTGACCATGCATTCAAGTAAATGTATGGGGGAAATTTTAAGTCTCTTCTAAGAATCAGGATTTCCTGGGGCAACATGGAGGTGTGAAACTATGGGACCAGCCAGGGATCATGCTGTTCTACTGTGGTGCTGTAGGTCTGGCTACTGGATGCATGAGGGCCAATCTCATTTTTGGCTCTCAGAATACTGCAAGGAAAAGTTTATCCTCGAAATGACAGCTCCCTAAAATATTAAAATCCTTGCATGTTCCCTGCTGTCCTCAGCTCACCCAGCCAGCTGGCAGAGAAGAACTGAAAGAAAATTTTTAGAGACTCTCCCTCTTCAATAACGAAGGATTTATGTAAGTGCATATTGGCACATATTCATGCATGAGAACATGTACAAGGACTTGCTGAAAATACCCTTGCAGTATGGATGGAAGCTCCTGGGAGTTTAGATTTGTTTTTCGGTCTCTGTATGAATGTTAGAAATATCAGTTTTTCAGTACTATTGTTAGGTGTCTGTAAGGTTATCCTTTTGAATGCAATCACACTTAGCTCAAAAAGATTCACTAATTTCATTTTTTAACAAAAGGTGATTGAAGCGAGGCCTATAAATTACTTAGAAAAGCAACCAGATTCTTTTTTTACAGATATAGAAGATGTTCAAGAAGTCTGTGTTATTCAGTACCATGCTCTACAGCTCTTACTCATTATGAATGTCATGCACTGCTTGCAGTAGTGTGAATAGCACACACACTTAAAATGTTTTCAGAGATCTCAAGTTTTGTTTTCCAAAGTGACTTCTAGTAGATGCCTGAGGTGCTTAATCTCATTGTTTTTTATGAGATGTGGATTCTTAAGTTTGTGATAGTACAGCAGCATATGAAGAGAATATAAAGTGTTTTTCTGGGGATAGGAGGAATGGGGGGGAATACAGAACTGGGACTCATAATCTGGAAAGGACCAGTGAATTTGGGGAGAGAATTAGAAAGTATCAGACACTCCACATGGTACCTGCACTCATGTCTGCACAAGGTATGACAGGACATTGTAGAATATGCTGTGTAAGTACAGGACAGAGACAGATGGAACAGTTGCACTGAAGACAGCAAAGTATATCATTAAATCTGAGATGAGGAATAGGTGGAGGAAAAAATAAAACAGTTAAAAGTCCTCAAATGCAGCACAGTAATTTCAGTTTTACATGATGGTTTAAAGAAATGGGAGTGCATTTATGTAAAAAAAGAAAAAAAAAAAGGAATAAAGAGCAGATTTACATGTCTTGACCAGATTTCATGTAAGAAATTCAAAGAAGTTATTTAAGGATAAGGTGCTGTATTCACACTAGCAGCTACTACAGATTATGTTTACTAAAAACAAGGAGATGTCTGGGATATATGCATATGTAATATTTTGATGTTAGTGACTCATAAATATTAATTTTAACTTTTGCCTTGCATTTTTCACAGTCTTTCTATAATATAATGTTGAGTTTTCTACTTTTTTTGAAGAATTCCAGGAGGAAACTTTTCCCTCGGTGTATGTACGTTATTTCACCGTTACTCTTGGTCCTTCTCTTGTGAATGTGAAGAATATTCTCTTCCTCATGGGCTAGGACTTTTCTTTCTATAAGTTTCAATATCTTTTCTTACATACCTTCTGACAAATTTAAAGAGAGGCAAATTTGATATAATAGAGATTGAGCTCTTTTTATAACCTCTTAAATAATTAAGCTCCCTCTACATCTGCAATGTCCAAGAAAGCCTAATCCTCTCTCTCAGTTAATGAACCTTATCATTTCCCTATGTGCCATGTATTCCTTCCAGAGTTTGTCCTCAACAGTTTTGGCAGTAGACTTGTAGTCTTTCCTGAATTATATTTTCATAGGTTATACCAGGTGAATATCTAATTAGTAAAATTTAAGATTGCATAATGAGAGGTTTATTTGAATATTTTTTCCTTTAGAAATGACACATCCAGAAATATCTTTCCTTGTTCGTTTATTTTGAAACCCATAGAAAAAAAATTAGTTTTAATTCAGTTTTAATTACAAACTTCATTTCAATGGCACATAATAAATATGTTTAGCTACTGACCATTGAAAAGATTATTGGATATGAGCGACAGAAAATCAGTCAGATATTTTAATAGGATCCTCAGGAGACAACCTCAAATATTATATGAATTATGTATTTCAAATCTTACCTTTTCACATAGGACATTATTGCAGCATGAATCTTTTTTATTGCAATATAGTCTTTATAAAAGCATAACACTTTTTAAGACTTAAAAAAGTGGAACTCCTTGAGTAAGTGACAGCATTTATAGCAAGTAAGGTAGGTGTGATTCATATATGAATGCTGGCTGTGAAAACATAGAGCTTTTTCCAAGGTCTCATTTTACATGAGGGCTTCTGTACAAGTCTTACAACATGAAAGGAAAGTATTAAGCTGGAGAGAAGTCATTTATCAGGGCATGACACATGCAATTCTCCTTCCTCAAAGTACCGACTTTCTGGTGAAAATGATCATGTGTCATGAAAATGATCATGTTTCTAGGGGATGCCAGAGAAAGAAGTCAGCAAAGTGCTTAACTTTTTCACTTTATTTAAATATAAAACATGCCCAGTATTTTAATAGTTCATTATTAAAAAAAAATTTCTTTGGATCTATTTGATTTTCTTTTATTTTTCTGAATAAGTTGAGCACAGAAATAACATTGATGGAGATTGTGTTACTTTCTATTATAATTTTTCTTTTAGGGTGTCGGTGATATTTTGTGTATGTCTATTAGGCTATCACAGGCTGAACAGAGAGCAAACAGTTCAGCTACATCACCGTTGGTGCCTGAAGAGCGACAGACAAGAAAATTGAGGCATCACCGTGACTGAGATTTCTGGAGCAAAGACAGGCTCTTCTGTCCCAAGATCCCACATATTTGCTGAATTTGGTCTTATACCATGCAGAAAACACTGCAGATTTGTTCCTAATAAATAAGTATGGTATAAGGCAGCTATCTAGTGGGAAGGCAAGGCCATCTTTGCAGTTATATAAATAAATGGGTGATAGTAAGTAATACCAAGAAGAAAAAAGAAGATACAAGGGTGAGGTGGAAAAGATAGCAATTTACAGATGGAGGCAGGGTACAGTGAGGAGGAAGGAACCTATTTTCAAATTTTTCAATGAAGGAGAAGAAACCTGTCTTCACTTTCCTCAGACCTGGGAGATAAGAAAGCATTCAAAAAAGATGTCACTATGACTAGAAAAAGATAAATGTTCCTCCCATCTGGAGCAAAGGCAAGAATGACAACAGTCCAGTTGGACTCATCTCTATGTAGGGAAATGTTATGTCCTTAGATAAGTCATCTCTGGGTGTGTGATGGACCAACTGACTGGGAACAGCTAGCATAGATAGCAAACTATACCTGACTGGCATAACTCTTTCTGTGTTGGGATTGGACTATCTCTGCAAGCAAGGCAAGGGCAACAGAAGTTGCATACCATAGCCTTAGCAAGACCTTTGTCATGGTTTCTCATAGTATTCTTATAGTCAAACAGACGAGGGATGAGTTGTTAAGCGTGGACTTCAAGGGGGCTGAGAAAAATGGCTGATTCATTCTTAAAGCAGAGTAGTAATGATTCAAGGCCCAACTGGATGGCAGTTGTGAGTAGTGTTCCTGAAGAGCTAGTACTGGAATGTGGTTTGACGTTTCCAGCAGCAGCCTGGGCAATGAGCTAGAACACACTTCAACAACTTCAGAAGCTCAGGATTGTGGCCAACATAACCATAAGGCAGGGCTGCCCTTCAGAGACATCTTGACAGGCAACAGAAACAGATGAACAAGAACCTCGTGAAGTTCAGCAAAGGTAAATGTATTTCTTCATGTGGGATAAAATAACTCCCCAGAGAAGCACAAACTGAGGGCCAGGTGACTGACAAGCAACATTGCAGAAAAAGATCTGTGAGTCACACTGGACATGAATCTACAGCAGTTCTTTGCAAGGTAAAAGGTAACTGTGTGCTAGTCTGGGTTGATGAAAATGATGGATTGTTTCCCCCTTCAGTACTCATAAAATAATATCTGGAGAACTCTGCCCAGTTCTTCGCTGCCCAGCCCCCACTCCCCTCCCCACCTGTACAAGACAGGTGTTGATAAACTGGTTCAAATTCAGTGGAGAATCACCCAGGTGACTAGGACTGAAATATATGAAGAAATGCTGAGTAAGTTCAACTTGTTCAGCCAGGACAGAAGACTAAGGTGAGATCTTATTTTTCTCCACAGCTATCTAAATTTAGATAGTAGAGAAGGTGGAGTCAGACTCCTCTCTGCAATGTGTGGAGGAAGTCTAAGCCAGATATAACAACCACAAATCTCAGTAGGAGAAACAGTGACTGGATTAAAAAGAAAATAATTCTCCACGAGTCTGGCTAAGTACAGGAGCAGGGCCCAGAGAGCTTGTGAAATCTTCATACTTGGATTTTTATCAAAACTTGACTAAACAGTGTCTTGAGCAACTCAATCTAACATTGACGCTGGCCCTGCTTTGAGCAGAAGGTTGAGTTGGATGTTTTCCAGATGTCTCCTCCAACCTAATTTTTTTCTGTGATTCTCTGAGTTGTCTGCTATAGTACTGTAAATAGTTACCAAAATGAAACCTGATTTGTGGGTTATGTCATGCCCATTTGCTGCCCATTTGCTCTGAATTCACCAGGAAAACGATATTGGATCCAGGTAATTACTTCAACGTTCAATGTGCCTGGTGAACAGCTTATCATTATGAGTAACTGCATCATTAAATATGTAAAAGGCTTTGCTAATCACTGACCATTGTTAAAGATTCATATAGTCTAAATACTTTGCCAGAATTTTAACAACCTGCCTCTTCAATTTAAACAAAATAAGTGCATCAGAGTGTAGAGAGAATGATCAAGTGCGTAAAATGGAGATTTTAACTTGATTGAAAAAGTCACCTAATCAATGGTATCATCGAAGCAATGTATAATCAAGTAACAGGGAATTTCAACAGCTGGAAATTGTGAATAGAATTTAATTTTTCCTGGACTGACATCTTGTCCTAAGTGTTTCTTTAATAATTTTCTTGACTCATATTTCAGCAACACCATTGCATGAACTCTATTACTGCCAATCAGCCTAAAGAAAAATTTACTGAAATCTTCAAGGAGAAAACAAGGGGTAGGTTTCATATGTATATATAAAGTTGCTTTTGTTCAGAGCTAGAAAAGCTTCTTAAGAGCTAAAAGGTAGCACTTTAAGCTGTGCAAGCCAGAAATAACAGCTGAGGAAACATACTGATGTATATTTACTCTTTGTGATGGATCATTGCAGTATTTAAGAGCCATATAAGGAAATTTTAATGGAGAGTATCTTCTGTTGAAATCACTAAGTTTTTGTGCAGTGAAGATCTTCTTGATAAATTTTGTTGCTCCCAACCAATATCTCTGGTCCTGCCTTTGTAAATATCTTTATGATATAATAGGTTAAATGCTCATTTATATTACACTGAATCCTAACCTCGCACTAAGCTCTCTGGAACCAATTCTACTGACATTTTCATAGTGGTGTCACTGACTTGCATGGGACTTTTGGATCCACATTAAATATAGGATTGGTACCAAGGAGATGTTATGTTCCTTCTGTGAAGCACTCTTCTTTAATGGCTACAGGGATAATAGAAACATTACAGTCATATTTGTTGGGGTAAGGAACAGAAGTTTGTTTTGATTTTGCTTTGTAGCTGTTGCTTTTATAAAGTTCCCTGTTTTCCTAGCAGTGAAGTAAGAAAAACTTAACAGTAGCTTCAGTGGATGTTTGATCTACGAAGTCCTACTGGTTGTCAGGTGTAAGCATTCTGATAGCTGTGAAATGAATGGATGATATGGTGCTGAGGAATGAAGGGTTTGGAACTGCAGGAGTTCCAGGGCAAGGAATATGTTTTTAATTGCTTTTTTGTTGAAAGTGGCAGATGTGGTCATGAGTGAGGATTAGTATTGTTTTGGTGTATCCACCCTGAAGTCTGTCAGTAGCTGAAGTAGGCATTCTCAAGGAAAAGATTGTTGTGCACAATAGGTAAGGCTCTGAGAAGAAACCATATTCTAACAAGGAGCTAGCAAGCTTGTGCCTGTCTGCCTTTTGCAAAGTAGCTATCAGAGATCCTAGAAGAGACATTTTCAGATATAGTAATAGAAGATGAGTGATATACAATTTGGCAATTGAGATGCCTCTTTGTTTCTGACAGACACATTTCAGTGATGTTTTAACTTTATCATACCTTGTCTTTATTGTGAAATTATCTAGCAAATGTTAACGATGTGCTCAGAGTTTGTTTGGTCAAAACACTTCTTCTCAATATTGGAAGTACAACTGGATGTAGATTGGTGGTTCAGTACTCATTCCTGAATTTGAAAAGTAAACTGCAGCAGTCTCAGTTTTCAGTGAGCAAGCTTTGAAGGTCAGAGAAGCATCTCTTGTTATGTAGAGGAAGATGTGGGGTTTTGGTTATTGTGATCAGATTCTTATGGAAAAGCATAATAAAATGTAATGTAGAATCTTGTAAAATGGTAAAGCACTTTTAAAATGCCACCAATAAGTTGTTTCTAGGTTTTATTTCCAATTAAAAGTTATTACTCTCTAACTTGTTTGTTGGGTAAATTCATTGGAATCTTATTTGTTTTATTCTATTACATTCATCTAGACTCTTCCATAGCATAAACGACAGATGACCCAAAGGGGCCTGAACTTACTTTGACTGCTATTTTTACACTATCAGAGCCTTTGTGAGTGAAGTTCAGTGTCACATACTAAGAATGAAATCTGTCATACTGTTTAGAAAAAAGTGGCTAATTTAGCAGTGTTAGATAAAACAACTCCTATCGCTTTTTCCTTTGAGAGTAATAGTCTCTATTTTCAGCACAATTGGCCTTTGGCGACTGTTGGTAGCATGGGAGAATATTTGTGGAAAAGGAAGGAAATAAAAAAGGATTAAACCACAGGGAATTGCAAAGGAAAGAGAATCCTGAAGAACAGAACTCCTAAGGAAGAAATATCTTACTAGTAAGTTCCTGGACTATAGCTTTTATTTTTCTCACATCTTCCCTATATGGGTTCAAAATAGGTCAGACAAAAAAATGCACATTTTATCTTACCGCTGTGGTTTAATCCCAGCCAACAACTAACTACGACATAGTCACTTTCTCATTTCCCACACTAGTGCCCCCACTTTTCATTAGAATGTGGAAGAAAATCAGAAAAAACATAAAACCTGTGGATTGAGATAAGAATAGTTTGATAATTGAGGAAAAAAAGTAAAAAAACCCTCAACAACAATAATTTTTATTTTAATTTTAATGGAAAAGTGGCAAGACTAATAAAACCCACGAGAGAGGTGATGCACAATACAATTGCTCACTACTCACTGCCAGATGGCCAGCCACAGCTGAGAGTGGCCCCTCCCAGACAACTCTGCCCAGTTTGTATACTGAACATATTCCATATGCTATGGAATATCTCTGACTAGTACAGGTCAGCTATTCTGGTTATGCCACCTCCAAATTTCTTGTGCATCTGCCCACTGGCAGAGTATGGGAAACAGATAAGTCCTTGACTTATGGTAAGCTCAGCAACAACTAAGCCATCAATGTGCTATCAACATTATTCTCATCCTAAATCTGAGACACAGCCCTGTACCAACTACTAAAATAAAAGGTTAACTATCCCAGAGAAAACCATGACAAAACACTTATTTCATACAATTTGTCATTCCAGGTCCATGTTTTCCTGCACTGTCACCTCTCCTGTCCTTTGATTTATATACACACAGATATCATTCCCTTATTCTATGTATCATCCCTATGAAAGTCCGCTGAGTTTCTTTAATTCAAGACTTCGTGTTCCATGTGCCAAAAATATCTTTCAGGGCAGGAAAGGTGGCATGTAGTTTTGGATTGCTACATACTGAAGGTAGTTCTGATTCCATTGCTGTTGTGCTTGTCAGTGTCATCAAAGTTCATTCTTCATTAATGTGGTGATTGAAAAGGAGTTGGGTTCAACTGGTCCATCTGGAGTAGCAGAGACAGGTAGCACAAAGTGCCCAGTGCGATAATGGTCATATAGCCACCATAAATCTGATAGTATATAGTGCTATATAGGTAATAACATAATTTAATTAATTCTCACCCAAAGTCAAATCCCCTTGAGTCACACATCAGACTTTCCCATCCTCCCACATTACTTACCAAGTGCCTTTGGCTGAGGCAGTAGTAAGCCAGAATATTTTTATGTGCACTACAGGAACTTTTTCCCCTTCTACAGTATGTAAAAGTCTTGACGGGGAGGGCCAGCCAGACTGGCTGATCCTCCAATGTTGACTAACCCTCTGGTTTTTATTAAATGTGTATCCAGATATTTGAAGGTGCCACCACCCAATGCTCTGTATTGTTTTTAGCAGTCCATTGTATCATTAATTTTTCCTGGAGACTGGTGCATGACACCAAATCCATGTCATGTTCTTTGGCCCAGATGTCTATGAAAGTGTTTTAGAAATGAGTCTTGTGGTTTGACTCATTTTTTTTCCTGGGGTATTGTGTTGCCATAATTCTTGCTTTTCAAGGCCCAGGATAGTGTGGCATGGGGCATGGGATATGTGTCCAGCCATCCAGTGCCTGCTTCCACTATTGTAAGCACATGGCATTGATAGGTTCATAGGACTATGCTATAATCAGTCTGCCAGGCTGCCTCGTATCTCTGTTTCAGCCATCATCCCTCATATCAGAGAGGCTTTAACTACTTAATTGCAGTGTAAGCTTCACATTCATGGGTAACGTTTGTGATAATGTCCACGGTCAAGTCCATCCTTTGGTCATGAGCCTATCTATAGATTGCATCTCTTCCTCGATGGCCCAATATGTCATGGGCCCGCTGAACTAGAAATAATTCATCCTTACAATCTATCTGAGCCACTTCAATTTTAGCAGCCTTATCTACCTTTTGTTATTCCGATGTTCTTCAGTGGTCCAGCTCTTGGTACATAAGCATCCATGTGATGTGCCAGGTTCTCCACCCAGGCAGCAGTACAGTACCACAATCATAGAATCACTGAGGTTAGAAAAGACCTCCTTTGATTGAACCACCAGCAAGTCAAACTAAACATAACACTAAGTGCCATATTGAGTAGTTTCTTGAATGTTTCCAGGGATTTCCTAGGCAGCCTGTTCCAATGTCTGACCTGATCCTGGATAGAAGGCAAGTAGGGTAGGAAACAGATTCATCTTTTAATGGTAGGTTTTTCATTGTCAGGCTTCAGTGTTGTAACTGAAGATGCCTTGTAAACCCAAAGTTAAGTGTGTCATTGCAGGGTAATGATGCGAATCTTGTGCTAGTTATTCCCTAATTGTGTTTTACTGCGTAGGTACGTCTCAAAGATATTTTTACTACTTTAATTGGTATCATCTTTGTAAGTACTTAGTGGTGCTCATGGCAAAATCTGTCCAAATGTTGCTTATGGTAATTTCCCAACCCAAAGCAGATCTGTCTCACTGAGTCTTTCTGTAAATTAGAATAAAAAAAACCATTTAGATGTGTCACTTAAGGACATGATTTAATGATGGACTTGGCAACGTTAGGTTTACAGTTGGACTTGGTGATCTTACAGATCTTTTCCAACTGTAATGATTCTATGAGTATGCTTTTGAAAAAGGAAAGAACCTGCACTTGTTTTCCCCATTTTATTTTCCCTTGACAGATATTTCAATCACAAAGCAGATGCCAAAGACATGGGTAATTCAGGTTTGTTTCTGTTTTTTTCCTCTCAGCTTTGAAGTTCACAACAGTGCAGAGTTAGCGTGGAACTTTAATAAAGAGAAAACCCATAGAAATAAAGAGAAAGGAATTTGTCTTTCCATTGTTGTGGAGTATGCAATTAGGACTTGAGTTATGAACTTCTGGTATAATTAATTTTTTGTATATGTTTCTTGACTTTCAAAATAATGGATAATCTGATTTAATAAGATTGAACCTACTAATATTTGAACAGAATGTTAATAAAGAATTAAAGTCTTCTCTCAGTTCTAGCAACATAAGTCCAAAATAACCCTCTAGATTTCTTAGAATATTTGTTCAACAATGCAATAGAAAAAATATTTGAAGGTAAATTATGATGCACTGCTTTTGAGCTCTTTCAAGATTACATTATTTTCTTACTGTCTCACTAACCAGTTATTAACTGCCCTTCAATTTACACCAAAGATTTTTATGAACAATGGTTAGATTGAACTTTCAGCCAAAATGGGTCTTCCTAGTTCTATACCCAGTAACTGTCGCTGAATTTGGAAATTAGCCTAAGTCTGCAGAATGGCAGACATATCTACTTGAGATAGTCTTCCTGCTTTCATACAGAAAAGAAGGCCTGACTTGCATGCTACATATAAAGCTGGTATGATGCCAGATAAGCTTGGATCCTTCAAAGTAATTCCATGTTAAGGTTAAGCTGCTCTTAGGCTTTTATAAGAGTAATAAGGGTCTCGCAATAAAAACAAAACCAAACTCAAGAAAACCCCAAGCCAACCAGAAACCACAGGGAGACCTCTTTTCCTAGGCTTTTTGCTTTTTATTTTTCTTTTATTCATTATTAGAAACAAGGCACCCTACCTCATTTGTTAATAGCACCTGAGTGTTTCCAAGTGGCATAAGATACTCCTGGAGTTCCATTGATTAGTTTCCTGCCATCTTGATTTACTAATAGGTCTCAGGCCTTTTTCCTTAAAGGTACACTTTCTGAAAAGTTCGGTTATAGAATTGGTTCGAGTTGAAAAACTACAAGAGTGAGTTAGAAACAAATGGCTTTATAGTGTTGGACATGTTTTCAAAGTAAGAACTGCAACTCAGTGCTAGCAGCTCTGAGAGACACTGGCGTTTTGCACGTTCACTGGTGGTTGACCTCTGTTAAAATGGAGTTAACTGTTAACTGGGGTTAACAATGTTGAAGACTGACTTTGGAATCAGTATTGTAGAGTTTAGCGAATTTCTGTCTTAGTCTAAAAGTTGCAATTGGTATGCCCTTATAAAAATACTGTGCATCACAGGTTTTTCTATATGATCTGCACAATTGACCACTTGTGGATCAAAGGCTGTTTTACAATGTAAATAATGAATGCAGTACAGAATTTCATACTTGGGCAAACTAAAAGATGTGAATTGAATTTTTGCTATAGTGAGTGACTGCCAACTCAAAGTTGGACAAGACCATTATGACTTAAACCAGACTACTCTGTTTCATGGTTAGAGGCAGAATTATTGTCTTCAGTAAGAGATAATGATGTTAAGTATCATTAGTGAAGAGCTAGTTTTCAGTAAGAAATCCTAATGTAGTCAGGTGAAGTGGTATTTGCATATGACCTTCACTAAAATTTGCTGGCAGTCGCCTGCTATTTCTAGCAATTTATATAAATTCAAAATAACTATAAATATGAATTGTAACATTTGACCAATGTGTTCCAGCTATCTGTCATAAATATGTGGTAGATGGAAATGGACTGATCTCTGACCTGGTCTCTGTGCTATTACTTGAACCTGATTTTGAAACTCTGTGATGGTTTAGTAAAATTTCTCTTGATTAGAAGAAGAAAATTTAATCCCCAAAATAGCCCATAAACTGGTTTTTGCAGCTTATTAGAGATTTTCCTGGTAGTTAACTTCCCAGGGCTTTGCCTGAGGCTGAAGTGGTTTCTAACAATCCATCATTAACTTCTATGACAACCACAGGTAGGCTGTGATTGTCAGAAGTAGTCATGACAAATGGTAGGCCTCCTACTGTCATTCTAAAAAATGCAGTTACACCAGATTTTGCACTCTTGTTAAGTGCCTGGGTACAAGAATGAATGTGAAATGAGTTTATTTTACATATTCTTGCAGGCAACTCTATGCTATATTTGTTTGAGTCCCTTCTTAATGTCATAAGTATCTACTACTGCATTCATCTATTCCTCAGTATCAACGTCACATTGTCTTGTGTGCACTACAAATGGACACAGCCATGTATGAATCCCTAGAGGAGAATCAGAATCTACAAATAAACCTGATGAACTAGAAATAGTCATAAATACGTTATGAACACTGAATCACCTATTGAGAAGAAAATATAGATATGCAACTTAAGCTTCTCGAAGTTGAACTCCATTTTTAAGCATGTGTTTGCTAATAACACCTTTGGTATAAAGTGTTCCAGCTGCTAGTAACTTATGGATTTATTGTACTATATATTATAACCAGTACAGAGGGTTAGCATTACAGACCTGAGAACTTCCCTCTCTACTCTGGAAAGAGTTTGTAAGAAAATTACAGTCCCCTCCTGTCAGTATCTCCCTGCAAACCCTGAACACAATAAATACATTTAGTAACCCAGATATTTATATACCAATAGGTAACTATGTCTCCAACATGATAAATGATATCATGTCACATCAGAAAGATCTGATGTCAATTATTTGAATGGGAGTCTTACCTGAGAAAATGTCTTCATAACTGTATTTATACTGTGACATATTATTTTTTTTATTTCTCTGTTGTATAGGAAGAAAACCTCTACTTTTCCAGACTGACTTCATTATTAAATATACAGAACATTCACATACAATTTGAAGAAAATTTTTATTTGTGCGAATAAATTTTGATATTTAAACTTTTTGTTGAAGTCGAGTATTTCCTTGGGCAGAAAGCTCATTAATTCTGTTTCTACATTTAGTCATGACTGGAAGGAAGATGATGCCTTTCTGTTCTGCTAGGATGCAAACTCCTTGTGGTCACTCATTTGCTTGGGCCAGCCATGTTTCCTGGATGGAAAATACCTGAATAACAAAGAAGCTGTGGTGTGATAAACTGAAGAACAAAACATAAGGAAAAGAGAACACTTCAAGGGCAAACTGAAATGGAAACTTTCAAGTGATGCGCAGCTGATGAAATTAACTGGAAATTATAAAGAGTATGATGGCATATAACACCATAACTCAAAATACCTGTTGCTGGGAAGATATGATGAGTGAATCTGGGTTGAAAGAGATGGCCTTAAAGGCAGATAAAACTTCAGCAGGAAGCATTTTCCTATCTGTGTATGTAACAAGAGCTAAAAGAATCAAATGCTTATCCACTAGAATTTTTAGCTACACTACTAACTGTAGTGTACATTGCCGGTTGTGACTCACTTTAAATTTCAAAAATTTCACAAGAATAACGTAAAGACTGAAGAAATGTCATCTAATCCATCCCTTTGTCCCCAAAGGCAATTTAAAATAATTTCTGAATGAAGTTTACCTGATCTTTTTTCAAGGCCAAAGACGCTACAGGTAGAGATTCCGCAAAGATTTAGGCAATCTGCAAAATAGGTAACAATCCTTATCCTTACAGCTATAAAGGGGTTTTTTTAATTTCCTCCTCCTCTTCACTATAATTTAAATTCTTCACTTACCCTATCCAAAGTTAGGACAAGGAGACCATTCTACTTTCATTCTTTTCAGCTGTACTTATTTATTATCCCTCTTTTCAGCCTTCTCTTGTTTAGGTTAAGTAACTACTATTCCTTCCCTTTTTCCATACAGACAATATTTTGCAGACTTCTCACTTTCTCATTGATCTCTTCTGGATTTTGTCCAACTGGAACATGTAATAGCCAAGATCTCACCAGCTTCACCATGAGCAAGATTATTACTGTGTAATACTTGCTAGCAATAGTTTATTTATGCATCTCAAGATAGTATTTGTCTTCTTTTAAAAGCACAACATTCTTGCCTTATGTTAGCTTGTAATCCATAATCATTGACATCCTCTATATTTCTTCTGCAAAACAGTTAATAAAACATTTCTCCTATGTTTACGGAGTTTGGTATTTTTGTAAGCATTTGTATTTATTGATTAGTATCTTGTATTTTTAAATAACTTCTCTAGCTTTGCAGTATTGCAACAATGGTTCACACATGCTTAAATCACCTCTACACTGATGCCATTTATGTGTTTAATGAGTATACTTATTGTGTCATACAAATGTAATTAGTTGTAATCTTCAGTGGCAAGGGAAGAAGACTAAGTATCTTGTGGAGGTCATCTTGCTATAGTTTGTTTTAATGCTGAGCCATTCATAAGTGTTCAGAGCATGGTTTTCTGTCAGATATCTATTTATAGATATATAGAAAAGGTTATAACTGTTTCATTAACGAAAATGCTGTATGAGAAAGTGTCAAAAATCCTACTATGGCCAAATGATGTTTGTTTGTTCTTCCCATCTTTCCCTATATTCATAGATTTCTGTCTCCATGCATGCATGTACAATGAGATGGTATTATAAGTCAGACTTGATGATCTCAAAGGTCATTTCCAATGTAATTAGCTCTGTGATTCTGTTATTTTGCATAACAATAGCACAAAACACAGAAAGTCATGTTCCAAGTAGAGCTTTCTGCTCCAAGGAGATTTCTGGAGTTGTTTCGTTGACAGGGAAAGGGGTTTTCATAGCATGTTAAAAATGCTGTTTTGTTTTTTAGGTGATGTAGTCAAGGTTCTCATCATATTGGTGTGTGAAGGGGAGCAGCAATCAAATAAGAGCAGTATCATTTTCATGAAAGAGATCTCTGTTTGGTTTTCTGTGTGTATTTGGAATTCCTGATTGAACGAAGGAGTGAAAATTCAGGGATTATATCTAAAAACAATGACCTTTCTAATAAGCACAGCTAGAGATACATAAATGGCAAAAAATTAAAAGCTCTCCTTTTTAAATTTTGGAACAATTTTAACAAATATGAAGCTGTGCAGAAAGAAAGCATCTGAGAGATACAGTCTGGTGGGGTTAGAGATTTTTCACCTTCGTACCTTTCAAAAAATGGTACATCTTACACTTTGCACATATTGGCTCTGGTGTCATGGGCTTCAAGCAGGACTAGATAGACATAGAATCATTAAATTTTTTAGGTTGGAAAAGATCTCTAAGATCATCTAGTCCAACTGTTAACCCAGACTGCCAAATCCACCACTAAATCATGTTCCTAATTTCTACATCTATGGGACTTTTAAATACCTCCGGGGCTGATGACTCAATCCCTTCCCTGGACAGTTTGTTCCAATGCCTGATAACCCTTTCCATGAAGACATTTTTTCTTGATATGTAATCTATCTAAACTTCCCCTGGTGCAACTTGAGGCTATTTTGTCTTGCCCTATCACTTGGAGAGGGATACTTGGGAGAGGAGACTGACACCACCTGGCTACAGTCTCCTTTCGGGTAGTTGTAGAGAGCTATAAGGCTGCATGGTCACATGTCTACAGCTGCTCAGAGATGTCCCCAGACTGGGGACATTTGATAATTTTTGTTTTCTGCTTATGGCTGCTGACCCACTCAGGGGTTGCTAACTCTCTATAAGTGCATATGTTTACTATTATTCTGCGCCCTAAAGTCTGATACTGGTCTAGGAGCCTCATCCGATCCCCTGTGTATTTGTGATGATACATCACCATAGCTGGGCACATAGGCTTCCTAAGCCATTTTGCAAGCAAAAATGGGACTTAGAAGTTCTTGGTCCACAAAGTGTGTTAATAAATCTTGGAAAGATGGAACTGTAACCATAGAGGTATGGCTTCTCCAAGCTTTTTCAGAGGGATCTAAGTGCAGGTAACATCTTCACAGCTAACTGTTATTTAATTATCCTTTATGTTAACAAACTGTCAGGAAATTCAGCATGGCACTTTGGGCTGTCTAATGTTATCCAGGAAAAGCAGAGGTTGTAGGATAGGCTCATATCTCTGAAAGAGATAATAGAACTGAAGGGATTAGTGTGAGGTTAAACACTGCAATTAAACACAAATGGTGAGAGAAGGAAGTGATTCTGTTTTCCTCAGCTCTTGGGCATCCTATCTAAATTGTATTATAACTGACTGGCATAATCCCTGGTGTGAATGTACCTTGGTTTTATTATTATTGATTATATTTTTTTTTATTTTAAGAAGTAAGATTTCTTTCCATGCTAGAGCAAAACCCAATTTTGAGATCGCAGCACTTCTTTCAAAGTAATATCGAGTTTGAATTTCCCACTACATAACCAGCTGTGGAATTGCAGAGGGAGTTCTATATGTTAGGAAGCAGCCTTCACACAGTGTTTAAAAGAGAGCTTTTTTTGCCTTTGATCCATGTCTGTATTCCCCTGACTCATCCACAAGGGGGACGTAGTTCTAAACAAATGCATATCATGGCTATTTTTGAATATGCACATTTCTAACCTGTTTTATTTTAAATGATTCACTTGGAATGCCTTGGGACAACCTTAAAACTGTGCAAGCAAGTCACTAAAGAAACTCTTTGTCAGGAATACAGAAAAATGCACTGATGTTTGCTTTTTCATTTTCATTATTTTTAGTTTGGGCAGCTTTCCTTTTTATTTACAAATGAAGATGTAAGTCCCGGGGGAAAAAAGTTTGCTCACCTGAGTGTCATCATTGACTTTAGATTACTCACATACACGTGCTAAAGAGATCATTATGTTTTCTTGTTTTCTGTAGAATTATTTTTTGCCTTCTTGAGTATGGATTGATGTTTCTCCATTTGCTTCAGATATAGCTGGAGCTATCTGGCAATTACTCTAGAAGATGTGCTAATGATGAGCATTGCCCCCTTCCTATGTCTGTCTTCTTTCCTAGTAACTAGCGCTGTGTGAAACAAGGATTTGAATTAGAAGAAAAAAATATATGGGTTTATATAATAACTTGGCTTGACATCTGAACTTCAGAAATAAAGTTTTAAGTTTGTATTACGATTATGTTCTAGGGCTCCTAGACAAATGAGATGTATCATTGAGGCTGAGTTCACTGCGGAGTTCAAAATTCTTTCTAACCTTCTAGTATTAAAAAAATACAATCCTACATACAAGCAAAACCTCCTGAAAGGGAGGGAAGGCAAGCTAAGAATAATATCTCATTTTATAACAGATGTTGAGTGCAGTCATTCACTTCCCATTATCAGGCTAAGTTTGAATTTTGGAATGGGAATTTGATATTGGATTGAGCAGAGCTGCCCTGACTACTGACTAAAGAAAGGAAACTCTCACTGTGACCTCTTTCTTCAGCCACTAGCAAGCTTTGACTATTCTTCTACAATGTTAATGCCAAATATATTTTTATGCTTTGTATTTAAAGTGTAGTTCTCCATACATAGACATCCAGCATCAGAAACAAAAGAGCAAAATATCATCTTTCTTTTCACATAGCTGTAAATATTATATTGATGAACATTCTTTTCCAGAATAAATTGCTGTGAGTTTACCTAAAATTACTCCCCAAACCCACACAGATGACTCATATCATCCACAGGAGACCAAATTAGGTTGTCATAAATAATGTGCCTCACATTTATGTTTATTTCTCAGTCCTTTATTTGAAATTGTTCTTGTGAATGAGTGACATTTTTCCTGTGTACATTTGAAGCTTGCTTTATTAGTTCATTTTCTACTTAAAAGTCCCAAATGTCTAAATATATATTTTTTCCATCATCCCAGCAGGGAAAAGATGGTATTTAGAGATTTCTAGCCATGTGAGATTTCTGGAATCTTCTGTAAGTTCTGCAAGTACCAATCATATTTAGAATTGTCACCACCTTGGCAAAGGTTTGTTAAACTTATTCTCAAAATCCCTGTAGGTAAAAATTTGAAGAGCCATGAGTATCTTTTTTAATCCTTTGCAATCCTTGCAGTTAAAAATCTTTTTCCAGTAGCTAATCTAAACCCTATCTGCTTGAAATATAGATAATCTTTTATTGTCCTATCTCACCATTAGACATTGGAATGTCTGGTTGCTTTTCTTTCAAAGCAACTCTTTACATTCTGTAGTCATATCTTTTCTCCTGTGATCCTCTTTAGTTTCCTTTTTTTTTTTTCCTTACAGACATTTTATTTCATGTAGCTTCTCTCTACTTTCTCATTTGGCTTCATTCTCCTCAAATCTGAATGCAGTATTGCAACTGAAATCTCAACAGTATTGAACAGAATAAATAATTACTATCTTTATCCTGCATAGAGTATTTCTGTTAAGATATCTCAAAGTGATAGCTGCCTTTATGTATCATCCTAGAAATTAGTCTGTGTTCCTTTAATGCTTTAAATCCTTTTCTTCAGAATAGTTGCCTACCCTGGTTTCTCAGTTTTGTACCTGATTTAGCCTTAATAAATCCAGTACTTTGTGTTTGTCCTTACAAGTTTTTTTCCATGGTGACATTGGATTATTTTTTTCTTTCTTTCACTATAATAACAAACCATTCCATCTTCACATCATCTGTGTTTTGTGTTCTCTCTACTCCATGACCTAAGTTCTTGAAAATAATCAATAGAACTGGACTTCTGTGGGGTCTGAACTAAAACAGTCTCCCCGCTTGACATGGAAGTGCTGGCAAATAATCTGTGTTTTAATTCTGGCCCTTTATTACCAACAATAAGTGCTCTGCAGCACAAGCAATTTAAAGCTGGCAGCAACAAATCTTCAGTTTATGTCAGCTGTGACACCTGGTGCAATCTTTCAAGACAGTTTTCTGCATAAAAGTACATTTTTTAGTCAAACAGATTGACTTGATCAAAATCTCCATCATCAATGAGTTGTTTGCTTAGAAAAAGTGTCTCTGGCAATCCAAAGATATTAAGTCAGACTAGATGTTCCTCAAGGGATTATATGATTGCCATATGTATGCCTAAAATGAAGACTTGGCTTATTCAAATGTCCCATGCTCTGAGTAGATTTCCACCACTTCTGTTTCCCTAGAACATTGATGGAGGAAGTTATAATACAAAGAAATAAAGTGTAGCTGTGTAAAAGACAGGCAATGGGTTCCCCTACCTCACCATCCTTCTCCAAGAGTGATCAGTAGCAGTGCCTCAGAAAAATCACAAATTCAAAAGCAAGCATACAGTGTTTTTTCCTCCTCACCTCTTTTCCCCAGGTGATCTCTCAGCTTCCAATGGTTTACAGTCTCAAGGGCTTTCCTAAGCAGAGGTAACATTGTTGTACAGGAAACTATTCCCGCTTTTGTGCAGAGGATTTGATTAATTCAAATCCACAGTCTCTCATTTATCTGGATTAATCTTTGCTCATTTTGCTTCAGTCTGTTCTAGTCTGATCAGAACAAAAGGTAGGATGTAGAAGTTTGACATTTTCAAAGTAGACTGTGTCAAAAATCTTCCCTCCCTACAACACTGCTCTGTGCACTACATAGTACAGTCTCAAACTCTGCCTATTGATTTGGCCTGGCTTGTTTAATCTGAGTACAAGGACAGCAATATTGATGAGGAGAATGAAATATTTGCCCTGTATATGGCATCTACACTAGTAATTACACTCCCTTTCATCAAAATATATCTGAATACTGTCACTGTAAATCCTCACTCATTGTCAAATGATTTCCTTGTTACTCTTGCTGTTTTCATCCCACCTTTTAGCAACAGCTGTGAAGAGAGTGATTTTTTTATTGGATTAATTTTGGACACTACTTTGAACTTGCTTTTTAATTGGTTCCAGGCCTTTTTGAGTAATAAGTGTCATGTAGTTTAGACTGAACATACCATGCAAGCTTGAACTATCTGCGAGGAATTTTTTTGTTTGTTTGTGTGGGGTTTGGTTTTATTGTGCTTATTTATTCCCTGGGGAATTAGCAGGGAGGGAGGGTTGCAGAGGCTTGTCTCTACCTGCTCCCACCATTACAGCTGCAGGAGCAGAATCCTTCTTGCAAAGCTACCACTCGAAAGGGAAGCAGACTGTTCTAGCACTCCTGTGTGACATCTCTGACTAATTTAGCCTAACTAAACCTAACGTTTTCCAAGTATTCTTCATTGGTGGGAACGTGGGGATTGGTTTTGGTCTTTTGCTTCTTCCCTTACTTATTTTTCCCTTGCAGGCTTGTAGCTCATAAACCTATCCTAGCAAAAGTTTATTATAAGGACGTGATATAAAACTTCCCATGCTGACTACAAAACTAGTTTCAGGTTATTGCATTTTATAATTTTTTTTCCCCTGCTTGTTAGTTTTCTGCTGGATTAGCTAATTGAACAGGGGTCAAAGAAGCGTAGAGCCAGAACAAAACGAAGAGAAGCAAAGTGTGACAGAGAACAGGAGGAAGCTTCTTGCTCTTGTACTTGCTTTGGTATCAGAAAAACTATACGAGCTTTACAATCCCGTCAAACTGCACCCTAAAATATGCTAATTTGCATTTGGGTTTCCCCTGTCACTGGAAATAATGATCTTCCAGGGAATATTAAGCCACAGTGAACTTTAAGCCAATTTATTTCTGAATGAGAGCATTCCCATAGGTATGTAATGTGCTTTAGTTTCTGCATGCTAATTTCATTCTTTTAGACTCCTAACTTCTCAGTTGATGATGATGTGTTGATGTGTCCTAGCTATGCTTCTGTTTTCATTATTTTGAATCTAAAAAGTGAATCTGCAAAATGGAAATAAAGCTAGAAAAGTTCTTGAAAAGTTTGCAGCTCTTACACACCTCATCTTCTCCAATGTTTAGGCTTTGTGTCTATGCTGAACTCTTAACACAGCAGTAGCAAATCACTGGCATCACTCCACTTTTAGACAATTGTAGATTTCTGCTCAGCTCTGATGTGCATTACAGCAACTACACAGGCTATTTTGACTTTATGCCTAGTACTGTCTTTTACAGTAGCATTCCAAGGCAAGTTATCTCAGCATATCGCGACAACAGCACTCCAAAGGCAGCGCGCTCACTTGCGGTGAGCACTGTGCTCCTACTCTGCATCTCTGCAGTGTACCCGAGTGGAAGGGGGTGGAGGCAATGGCAGTAGGTACTGAACCATGGTGGCAGATTTGACAGCTGCAGAAGCAAGAAGCTTAGGCTTTGAGACAAAGCTCTGCATCCCGGCCATCTGGGAGGCAGCTCCTTTTTGCTGGCTCTGCTGGTGGGTGTTGCCATTCCGACTGCTCGGGAATGGTCTGCTGCCTGTGAGTGTGCAGGCTCTTCATCTGCTATTAGGCTGCAAGTATCTGCTTGCTACCATATGGCTGCATTGAAAAGAGACAGAGAGGAGAATAAGCTGCAAAGCAACCGTAAAAATTCTGTTCAGTTCTATTCCATGGTGAGAGGGCTGGTGGCTCATCCTCTTCTTCCCCCAAGTCATTAGAGTTACTGGTTTAAATAGATACACCTGCATCCATTCAGCCCCTGTCATTTCCCCACTGAACTCCTCCAAGCAGAGACACACTTTTCTGCTTTATACTCTGAATCCTGTATAATTCAAGATGATCTTACCCTCTGGAACAGGAGGCTAAGTGTAGAATTAAGTGAAATAGGATTTTCTTTTATGGAGATGTTTCGGAAAAGTTGCCAAGCTTGCTGGATTGGTTTGGTGAGGAAGTGGGGGCTCTTTTGTCCTCTGCAAGAGGCTAATTCCTTTGCATCATAATAGGAGAGAATCATGTTGCAGCATCACCAACAACAGAAAGAGGATATTTTGCAACATAATAATTGTCTATATGGCTGAAGAAGAACAAATGCTTTCCTGACTCCCCATGGAACTAATAAAGAGAGGCAAGTTGAGGAATCTAGGATAATTATTTAGTTGTCTTAAATATTTATGAGCTACAGAATGTGCTACATGCACTTGACAATCGCAGCATACATCATTTTATTCATAGGGGCTAAAAATACTTAATCTTAGTCCTTTAAAATAAAAGCATTAATCCTAAATATGTCTGAAGCTAAGAACAAAGTTGTAAACCGTGAGAGGAAAGAAAAGAAGGGATTTTTTAATCATTACAAAGGTGCAGTTTGGGTAAAACACTTCTGGAATAAAAGTTTTGTGGAGAGGATTTTATGTGAGCTTTCTGGGAGTGAGAGGGTGTATAATTCTTGATATTAAAGAAGTTTGCCATTGGCTTCATCAAGATCTGGGGAATTTTATCCTGTTTAGTAGGCTGGAAAAGAGATAGACTTTCCTACTTTGTTTTGGTGACAATAAAATCATTGCTGTAAATCCAAAGAACCAGTTACAGTGAGATAATTCTCCTCATGCCATCTCTTTACAGTACTCTGGAGCCACAAATCTGTAACACAATCTCTTCTCTCGCTTTCTCTGGCTTTCTCATGGGATTCTGTTCCATGTGTGTCTTGCTGATGCATAATCAGTGGTGGAGAAATTCACGTTGGAGTACAGATTCCATTGGCCATGGAATTCAGACATAGTAGAACCCAAGATTTCTAGAATACGTTGCTTTATTTTAGACAGAAAAAGAACTTGAACAGACTTTCTGAATTTGGGATGTCATAATTTCTGCCTGCATCTGAGTCTCCAAATTAGTAGCTATAGTAATACTAAATCGTAGTTAAGTGGCCTTACTTTGTTCTGTTCACTTTGGTGAGAGCAATACTGATGTGGAAGAGACCTGTAATGTCTTTGTTTCTGAGTTCCTCAAAAGTAACACATCAAACAAGTTTGTAAGCTTGAAGGATTTGGTCTTGTGTATTTTTACTGGTTTGCAACTGTCTGTGCAATCAGTATGCTTGAAAATGTTTCAGTAATGCTGAATTTGGCAGCCTACATAAATTTTGGCCCTTAATTTTAGCAGTTGCCTTTATCTATTGTGATAGTTCAAGAGTGGCCAGGATTATAGCTACCAGGCAGCTGGGTTTCCTCAGATGTATCTTACTTTTCTGCCAGGTAATTTTGTCTAGGAGGAATTTGAATACCTTGGAATTAGGATAGGATGCATCTCTATGTGTGTACCCAGAATAAATCCACTTTCTTTATGATACATAGAATTTTGTGTGCACATGCATATTAAATGTACAGAAGCATGTCCAGGAAGCCAAATGCTTTGAGACCATAATTGCTGAACAGATGTGCTTTTGCTAATCGGTGCTACAGGACACGCGCAAGCTGTGCGTGCAACACGAGAGCTGAGGAGCTGCCTGGTCCTAGAATTCCCTGCCTGACTACACATAGTCAGCACATGCACTGATTTATGCTCAGAAATCCATGGTCATGTTCTGAAGACAGTCTCTGTATTGCACCAGCTATGACTTATACATATTGAACAATCTGCATTGGAAATGATCAAGGGGAACAAATGTTCTCCTCTCTATCACTTAAAATACTTGATATCTTTCATGTATAATGTAAAGTGTCATATGCTATCACAGAAATGTAAGGGTTTTAATTTATTGGCATGAAAATATAGACAGTGTACTATAAAGGGAAAGACGTTGATTTTGATCCAATGTGAATTGGTGTAAGGTGTGTAGGTAGGATGAAGGCACTGTAGATTGAACATCTCAGAGGACGGAAGCCACTGTGTTGCTTGTGTTGCAGCTCACTTTTCATTGCTCCAAAGTGGAGTGTTTCAAACAGGACACTTGGGCTTATGCCTGCTGCATGCCATTGTACATGCTCACATCTTTCTGGCTCAGTGGCAGCAGAAATAGCGGAATCTGGAGATTGCTGCAAAACAGAGAGACAGAAAACATGAGAGAAAGGAAAACGTGCTTTCCAATTAGGTAATGGCTAATATCATACTTGTACTTGTGGAAAGTCAGAAATGTAACAGCTGA
This sequence comes from Serilophus lunatus, assembly GCA_013399895.1. NCBI lineage: Eukaryota > Metazoa > Chordata > Aves > Passeriformes > Eurylaimidae > Serilophus > Serilophus lunatus. Next base: position 622,989 of record VXBA01000530.1, read on the forward strand.
AGGAGCCAAATAATAGACAAATTGACGACGGCAACTAAGAAAATATAAAAGGGACTCAATGTCTCTCTCACTGATAAAGCTGTTTGAGGTGCAGTAGATCAATTTAGCCATGGCTGTTGTTAGGAAATTGCTCTTGTTTGATGTTCCACAAGCAGATCATGCAGTTTCCTAGGAAACATCTTTTTCCACTTAAAATCTAATTTTCTTACATTTCTAGAACTGATGAGTCACCGTGCCTGACTTTTGCTTACTTCCCCATACCTGATAAAATGTGCTCACCAGGTGGAAATCCAGGAATTTTTTAGTTCTTATCACCAGCCTGTTTGATTAACTCTTTTGGTTCCTCCCTGTTATTAGACAATGTGCTTGATATGACAAAACAAAGTTATAGGTTAGAAGGCAATCATAATTGGAAATAGATGTCTTTATGGGATATGCCTCCTAAAATGAGGAGAATTCCTATACAGAATAATATTTCTATTATGACCCAATATGAAATGGTTTGTGTTCCTTTGCCAGTAACAGGCTGTGACATATTCATTACTATTTTGTTATTATCTTATTCAGCTGTTATAAATGAGCTTAAATTTAGCAATGACAATTGCATTCAGTTACCACCAGAAAATAGATGGGTTTTGTTAAATGTTCCAAACCATGGTTAAAATCTAAAAGCCTCATTTTTTGGTTGTGATGCTGAATTTTAGGTTCATGTAGTGAATGGTACTTATGCTGAATGGAAAGTTGCCAGAGAAAGAGATCAGGCTTATTCATGGCAGTGGTCAAAGAACAGGTTGGCAGCCTGTTTTCAATGACTCTTGAAATTAACTCTAGTTGCCTGATAAAAGGAAAATGTTATAATTTACAGTTACCTGTAGTTTAGGTTATATATAAAATACTTGTAGTTTGCAGATGCCTAATGAGTCCCTGTGACTACATCATTAATAAAAGGTTGGTCCAGCAGTATACAGCTTCCATAAAAATTCTACCTAGGCTACAATTCTTATTCTTTTTCTTCACACAGATGTTCCAGAATCAGTATTCCTGCTGCTTCCCAGGGCTTCTGATGCCTCAGTTGTCAGTATACTAGTGATGTGCCAAACAGTGGATACTAAAATGTTGTGTTGCTTCAGCTGCTGACAAACAGCTTTCTGTTCAAAGGAAAATATCTCTGCAAGAGTAAGACTCAATGTGACTCTGCATCCCAAGAAGAGGATGGGTAAAATAATTCCCCATCCTAACTTTATTTTAAAGGGAAATGATTTGGTTTACAATTTTGGTATATTTATTTATCATTGGATTATGTAGTTGTATCTTATTGTATATCTATTTGTCTCTGCTAGCACATGGCCTGTTCTGCTGCAGCTGGTGAGTGGGCGGCCCTATCATATAAAGCTATGCAAAATGGTTACAAAATTTGGTAGGCTTGTCACTTGCATTGGCTTGCAATAATTTTTGTTTATATTTCTTAAATATTAAAAGTTAGAAGGAATGACCATGATTTTCAAACAGCAGTTTCAAACTGGTTTGAAAGCAGTTTCTCTAAATTATAATTAGATAATGAAATCTGTGGAAATGGTACTTACATAGATACAATCTTGTAAACTTTTAAAAGCTGTTTGCCTTTTTCTTAATTAAAAGCTTTAATTTCAGATGATGAGTTGAATTAAAATAGGCCTTTCAAGCTAAATTCCAAGTTTTTGATAGTTTTGAGGATTTAAGGGACTAGAAGACTGAGTTTCAGCAGGACATAAGCAACAGAACTTCACCTGACACAGGCTGCAGCAAGGTTCAAGCCATAAACTTCTAGTTTGTCTGCTGTGTTTGTTCCCAAAAGGCACATGCAATATTAACAGAAAGATATTATGTGACCTAGACTTCAGTGAGTGTAAGTTCTTCTGGTATAAAAGAACTGTATAGATTACACATTTGCTTTGAAACTTGCAAATGTGAAGGATGACCTTCATTTAGAGTCTGGACTCCTGGAAAATTTTGTGTGGAAATGCGTTGATGGCTTTCATTTTTTATTTTTTTTTTTAATGAGTTACTGGCAAGGAGAGACCAGAGAGGCAGGGGAATAATAAAAAGGACAAGCTTTAATGTTGTCATTGCTAAAGGAAGTATTTGCCAAACATAAATATTCACCCAGGTTCTAGGACTCACCCTTCATGAGGCCAATACATTAACCACACTCAAGCCATTGACCGCAGGCAGCTGCTGAGGCCATTCCTCGTAAATTAACTTTCTGTGTCATGCTATAATAAACTTCGTATAACTTTCCCACCCTTTTAAACAAGAAAATTGGTTGGATGAAAACTCTGGCAAGAGAATCCACTGCTTCCTAGAATGAAGAAACAACTGGAAATTCAGAAGGAACTGGCTGCTGCACTCTCCTTGTATTCTTCTGACAATGTGTAAAAGTATCAGGACCTTTACATTCCTGTCTGTGGGCCTCTGTCACCTCTTTGATGAATACTTGTAGTATACCACTATGTGCTGCCTACCTGGCATCCGGTTTAGGTATCTGTTGCTTCAGGGACTGGTTACATACAAAATGCCGGTCTGACATCTTTTATCCTGATCAGTGACTCTTCATGGACTAAAAGTGAAGTGAGTCGAATTATAGGTTTTATTTACTTGTTGCTGGAAATGTTCTGAAGGGTTCAGTAAAGCATTCTTAATAGAGAACAAAGGCTTTTTACTGACCTGTGGGTTACCAGAGTAATTCACAGTCAAAACCCCTGATCTACTACAGAAGCTGAGTCCCCAGATAACAATTTGTTATCAAGGAGCAGAGAACAAAAAGGAGGCTAATTTAACTTGTGCAAAACTCAGCACTTCTTTGTTCTTCAGTTCATATAAACTTTTTCCTTGTTTAGATTCACATGGGTCATCCCTGTGTGTTAAGATCAAAATGAAGCTGTTGATTTTCTCTAGGTGCCTAAGAGAAAAATAACTCTTCATTTGCCTCATTTCTTATCAAACAATTTTATGAGCTTCACATTTGTTGTTGCAAGATGTACAAAAGCACCCAGCTCTGCAAGTTTGAGAATATTCATGCAGTGGTTGACTGATAACACACCTTGAATATGTGGGTGTAATTTATATGTGTAGAACATCTAAATCCTGTTAAACCAGTGAAGTCTATTGATGAAAATTCTCACCATTCATTCCTGTCTCTTTGTCTACCCTGCTGGAAGGAAATCATTTAACCTAAAAGTAATGTAGCTCATGCCATCTCTGTATAATCTTTACCTACCTCACACTTGTATAGTGAGAAGTATTTTGTGTCCAGATACATTTTGAGATTCTTGAAGTAAAGATAGACTTTGCTGTTATGTATGCAGCATTGCTCTAGGAGAAAAATGGAACTATGCTCACTCTGCTAATGATATAATTATGGGATCTCTCCTACTGGAGTAGAAGATATTAGCTATTATAATGTACATGAGCTTGGACTTCAATGTAAAATTTATAAGGAAGATATAAATGGATCATTTCTACTGAGTAGGGTAGGCCTTGGTGAATAATAGCTAATAGCGTACAAAAAAATACTCAATAAATGTAATTTTACAGTCATGGAAGTGCTTAAGTTTTGGGTTTTTTTATTTGTGTGTGGGTTTTTTGGTTTTGTCTGTTTGTTTTGGTTTTGTTTTTTGTTTGGGATTTCTTCACCTTTTTTTATTTTGTCAAGTGTTTTGCTGTAATTCTGATTTTAAGTATTTGAAAGATAGTTATTGAAATCACATACTGCTTTTAATACTTCCTGACTATATTATCAGAATTCTTGTAACCAGTGAGATGCCTCCATAATGCTACTGGAGATTTTAATCTAATCTCCTGGAGAACAGAAAAAAACAGATCTTTTAAGAAAATTGTCAACCAGTTTGTCAGTCCTAAGTGACCAAACCTTTTCTGAAACATTGCATATAGAACATTTTATTTCCTTTCTCATATATTGGTTGCACACAGAGTTTAAAATTTACCTTGTGATCATATTTACACAAAAACATTACATAAGCAAGTATGGTCATAATCGAGATAGATCTTTTTCTACCTTTTTAATTAGTTCTATCAAGATCTTTAAAGGAGTTTGCAAACTTAGATTATGCAGTGTCCCAGTTGCATAAAATCTATTGCTTGCCTTTTATTCATATGTATGCTTAAGAGTACTTGTCTTTGTGTGCATATGAGAATAGGTATTGATTCCTTGACAGACCATGTTAAGCAAGCAAAACCCCAAAGGAAATAAGTTTTCAAGCCTTTGTGACAGGCTTTGCTATATTTGCTGTGTTTAGAAATGTATGATTTGAGATGAAGTGTAGAAACCTCAAAGAATTAGTGAGATATAAGTTTGCACCAAGGTAAAAAAGTTTAGGTGTTTTTCTAGGTTTGTCCAAGCAGCAAGTATTATGAGCCTGCATAACTGAATGACAAATTTTCCAGTTTCAAATGGGTAAGTCCAAAACTTTCTACTTTTGAGATAAAACAAAAAATATACATCAGCATTATTCCATAAAATTTTGTCTTTTGTTTTTTTTTTTTCCTTTCCACACTTCTTTCTTCCTTAAAAGGTGTAAGGTGGGATGAAATATTTCACGGGAACAACATGCACAGTCACCATACACAGATAATGCTGCCGTAATGGTATATCGAGGTTGGTATGTTGAAACAACTTTGAGAATTGTAAATTACCAAAATTAAGGAATTTTTAAGTTATGAGGACTGGCTTTTTAGATCTCAATAATGCAACTTTAGTTGAGTTCTTCTTACTTAAGATGTGTTTTTAAGCTGCTTAGAACGGCAGTCAATTCTCTCATTTTGTTTTTGTCCTATACTGTCATACTGACACTACAAAAGCCATCAACAGGAACAGGCTGATGGCTCCAAAGCCTGGTACCATAACAAAAGGGTGCAATGTCGTCATTCCCTGTGTGAACAAGTACCCAGAAGAAGAATGGAGTAGTCTCTGGTGTATAGAGGTGGTGAGCCTCAGGGCTCTTTTTTTTTAAGCCCACGAGGAACAAGCCACCTGCCCTTCTGCTCATTTTCTCTAGATAATAACTCCAGTGCTCTCCGTGCTTCTTGGTTGTCTGAGTCCTTTCTATTCTTTATCATAGAATCATAGAAAGATATGGGTTGGAAGGAACCTTAAAGGACATCTAGTTCCAGTCTCCTACCATAGGCAAGGACACATTCTTCCACACTAGACCAGTGGAAGGTGCTCAAAACTCCATCCAATCTGGCCTTGAACACTTCCAGGGATGGGGCATACACAGCTTCTCTAAGCAACCTGTTCCAGTGCTGCACCACTCCCACAGGAAAAAAATTTCTTACTAATGTCTAATTTTAACTTTCAGTTAAAAGGCATTCCTCTTGTTCTTTTACTACATGCCCTTGTAAAAAGTCTCTCTCCAGCCTTTTTGTAGGCCCTCCTTTAGGTAGTTAGGTACTCTAAGGTCTCGCTAAAGCTTTTTCTTCTCCAGGCTGAACAACCACAGCTCCCTCAGCCTGTCTTCACAGGAGAGGTGCTCCAGCCTTCTGAACATCTTTGTAGCCCTCTTCTGGACTCATATTAACAGATCCATGTCTGTCTTACAGTGGGGGCCCCACAGCTGGATGGAGCACTCCTGATGGGGTCTCATGAGAGTGAAGCAGAAGGTGAGAATCAACTCCTTCGACCTGCTGGTCACACATCCAGATACATTTGGCCTAGCTGTATGCAGGAGACCAGTTTTCAGCTTTTCAGTGGATTGTTTTCACTGCTTAATACCTTTCTTGCCTTGCTCTTACAAGGCTGGAGGTTTCACTTCTAGTCACATATGTGTTGCTCCCCATGCCTTTTACCAAGTTCCTGCTACCAATTCACTCTTTCTCCTTGCGAGATGTGTGTCTCTTCCTTGCTACTTCAATGTACTGCACTAAATACGTTTCTGTTTCTCATTTCTCTTGTCAACCTTATTCCCTGCTGTCATTCAATTACCTCCTCTAGGGAGATCTCTCAAATATGATCACGAGTTCTGTATGCGATAAATATTTATTTATCTGCCACCTTACATGGTTGAGTCTGCTTTAGTGAACTTGCCTGTGATCAAAATAAGAGAAAAAAACTTGAATGAATTATTTTACAAAGCTATTTGCTGCGACTAACAAGTTGATTTTTTTTTACTATTTTTTAATTATTCAGTTGTTTGTCGGATACCCCTTCCCCCCCCCCCCCCGGATATTTCTCTGTCTGTACCATTTTCACATCTAAAATTTATGTGGAAGCTACTCTTGAGGCCCCCACTTGTCAATAGTTTTGTCTCCCAGCCCAAGAAGGGATATCTAGCAAATGACCTTTCCCAAAGAGCCTTTTCATTTCTGCTGAAAAAGCTAGAGCTGGAATTAGAGTCAACATAGCTATTGAGGCAATGCTGCACCCAAATTAACAGTGACCTGTTAGGTAGTGTGGCTATAATGATATATTTTTTATATATTGCATTCCAGTGAATGGATAGTCTCAGCAACACATATTACAATGTGTAGACTGTAAAAATTACTTATGGATGCTTCACCATTACTTAGCTTCAGGGTGAGTGCAGCAGCTATGTACTGAATGTCCAGTATTAACAAATAATTTATAGCATAGATGAGTTGCCAACAAAACATCATATATCTCAGGTGCTAACTTGTGGCGGAGACAAATATTGTCAAAATCTCCAGAGCCTTCTTACTTCCCACCTGCCAACTTTGTAATGTAGAGACCTTATCATATACAGTATGACAACGTGTCTTTCCCCTGAGCTTCCTTCCAGGCATTGGGACTTTGGTCATCCTTTTGCCCAGGAGACTTTATAAGCTTGACACCTTCGTTGAAGGCAGAGCAAATGGAAATGAACCGCAATGCAGCATGTGGTATGAAAATGATTTTAAATTCTATCATTATCACAGTTTTGCATTGTCGTAGGAGCTTTCCCTTAATTACTCCCTAGAGGGAAAAAGCTGCTGATATTAACTAGATGGAGGCCATCTACTAAACCTTTTTAGACCCTTTTTAATTCTGAAAATCAAATATTTATTGTTCACAGGAGCATTTAGATAAAAATAATAATAAAAAAGACAGAGAGAGAGAGAAAAAGAAAGTTTGTAGGGTTTAGTTCATTTCCTTATGGAAGTTGGTTGGCAGATATGGATGTGTATAGCTTCAAGAAACCAGATTCCCTGTTGGCAACAGAAACTGGAGGTCTGACTCCAAACAGGTTGAGAGGGTTCAGGAGCTGAGCAGCAGCCCTTTGAATGCTCATCTGTACTATCTTGGTTTAAAAAGACTGTAATTTTTTAAACCTCAACTGCATAGGACATTTCATACGAACTCCAGAGTCTTCAGAGCAATAAATTCACTCTGAATGTCTTTGTGATAACTTAGTTCAGTGTATTATAGCCTTTACTTTAACCTCTGCTTTTATGTCTCCTTCTATATGATGATGAAACATTTTCTTGACTTTTCTATGCTGCTCTGTTCACACCTTCCGTTTCTCTATAATGTCAGGTATTCTTTTTCTCTGTCTTCTTTAAATAGTAATGCAACAAATAACTATCTTAACAACGTGCATGTACTTTCCAAGTAGGAGCTGTCCTGTGGTCATTAGCACTTAGTCTAGCAGATGACATTCTAGGAGTGAATACTCTTAATTTTCCTTCTAATTAGATTGTAATTTTGGGCAAGTCTCTTCTGCTCATATCTAATTCCAACGAAGAGGAAATTCTAATTGGCAGTGGTAACTTGTGGCTGAGGAATGATCTGGCATAGAGGGCAAAAAGGCTCAACTACAAGAAGGGGTTAAACTGGCTGGAAGCAAGAATGCCGAAGACAGAGCAGATTCCTTGGAAGGGTGGAAGAAATGACCTTAGTCTTGTGGCCATTCCTGGACTTTGAGTGCTCAGGGGCCACCTTTGGGCAGTAGAGCCAGGGCTGGGTTGAGATGCCCTGTGCAATAACTCTCAGGATTTCTGCTGGTGCAAGAGTATATAAGGAATCTGCTTGTAACACATCTTTTCACCTGCACCTTAGAACTGCTTATTGTGGTAGGACTCTGCCCAATGCACTGTTTATCGCATTTTTTCTTTTATATTTGAGTACAAACATGTTTTTAATTCACTTTGAGGGATATCATAAAAATTTCTTAATGATTTTCTAATGTTTGTCCCTTCCATGTATGGTGTTTCTTTTTCAGTATGAAGGACTCTCTTACCATATAATTTTGATGTGGTTTTACACAAGGAAAACACGAACTTTTCTGGGGCTTAGTGTTGATGGTTCTGATGGTAAGGGACAACTGAGCAAAACAGTCTGAAATAAACAAGATTTACAAGATGAACTCACTTTTTTGTAAGTTAAAATAAACTCTCAGTTCAGTTGGCAATTTTTTTCTGGAATTTAAAAGTTTTTGCAGACCTTTTTAAGCAGTGTAACACTTAGCAAGCCCTTGCATAGAGAACAGGCTCATCTCTTATCCCTGTAGGCTCCGTCTCTGCATCTGTTTTTTTTTTTTTAGCTTTGCTGTCTGAATAACAAGTCCTATGTAGATGAATCAGTTTTGTTCAAGTTTAGAAAGATTGCAGTTTAGGGATTAAAATAAATGTAGGAGGGGTCAGGCAAAATGAAATTGTCAGACACTTTGAAGAACTAGCACAAAAGGGAAGGGGTGCAACAAAAGTAGGGATATCAGCTTTGCAAGAACAGAGTCTATGATTTGTGTAGCTATAGTCACCTATTGCAAACTGAAATCCAAAGGAAGATGAAGTTATAAATAATTTTTGTTTCATGTTGTTAAGCTGTTTCTCAAAATCCTTCCTTCAGGGTTTACCTTGAGGTAAAAGATAGATAAAGCACCTTGTCCATATCAAGGCCTTTCTATGAAAAGACAATGTTTTAACTAACCCTAGACTTATCCTGACACTTGCAACAACCAGGCCTTGTGCCTTGGATTTAGTAGGCCTTTCTGGAAGTTGAGATAGGAAAGCTAAGCTTAATTGCTTCATTTAATTTTTATAAAGCTCGGTAATTTTCAGCGAGTGCCTTTATGCCAGCTCTCAAGCCAATTTTTAATTATTTAGGAAAACATTTAAGCACATGCTTTGATCCACCCCATTCATCAAGGCACTTTAGAACCTGCTTATGTGCCACTTAAACAGTTTGAAAGAGATGCTTAAGTGTCTGCTGAATACGGAATGTTTTTTAAGTCAGGACCTTAAGAGGGAGCTGCTCAAATATAGTGATCAGAGATACAGGTACCAAAAAAGTTTCCACCTTTGTCAGCGTTGTGAAGACCAGAGAGCAGAGTTGATTACACAGCAGTTGTAAATGCCCCCTCCACCTTTCTCCCCCATGCTTTGGGCAGATTTTCACACAGTCTTCAGCTGGTTTTGCTCACAAATTGATTTTTGTGTGCGTGTCTGTGTAATTTCAGTGTCACCAGCCTGGAGTGCCTGACACCACAGTCTTTTTCAGAAGCAATAAGCCATGCAGTCTGATGTAGAAACAATTCTCCATGGAGCTAATCGGCTTTGGTTTTTTGCTCTGAGCGTATTTTTTTTCTCTTGCAGTGATATTGAAGCATTAGGTTGACTCTGGCTGAACTATTGATTGACAAATTAATGTCACGAAGTTGTCTTATGAACTATACTATGGGAGTAACCCAAATCCTACTGTGTCAGAGGGTCGAAAGGCAAACAAGCTCAGTTTGGGTTAGAATAATTTTTAGATGAACCATGGTTTGGCTTTTCAGTGTTTAAACAGTACACGATTTTAGGAATTCTGGCTCAAGGAGTAGGCTAGGGGCACATTTCTGCTTTTGTGTTATGCTGTTAATTATTAGCTTAGACCTAATGTTTTTGTACTGCTCTGGAATACAATGCATGTTTTTATCAAATCAGTGAGCTGGTTACACAAGTTGAAATAAGCCAAGTTAAGGTGGTATACTTAATCTATCTGTGCACATTTTCCAATCCATGCACTTTGTGCAATCTCCATAGCCAAAGCATATTTTCAGACAGCAGCACAAAACTTGTGTGCTTGCTCCTCTGTCTTTAGCATTTTCTTTTGTTCTTAAGATTTCTTTTGGAGAACAGGGTGTTGTCTCCGCATAATTCCAAAGAATTCCAGGATAATTACAGGCTTTAAAATTCCAGAAAAATTAAGAAAGTTTATCAATCAAAACTGCAATGAGAAAATTCACCTTACTAAGCAAGCAAAGAGGTCAATGGGGTTTAGATCGTACGTAGTGCATCACATATGTTCATGTAGAAATTGTGGAATATTATAAAGCACACTGGAGCATCCATACAGACTTGCTGAAGAATTAATAATAAAACTGATTTTCAAGTTTTATTTCCAGTAGGAGCAAAATTCCTCAAAATCAAAAATCAGGTGGGGAAAAAAAGGAAAATAAAAAATATGTTTGCAGGATAATGAAGAAGACCTAGCAGTCCATCAATGGGACAACTACACCAACTGACAGTCTGAGAAACTGCTCCACAATCCCCAGCACACCTGTGTTTGTGGAGCCACCTGTCATAGGAGTCAAAAATATATCCTGAGTTACAGAATGTGAAGTCAGCAACACTTCTGTAAGGGATCAGAGGAGTGAAATGCCCCTCATGTTAAGGTTTTGTTGCCAGAATGTTTCTCACTGAAAGAAGAAACCCCTAAAAACAGCACATTCAGAAAGCAATTTTGTCATTTTTTTACAGTTATTAGGGCCACTGGAAAACATATCACCATAGTAATGAAAAATATCCACACCTAAATTATTATATATATTCTACGTATATAAGGTTGGATTGGTTCTGTTATGTAGAAATACTTTCTCTTATACATTGCATTTGCATGCAGCTCAGGATAATGAAGGGTGAGCTGCAGGGTGAAGGGAACACAGCACAGGGAAATCAAGGCTCGCAGAGGGACCCAGGAGGATCCGTTCCGTATCTTGCACTGTGGGTGGCAAACTCTTTTTAGCTATCAAACTAATGCCACAGGTGTAATGTGCTGCAGAAGAGATCAAGGCCAAGGTTAAGTGATTGAATCTGCATGGGAAAGGTACTGGGCAAAATTCTCAGATGATTTTAGGAAACTGAGGTTACCCCAATGAATGTGAAAACAATCCTTACTCATAGAATCATGGAAGGGTTTGAGTTGGAATGGACCTTAGGATCACCTCGTTCCAACCCATCTCCTGCCATGGGCAGGGATTATTGATGCAAGTAATGTGACTGGGGAAAATTCCTACATATACTGGTTTCTCTTTCTTGAGCTTATGAATGCCACTGTTTGCCTAAAGGAGTTTAGTGTGACTGGCAAGACAGTTTAGGCAGCCCAATGTTTTCTGTCTAGCTGTGGCACGCTCTAGTGCTGCAGTGGGAAGTGAAACAGAAATAGCAGAAAGTAATTGTGGAAGGGGAGTTTTTCAGGCAGTTCATAGACTGTTCAAGCATAATTGCTTGTAAAAATGGTGCAAAAAAAAAAAAAAAAAGATGACTGAGTCTCCTCTCAGAGGCACGCAAGTTATCAGCACATCAGGTACCAAGGACTCAAATTAGAAGTTTAATTTCTCATTGCTGGGATTTTGTAAACAGTCCCTTCCATAAATTAGGTGTCTCACATCTTCAAATGAAACCTTCTCCGGATGACTCAGTAATTTCATCATTCCCCAGATGATTGGAGGTTTCTTGTATCCATTTACCTCTAGCATAGTCTAGTTATTATCCTTAAGTTTACACTGTGCTGCTGTCTTCATATTTACCCCTGCAGTATGTTATTGAGTATATTATTCAGCCTTTGGATAAATTTGACAATCAGCTGATGTAATTTCAAGTAAGATGTTTTGTTTGATGGTTGTTCTCACAACCAGGAATTCTGTATTTTCTTTACCTGCTTCAGTTTAAATTTACTTTTGTAACCTTAGCTGTCCCTAGCAAATATTCCCAAAGAAGTCAACGTCCTATTTTGCACTTTGTTACTGTATAAAATGCTTCTATTCTTAAAAATATCTTACTTTACAAAAATATTCTAAAATGACAGCTACATTGCTGTATAAATGGTGGGGATTTCCTTAAAGCCTCCAACTGATGACTCCAGTTCCAGATTTATGTCTTGAATAAATGCAAAAGAACTTTGAACATAAATATTTAATCTTTTAATAGATAAATTTGTACTTTGGGCTGTTCAGTCTTACTCCTTAACTCTTCGTTGTATTGTATGCTGGAAGAGAAAGGTTTTGTCATCTTGCCTTATTTCTACTGATGTTTCACAGAAAGGACCTTTCCCATATATGTGGATGTAAGACATGGAAGCTAAATATTGGAATGAGAAAGGTACAGGAATGTGACACTTTTGTTAAATGTTTTATTTATTGAATAGTGCCAATCAAAGCTCAAGCTGCTTATGAACTCACATAGACTTTGAATCCATATCCCACTTCCACCCTGGAAAAAAGTAATTTAAAGAACTCAAATGCTTAAGTGAAAAAAAAAACACCTAGGTTTCTATTTTGATTTTAAATATATTTCTTTTAGTTTGAAAAGAGCAATGCTCCCCTCACTCAGAAGCATATCGGGGTGGTTTGAAATTTTTGACATAACCTCAAATGTTTGTTTAACAATGCTCTCATTTTCACAAGAAAACCACACATTTTTTCCTTTTGGGTAACTTGAAATCTTACCCAGCCAGCAAGTGAAAAACAATGGTATTTATACAGCTTTAGTTGATATTAAACTGCTCCTATTTCTTGCAGTGATAGCTCTGTAGAAGTTTCATAGAAATCTCACCCCTTTTGCCATATGTTTCTTTGCTGCGTAGGAAGAAATTTCATTCTTTCTTAGAAATTTCCTGATTGGTAGTTTTTCATGGAAATGCAAACATTTGTCAGAAACTGTAACCACTGAATATAAAATATCTCCTTCAGCTCCTCTCCATTTTTAATCAACTTCAGCCAGAGCAAAGGCTGCTTTCCACATGAGTGGTGCTTATGTTGCTGCAGTTGCTGTATATTCTAGGACATTATACTTAATCATAGAATCTCACTCGGATCTGAGATGTAAACCATAACCAGCTGCAAGCTTTTTTTCCCCCTCATTATTTATTTATTTGTTTATTTGTTGCCAAGGTGCAAAATGGAGAATATTCCTATATTTATAAATTCAAAATCTAAGTGTCTTGATAGTTATAAAGAATAAAAAGCGTGTGGTCTGGGACAAAGCAAATCTGGGTTCAGTTCTTGTCTGCAACATTGATTTCCGGTGTGACTTTGGTCAGCTCAGTAAATCATTCTGTGCTTAGTTCCAGTCAGCTGTAATGCCAAGAGAATAGTTTTTCTTTTCTTCCACCTCTTCTGTAATTTATTACAAACTGTTTGAGGCAGGAACTGATTTTTTCCTATGCCGCTTTCTGTGACACTTATCCCAACCTTGTGGAAATGATTAATTTTTTGGTTCACAATTATCCTGAGAACTACAAAAATTTGTATGTGGGCGAAATGAACAACTTTCCCCTCCAAGATATTTTATTGCATTAACAAGGTTAAAAAGTAAATTTTGATTGAATAAATTACAAAGGTTTTTTTTTTAAATTCAAAATTTATGTTCAAATAAACTGTAAGGAAATTTAAGTGTAAACAATAATTTAATTGAATATAGATATTATTATAAGCCCGAAAACTAAGTTGGAATTAAAATTAGAAAAAAGTATTCTGAGTAGAGGGACATTTTCAGGGTTGTTTTTTTTCTGGTAAGAATGTCTAACTGAAATATTAGCATTACACTTCTCATATAATAACATTTTTCAAGGGATGGTTTTGGCTTTAAAATTTGATCCAGCTGTCTCCAGCACTGTAACTTCCTGATTTTTGAGAGGAACTGCAAGTGTTCAGTAGCAGAATGAGATACTAACCTCACTGTGTTTTAAACTCAGCCCTTTCCTGTGCAGATGTAATGAAGACTCAGGCCTGCTGATGAGGTAAGGGAGTTCAGAAGTAATTTCTTCAGCTTCTTGGAAAATTGCCCTTAAATTTGCTAGTGAATTCCTGTATGTATACATTTGCATATCCTGACATGGCTCAAAAACTGAAGTAATAAAGAAATATTGTCTTCCACCAAGATGTCTGCTTCATTGAGGAAGTGTTTGTCAATAGATTGATACAGTATTAGCAAGCATCTAACTCCCTGTTAGGGGAGAACTACCTGCTGGAAACTAACAAAACTAGAACTGCAAACCAGCAGTGATTTCATTGCAAAAATGTCTTAGGGTTAATGTAAGGGAGCACAGGTGTTTATTTGATATCAGGAGGTATTCTGTTCAATTATTTAAAAGACATTTTTTAAAATACATCAGTTTTAATTTTGGTGGATTTTTTGCATGCTCAGTTTAGGGTGTGTTGACTTTTAACTCATTAATGTATTCCTTTAAGTCAGAAATGCAACAAGATAGTTGCCATATTAAGACCAAAGCTAGCCAAGGGATGCAAAAGCTAGTATTTCAGTAGTAATGTTGCCTCCACTGGGCTACACCAATTGACGTGGCCATTGTTGTGAGTTTATACTTGTTGTCCCTACAGGCTTGGCTCAGTTAAAACCTGTGGTTAAAATATGAGTGTGGATACTTTCAGAGAATGGCCCTGCAGCATACTTGACAAATGGATAGACAGTTAATACCCTGATACAGAAAGAATTTTGGTCCTGCTTAAATCCTGTTATTAATGAAACTAATCTTACATTTACATCCATGGGATGCGATCTCTGAGCCCTCACATTGACTTCTGAGTATGGATCACAGTTTCATTTATATTTTATTACTGTTTTCAGGGAGATGTATTTCAAAATGTGTATTTTCTCTGTTGTTCCTAAGGAGACCATTATCTGTGCATGCATGTTCCTTGCTCTGAGATGGCATTTCATGGCCTTGTCTGACTCTTTCCAGTGCTTCTGTTAATGGCTGCTGATATGCTACAGCCTCACACACTTAACTGCTAACGAAATTGCTCAGGGTTTATGTGCAGAAACATGTTAGAGAACAGTGCCTGGCTTCTGATGTGCCAAAAAAACCCCTTCAGATACAGTTCCGTGGTAAAGTCATAAGTTAGAATTGTTTATTCTCATCAACGGACAGAACTAACAGCTTTTGTCATAAGAAATATTAAGATTAAACAACAGTGTAGGGGAGGAAAAGCTTTTATCATTGGGATTATCTCTGTGCATTGAAAGTGTGTAAAATAGCATTTCTTTTCATATGGTATGACATCTAAGTATGGGGAATATCTAAAAGACTTCTAAACTGCACTGGTGTGGAGTCTGCAGGAATTGATATGATTGGAAGGGAATGATGATTTTGCTGAGATACAGCACAATTTAAACTTGTTCAGGTTGTTTTAAAAGCAGGGCTCTGAAGACATGCATTCAATAAAGATTTCAGTTCATCTCTTGTAGAAACTGGGTGTATTTCTGGAGAAATCTCAACTGGGTCATTGAATTTCTCAAGCTCTTCATAGTTCTTCCTACTTTTTCCTGAAGAAAATTCTGTTTCACTTGTGTATGGCATTTTTCAGGCTCAATTTTGGTCTCTCGGATCATGTGGGTGCATTTTATTCTGCCATGGACAAGTTTGTACAGCTGTGACACATATAAATTTTTTATTTTGTGGGTACAATACGAGAGAAGAAGTGTAGGGGAGAAGAAACAGTTCTATTGCAATCCTGTGACCTGGATTGTTCTGTGCGGTATTTATCTTTTGCTATTGGCTTTACCTTTTCTGGGATTTATTTAAACATTTTCTGTCCAACTTTCAGGACTAGCAAGTCTTGTAATATAAATTCATAAAATTAATAATTTAAACTTAAAATGCATACATGTATATGTATCTTTTGTTTAAAAACTCCTGAAGTACAGCTGTGCTGTTAGATGTGTACTCCACAGAGTTTGCGAGGTGGCATAGCACATGGCCTGCTGCTAGACCAACTTCACCATCTGTCAGTAGTCCAGAGCACCACAACACACTGAAATGAACAAGCAGTTTAGGAAATTGCAGCAGGAATACTTCTTCCATCTTTTTGTTTATTCCCCTGTGCTGGTGTGGGGCTCAAGCATGCCCACACTGTGGCTCCAGCAGAAGCTACATGTTGTGTTGTGGGATCCGTTTTGGCTCCATTCTGTAATGGAAGAGGTCTGTGGGAAGATGGAAAAATTATTTCTTCCATCTTCAGCCAAAATACCCTATGTACTTGCTGTTATATATGGGCAACCAGGAGAAACTTAACATATTTCAGCATCTTGGAAAAAATCCTGTTGGACCTTTTTTATTTTCCTTCAAAATGAGCACGTGATTTGTCGTGCTCTCTTCATGGTTGGAGTTTGTTGAAATATATTTAAGGTCTTACTATTTTTTGGTGGGTTTTGGTTGCTGGGTTGTTTTTTTCTTGGTTTCTTTTTTTTCTGTGCTTGAACCTCTTACCAGTACAATTGACAGGTCTGTGGACAAAAGCCAACTGTATTTTTTTAACCTGTTCATTTACCAAAATGCAAAGGAGGTAGGAAGTGTAGTGGTGCTTGGACAATGATTATTCTAGCCTCAGAATCATAAATCTGTGATGTCATACTGTTGCTGACACTTCCTTCTAGCAATGGTTGTCAGATTAAAAGGAACTCCATTAATACTATGTGTTTTAGTTGATGAAGTGTTTTTCTTTCCCTCCAGAATAAAAAGTTGGCAGGACTAAATCTATATTTTGTTGAGTTCTAAGTAGATGAACTTGCTCATGGAAAGCAATAAAATGTTTTGCCATGTGGCCTCTCTTCTATTTTTGCCTTACAACCCCCACCCCCTGACTCCCCATGGCAACCTCCAGAAACCTGTATAACTTCTGACAGGTTCCCTGGTGCAACTTCTTTGGTTAAAGGGACATGTATTTATTTGAGTATATATAATCAGTTTCCAAAGTCATGCTAGCTTCAGACCAGAAATATTGATGCTGGATGCAGGTTCCCATTAGCTTTATGAATAAGAGAAATAACCAATATTGAAGAATTTGAGATGCCAAGTGAGACTGCTTGAAACCAGGATAAAAACAAATGCAGCACACATAATGAAACAAAAAGGAGTTTGATCTAGTTCTGGGAAAACAAAAATAAAAATAAATCCACATAGTTGCATCTTGTAGCAGAACATTTATGAACAATTTTTCTGTTATTTTTTTCATGGGATCCCATTGCGATTACTTCTTACTTTTTCCAAAAAAATTGCAATAGGCCTTTTTTCTTATGCCCCATAAAATTCAAAATTATCACTATTGTAAATCCTCTTTGCTACTGCCAGCCAAACTCTTCCTTTTAACTTTAATAATAGAGCAACTATGATTCTTGCCATAAACAGAGATAAGTCCTCCAGGTTTGTTTTTTTATGAAACAGTCGAAAGAGAAACTGGGCCCTGTGTTGGGTCTTTGTCTCTTACCACAGGCCACATCCATCTGTGCTCAACACATCCTCTGAAGAAGAAAACCCAAGTGCTCCAACTATGCACACACGGGACTGGCTTCCAGGCATAACTATCAGAAGCAAAGTAAGTAAACAGAGTGAATTTTAAATATAACGTGGTATTGTCACTACATCTTTTTAGGGATAACGACATATCCGGCAAAATTAACAAGAATAAAGTTAAAGTGATTTTGCCAGATAATTTAAATGCAGATAGGATATAGTCGAAGGCTGTGTAGAGGATGACTGTGGGTTTTGTATTTAGCTACACTTAACGTTCTTTGAAACTGTCATCGAAGTCACAGATGTTCTTAATTTTTGTACTATAAGGGGATAGAATAGCCAGCAGAGGGAGCAAAACCTTTTTAACAATGAATAGTTGGCAAGAGCTATGTGACCTTATAGGGAGAATAAGGAAGGAATCAATCTTTCTCTATGCTATTTTCTCTCCCTCAGGAATGGAAGAAGAGGTGACAGATAGAGGGTTTGCAGAATTGGAAAGGAAATAGAGTTGTGTGTTACTTTCAAACTTGAATTTAAAGCTGACCATGTTCAAAAAAATTGGAAATCCAGCCCCATAAACAAAATGCTACCCAACTGGTAAAAATAAGCCAACCAAAAACAACCAACCAAAACCTATGCAAAATTTAAGAACTAGAGATATTTTATAATTTTTTTTCTTATTGTTCCTTGTTTTCAATGCCAAAACCATTTTATTCTAATGGCCATGGATCATTATGAAGTGTATCCTGTGGTTTTGGCCAGTGACACAAAGTTCTGTCACAGAAGACTCTGTAATGACAATTTGCTCTTAATTACTATCTAAAAGGGCCAATCATTGTAATTTCAGCACAATACTATTCATAGGTCACCATCAGTCACCTTGGCCAATCCTGAACACTTTGGGAAAACTATCAAATTAAAAAAGGAAAGAGAAAATACCGTATTTTTTTCCTCTGACCTGTTCTTTTTTAATCCTTCCACCTCCAGTCCTCTAGTTTTGCATGTAGATGATAAAGGTCCTGTAAATGAGAGATGACAACAGTTTCAGATCTGGCTAGTACCTGCCCTAAACTTTCCTCACCATCTCTAGAACAGCTGCACATTTTTGTGCTGAGAGACTGGATTAAACCTGTTGATGAGTGCATTTGGTATGTTTTCAAAGGGCTAGGCACAGTCATTCCCATCCCAAATAGCTGCAGAGGAGAGAAGAGGCAGAAACATCTCAAGAAGGCAGAAGGCCTGCTGACGTGTAGCAGGATTTAGTAAGCTGACCACCTGCTCTTGAAATGCTCATCTGTAAGATATTTGAGCCTATGAATTCAGATGTGATACTTACAGGCTTTCAGCTAACCTTTCTGCCTGACAGCACCGTCAAAAAAAAAGTGACCTCAGGAATAGAGAAGATACTTACTGGATATCCTGGCAGAGCACATTAATAAACATTTTAACATCTGCAGTGCCTGCTCAGTGTCTGTAGGTTAGGAGGCATGTAAGATTATTTTTTAGATCTAATATTTACTCTGTTTTGTGAACATCTAAATTTCAGGTTTTGGATTCACTTTAATCCTCAGTCTTAGCTGGTAATATGCAGTGTAAGGGAAGAGAGGGAGGTACCACTACAACATCTGCTGAATTGTGCATGCAAGTACAAGACTAGCTTCCACAAAGGAAGAGAAAGAGATACCAGGGAATGTTTCCTACTGCTCTGTTTTTCTATATTTCTTTTCCTCTAAATCCTGCCAAAAGTGAGTGGCTTTGCGTCTAACTTAACTGGGACAGGGCTCCCCTCTACCCTGTTATCAACACTACTTGTGGTACCCTCGTTCCTGCATAATACACTTTCAATTCAAATAACTTAAAAGAAACTCTAGCTAAAATCATGTGGCAGTTGTATTTATGGATCAATGCATCAATTAAGCCTTGCTAAAGAAGGTTCCTAGGATGCCTTGTCACAGCAGGAGTGGCGTTGCTTCACGCTTACAGAGGGCTTCCCTGTAGCCTGCTGCCCAATATTTTCTTGGTAGAATCCATTGCTATGGTTAGCCTGACTCCATCTGCTCCTTTCTCCTGCTGAAACTGTTGCTTTTCAGGTCAGGAGAAATTTAAAGTTTTTGTAAGGATGTCTGGAATGCAGAATTCAAAGCAAGGCTTGTGTTTCTTCCCCACAGTTTGCCTCTGCAGAGAAGGTTGTACTTCCTTAGGCATAATTACCCTTGTTCAGGCGTGTTAGTCCTTGTTATTTTTCTTCTTACACAAACTTAACATATTGAGCTGTATCTATTTTTCAACTGAGTAGGAATATTAACTGTATGATTTCCTTCCAGGGGCTGATGGCTTTGACCCAATGTTAAATTCTGAGTGTTGCAGTGTCAGCAAGCTGTCTTTGTTCATGATTTCTGACTATTTTTTGCATTTACATCTTTACCTGTTCTTGTGCTGATCATACATACAGATGCGCCACTAATATGTAGTTTGCCTATTTCTTATAATTTAAGAACATAAAGCAATCTGAGAGCAAAGAAGGAAGAGCTCTCTAAGGAGAGTGGGGAAAAGAAGCTGACTTTTCAGCTAAGCCCAGCCCACTTCATGACTTCAAACAGTCCCATTTAGGTACCCATGTAGTGATTTTCACAGCCTCACAGTCTGGTCTGTAGTGTGAAGTTACACAGAAACCCCTCAAGCTCCATTTTAAAAAGTAGTTCTTTACTTTGACTTCATTACCATTTAAGAATCTCATAGCTCAGGGAATTGGGACACTTTCTAGTCTCCAGTCTAAATATATTTTGGCAATTTATACCTATTAGTTCTTGTACAATGTAGTTATTTCGACTAATTCTTTTCATTCCCTACTATCATATGCTTCTTAGCTTTTGTCCCACCAGATTAGGTTAGCCAAGGTTTTTAGTTTCCTTATGTTAAAAAAAGTTGTTCCTCATTCCTCTGGTTATGCAAGAAGACATTCATTGCACCTGTTCTGGCAATAGATTCTGAACATGAATGATCAAGGAAGTGTGCAGTATTTCAGATTTCATTGGTTCTCTGTGCAATGATATTCACCATTTCTGTTGGAAATCTCTTGCATGATCACATTTCATCCATTTCATGATCACTAGAACTGCTCCTACTGTATATGAACTTTTGGTGCAGAATGGTTGCTCTAGGCATATCCGATTTCTGAATAAAACAAGTTAGGGACCCTATCACTCATAAGTTTTTCCCTTACTGATTTCCCTACCATACACTCCGAGTGAAGAGTTTCAGAGAAGAGAAATCAGGTAAATAAAAGTTATGTCATAGTACATGCACACTAGGGAGCTAAATTAAATCCTACATTTTTGATTGCTGAGTTTTGCAGACATAAAATATTTCTTTCAGCATCATGTAAAGTACTGTAGGCTGAGGTAGTGTTGCACAGATGTTGACGTGCGGTTGGCACATTCGCTTTACTCGTGAGTGACGAGCTTATTTACAAAATTAGGCAGTTTATCCAAATGGATGTCAATGAGGTCTTTAATACTCGCCATCATATCTCTTAAACACCTTTCTCTGATGTATGTCACACATTTTGGAAGTCCCACTGAAACACTTTGGTACTGAAATCTCAGTATTACGGTGGCAGGTTTATTGAGGACTAAACTCTAAACTTGTTGATGGTAGAGAAGGGAATAAATCATGTGTAGAGGGAAGAAAAAACATTCACTTTGATCAAAAGGAAGGTTGTGTTTCTTGCACATTTATCTTTGCTTCTTACACCCATTTTAAATGGAAGGTCTTTCATAGCGCTCAAAGGCAGCCAGTGGTAAAAAGTTTTGTAACTGAACCTGGCAAGGGGCACAAAGAGTAACAGGAAGGGCTTCTACAGTTGTGTTAATAAGAATACGAATAGGAATGTCATAGAAGGGGTATCACAGGGGTAAACAATGCTGGAAAACTGGTAACAACATACGAAGAGAAAGCTGAAGTACTCAGCTACTTCTTTGCCTCAGTCTTCAATGACGACCTCTTATCTCCTTTTCAACTTTGAGATACATACGGAGAAAAATGAAGATAAGACTTCCCATTGCTAGCATGCACCCTAATTGATAGCATAGCAACCCTTAGGGTGAGCTCCCAAGTTTATGCATGTTGGTTAAGCTCAGCTGATGTTATTGAAAGGTAGCAATTTATATCAGTTGAGGTTGCAGCCTCAGCAGTTCAGAGGAGTTATTTTAGAATATTAGGCCAAAAAATGTTTTCTGAAGGATTTTTTAATATCACAAGCTTATAAAGAGGAGGTTTCCTTATGTATTCAAGTTCATTTCCTGGAAAGACCCAATCAGCAGACTTTAGCAGAAATGCGCATCAATGACAGGTGAGTGTTTACTGATTCCATTTACTGTATATAGCAGAGTAGACATATTGGCAATACCCATCTGTGAGTTTTGCTGATGTGATCCTGAGAGGAGAAAAATATTTTACTAGAAGTGTAACCTAAGCTTTATTGCAGATGTTGAGTTTATTGAAAAAGTGTGACAAAAAGATTTTTGGGGTGTTACAGTATATCTAAAATGCATGAAATTAGGCCAGAAACAAAGTAAGGCTGTTTTTAGTCATCTTTGTTTGTCAGGTCAGCTGGAAAAACTGACTCTTTTTCCAAGTAGAAAGGATACTGAAAGCAGTAACAGATTCTTTTATCGAGTGTGTTTAAATTCAGGATGAGATTGGATGAGATATATTTTAAATGGTGGTACCTGGTTATTTTCTTTGTTGTCGTGTTTGAGTGTCTTTTTTCTGTTAGTAAAGGAAGCACACTTTTTTTTTTTTTTAATTTGCTTTAATTAGAATACAGAAAACCTACTGAGTCTTGAAGCAGGAGACTAGAATTTCAGTTTGATCTACAGCTTTAACTGGAAACTTAGGTTTGGATTCGGGTCTCAGATGTCATGTTCTCTTTCAGGGAGCTTTTTCTCCAGTTAATGTTTACAAACTAACAAGTGTTTGTCAAGCCCAGTGAGTAAAATGCAAAGAATGAGTTATATTTTTGCAGTCTTTTAGCATGTTAGGATGTCTGTTCTGTATGTTAACACTGAAAAAATTAAGCAGGATATTCTGGCAGTGAATTAACTTATCTGGAATGTAAAATGATCTTTTATGCAATTTCAGAGGCAGAAACTAGGCTTTATAACAGTAACGTCAAAATACATGTCTGCACTGCTGATCCCATAGCATGCTGTGATTGCACGAGGTGGTTTAATTTGATATGCAGATCTGAGTTCACTGTTTACATGCACACAGCTATTTGGAAAGGGAGCTTGTTAATGGAAGTAGAAGAAAAACTTTAAGGAAAAAGCACATTTGGCATTTAACTAGCAAAAGATTTGCTTTCTTCATTAAAGTCATTATAGCTGATCTCAAGAATTGCAGATGCACCAGGGAATTACTTGAATTAAGTTAATAAAGTAGTGCTTATTAGGTGTGAGGGGCCTGATTATTCTGTTAGTAGCGCAATATAGCTTGAGTTCAGATCTGTGTATTAGAGCAAGCAGGTTATAAGGATAAAGCTGTGAAGCTCCTGCACTGTGCACTTCTTCACCTGGGTAGGAGGAAGGTTTTTGTTTCTGTTATGAAATGCAACAAAATAAAATGGTGCTGCACAGGCTAAACCAGTAATCAATACAGTTTGGTCTTAGGAAACTTAGAAGAAATCTGTTCAATGACTTTATAGAAAATCAACATGCTCCTCAGCTGTCTCATAACACGTCAGGAGGCCTGGGAATATACAGCAGGGTTTGGGGGTTACTCTGTGTTCTTATCAGTACAATTGGCTTTTGTTTGTTTTCTCCTTAGTTGCTCAGTTCTTGAAGCAAGGTGCAAAAAATAGTATTATGTAGAGCTGCAGAACACAACAAATGTTGGTAATAAGCTGCTTTCAAGTATACAGTGTTATCCGTAAGCTGAAATGTTAAAGAGTACCAGCTACCTGCTATGCAAATATCTTGTTTGGTAACACTTGGAAAATGGTCAGGTTACTGGTGCATACGCTTTTTGATCACCAGAATGTTCTTAAAATGTTGCCAGTTTAGGTTGAAAGCTATTTGATCAGTCTTGGATCCTGATAAACCTTAGTACCACATAACACTAAAGAAGTTGCCTGAAGGGTTGTTGAGTCTAAATGACAGAATTGGAATTCTCCAAACCCTCTGCATGAAAAATTTCGAGAACAGAATTTTAAACAATGTTTCATTAAATAAGCTTCCCTGTTCAGTGACAATAGTAAAGAAGCCCAAAGATAGCAAAGTAGGATTATCAGGAATGAAGCAGAAAATTAATCATTTTTGGGTTGTTGTTGTTTTGATTTCCCCCCCCCNCTGAGCGCAGGCAGAGCACTGCTGTTGTCTGGTGTGCACTAAGCTGTACTATTAGACATGTCCTATTGGTATTTCATCAGATTTAGGTTTCCTGAATTGCTTTTTGAAACATGTGGGTTACAGACAGTATTTCCAGCTATGTTCACAAGACAAATAAAATGAAAGAAAATATAGTGCTATTACTATTAGGATATTTTAATATAGTGACCTTTTTCGTAGTGAAGACAAAATCCATTTGGCACTGTTCACTACGAAACTGTCATAGTACAAAACATTTTGCTCATAGTGAAGATGGTGGGCATTTTGCCACAACATCCATCATATGTTCACTACTGAATAGGCAAAATGGTGTAAACTGAGGAGTCAAGGAGTCAGCTAAGAAGTTAGTATATTGGGCAGATTGTCTTTTATAGAATATACCATTCTGTACCAAATATTCACATCTGTAGCCCAGCAAAGAGTTAATAATCAATTGCTACTTAATGAACCTTTAATCATCTTATTAAATCTGCATTGAATGTGTAGTTAAGTGTGCTCACAGTATTTTAATTTAAATGTTACCATAAAATCTGCAAGTGGAATTAGTGTAGTGCTTTTGAGATTACATTAGCAGCAAAACAGGGGGTGGATAGTTATTGTTAATTAAACCACACAGACAATATTCAGTGGAATGCTAACAGCATGTAGGGTGGATCTATTTGCTCAGCATCTCACAGTTTCAAGACTGCCTGCCCTCTGACTGCTTCTTCTTCCTCCCTCCCTCCCTTCCCCGCCCCTCCCCTTTTAATTACCAGTGGAGGTTTTTGGACTGATTTTGTTATACTGTAAGACGGATGAGACACTGAAGTGAACCTTCCAGTTCTCTCTGAAATGGGCTTGAGATTAATACACTCCAAGAAGGGATGGTACAATGTAATTTCACTCTGAGTTTGTTTATTAAACTATTTCATGGCATTTTCTTCTTCCATCTACCTGCCTCTGAGGAAACCTCCAGATGTGATTTCCTTCAGTGAAAATATCCTCCATGAATAATATATTTGTGGCCACATGAGTCATGACATTCTGCATTTATTTGAACTATTCTGCTTAGGTCAAATACAACAAAGAGACACCCTCTTCTCTGGTCATTGTCCTTCCTCTTCCTTCTTTTTACTTATCTACCCTCAGGATACGTGAGACTGAGACTATAAATTGTAGGAAATTTTTTGTTTCAGGGGAATTTGCGCCAGACACAGTGTCTAATCTGGGCTCTAGTTCCCTCTGGTAGTGAGGGTATGACTGCCTTCTGCATGATCAGACAGTAAAGTTTCCCTAATACTCTTTGTATGTGAATGGTTCATCAAAAAGCTTATTGTAGAAGTATAGAATGGTTTGGGTTGGAAATGACCTTAAAGATCATCTAGTTTCAAACCTCCTGCCATGGGCTGGAGCACTCTAATCCTGCAGTTACTTATTATGTTATGAGTTGTTCCTCGTCTCCCAGGTCTTTTTTCCACATACAGTTCCTCACCTTTTTCTTGTACAGATGTCCATGGCAAACCAATCAGGACAGTACTTATTCCCCTTTATTACATTCTGAGACACAAAAACCCGCTTAAATAACAGTATTTGCAAAAGATTTTTTTTATGCTCTCACCCATTGTGGAGAGTTTAATTTAGACCCCCTGCATCACTCAGCACTGTTTTCACTTCTCTGTAAAGGGTCATCCACTTTCTCAGCACTAGGAGAATATGATATAGTAATGATGAATATGAGACTGTGTTCTGACTGTCAAACAGGCCTTTTTACCCCCAGCTATACAAACCATGTGGCTATTCCTCATTTTCAAAAAAGCCAGTGAAGCGACTCTTCTAAGCAAATCTGTTGAATAGTGTGAAATATTCTTTCCTAAACAATCACAAGACTACAATACACTTTGACTCATTTGCTGCTTTATTTTAATCACAGGATCCAATTTTAGATCTTTTCCTTCTGCAAAGCTAAGGTGTTACAGCTCTGCTTGCTTAAGGTCATAGCCCGGAAATCTGAAAGTTAAGTCAAGACCCTGACCTCTGTGAAGTCAACAGGACCTCATACATTATTCGGTAGACCTTTCCGTTCACCCTCTGTGTGTAATAGTGCATGCGTGTACAGGCAACAAGTAAGGGAGACCTCACTTAGTTTGTAATTGAAAACCACTGTTGGAGAAACAATGATTCAATAACCTTTTCTGAGGCTGGCCTAATGTCTCTCTCCAGAGACCATGGTAAGCACAGTGGTAAATTGATTTTAAAAAGTGTACAGCTTTTCTAACTCTTTATGCAAGACTGACTACAGTTTCAGGCTTTTACTTAATAGCTCTGGATAATGCAGGCCTTCAAGCATTGATGTGAAGTGTATTGTGTATAGCAAGGGCAGATTGCATTATCATCTTTTTTTCAGATTTTTGCTACTGCAAAAGAAAAAAAACAATATTAAGATGAGTGAATAGACCACTTAAATGAAGAAATAAGTAGTAGTTATTTGACTCCCTGTTATACGCAATGGTGATATATGTTGTTTGGAGGCAGTTACCCATTTTACATCTTTTGAGGGAGTTTTTCTTTCCATTTTTACCTTTCTACTGGGCTAGCCAAAGGGGAAGCTGAATAACCATGGCCAACCAACAAGCTCTTCCCTGATGAGGAAGTGGAAGAGCTTTCCTTCAACTATGTATGAAACTTTCTTGGACTAACAGAACCGACACATTGATTGATACACATCTTTTAATCTTAAAATACAGAAAACCTCTCAAAGTACTCTGATGGAATAAGAGTACCAGCAAAGGACTCTTTGGAAGTGAAACAAGCAAGGATCGTGAAGGCCAACGAAAATTCTGTGGCACTTCTGTACAAAAAGAAAAGATAAGGAAAATGCGAGACTGTTACTCTATGAACCAGAGTACATAATGACAAAAGACAGGGAAAAGATCAAGATATTCAGTCTGTGGCTTGATTTTTTTTTTTTCACTATTAAATTCTGTCCTCTGGCCTTTAATTTTCTGGATTTTATTAGTCTAAGGAAGTGAAGCCTTATCCACAATACAGGAAATTAAAGTATGGAGAACTTAAACTAATTAAGCTTAAACAAGTCCATGAGACTAGATAAAATGCATCTGGGAAGCTGACCAATGTAATTTCCAGGCCAATCTCACTCTCTTACATTTTTGAACGGCAATGGCAACTGAGAAGGGCTTTTAGAAAAGGAAAAAAAAATAAAAAATGTGCACAACATTTCAAGAGCATTATGCAGGAAGGATAGAAAACTAAAGACCAGTCAGCTTTACCTTAGTCCTGCAGTGGTCATGGAGCAAATCCTTATTGGAAGCCAATTCCAGCTATGTGGAATGGAAGAATGTGACTGGAGATGCCAGAACAGATTTACAACTACAAATTATGCATGGGCAACCTGACAGTCTTCTGTGATGAGGGAATAGCTCTGTAGATGAGATCCATGGATGCCATATACCTGGATTTTAGAAGGTCTTTTAACGTGGTCTGCTAATCTTCAAATAGCCAAACTGATTAAATATAGAGAAGATAAACAGATAATATGGTGGGTAACAAATTGGCTGGACTATTAGCAGCATCACAAAGTCCTAGCTGGCAGATTATTGCCAGTGGTAAACCTTAAAATCAGTATTGAGGCCAATATTATATAGCATTTTTATTAATAATCTAGATGATGGGAAAGAATGGGCTGCCATCAAGCTTGTGGAGAAGGCCACGTTGGTGGGAGAAGTCATTATTTTGGCAGGGAGAGTTGCTATTTAGGGCAAAGTTTACAAGTTGGAGAAATGAGGTGACGGGAATCCTATGAGGTTCAAGATAGGAAAATCCTGCACCTGGGACAAAATAATCCCATGCCACAGTAGAGGGCAAGAACCAGCTGCAATTGGAAGTATCTTTGAAAGAAAAATGGAGTTCTGGTGGGTGAGTTGAACATGACCCAGCAGTGCATCCCTTGCAGCAAAAAGGGCCCAGCACATACAAGCCTACATCGGCAAGAGTAAAATCAGCCTGTTTGGGGGAAGCGATTCTGCTCAGTGCAGGTGCAAGTTTGGTACCTAAACAGAACTGATGCAAATCTTTTCCATGAGGACTAGCTAAGTCAATTTTGATATTGAACTGCACTGATCTATGTCAATGTCACAAGATGTTAAATAGAAACAATTTTTTGAGAGTGATTTTGAGGGGTTATTTTAGAGACTAATTTTACTTTCACAATGTCTCTCATATTTCAGAGATTGTAATTGCAGGATCATTTTTTTGCCAAAGCTGGATGTACAGACTGCAGCATAAATTAGTTAACTTTGTTAGAGCATAAACAGAAATGTTCTTTCCTGGGGGTCATGTGGTAGTCATGACTGCTAAAGGATGGTAGAGAGACAACATTTTAAAGACCAGGCTTAAGATTGATGTATATATGGTTGGGAAAAACAGACGTACTTTCATGTTCAGAAAGTGACCTTATCTGTTTACCCAGCAGCAATCCCTAATTGAGGTGCAAGTTATGTTTACAGTTGGATGGGCTGGAGTTCACTGAAGACAAATAATAGAGATGCGTTTGCAATCATCTCAGTAGCAGGGTAGGTGAGTGGGGAGGCCAACAATGTAAAGTCAGAAGAAAACTTGAAGAAGCTTAAAAAAAATCCATCTCAATTAGGTGGTGGAGCAAGATAGTTTATGTATGTCTCTTTACAAATCTGACTGCTTTGAATATAGACGAGTCAGCTGTCAGTTGGCATTGAAAATATTTTAGTTCCATTAACTTTTTGAGGTTAAAGCAGCTGATGCCAGCTGCAGATCTTTTGACCACCACATATATCAAATGTGCCATTGATCAAGCTGGGCTTGCTCCTCCCATGTGGCATCTTCAATTCAGGCAGAGAATGAGTGACAAGGCAAGGCGGGGGAGGATATCTGTCATGTTTAGCAATTGCTATTAGAAGAAAAACACAACCTGTCAGGGAGGTAGGTTCAACTCTGATAGGAATTGGTGGGCAGGTGATGGCATCTCTTGGCATTATGTGACTAACAGAGGTCATTTTTAATAGCTTGCAAATCAGCCCATGGCAGTTTTCTGTGATATGCCAGGACAACATGCAAGATACTTATAGGCACTTTCCCCTCATTTACAGTTGTTTAGAAGGCAAGTATGACCTTTGTTTTCCTCCTTTCTTTTCCTCTCTAGAAACACGTGAGCTGTTATATTTAAAATTTTGTAAATATTTGAATGGTACCCAATAGTGTATTTTCAACTCCTGGACTAAATTGTGATCTGAAAGTTGTAAATTACAAGGGATTTTACCATACTGTTTTTCTAATAGCCTGCAGTCTGTAACAGTTTTGTTTGTTTTGAAAAAAGTCTTCTGCAACTGATATAGTCTGGTTCAATGAGTCCATTCAGAAGTAGTTTTCACTTTGCGAGGGTAATTATCTTTATTAGTTCTGTAGCTTGATAGTGTTTTGGCAGAGCATTTAGGAGTGTCAAATTCTATTAAGCATAAACTAGCTCATGAAGGAAATAAATTGGAACTGGTTGTAAATGGTGATACCTTAAGAGGTTTAAGTCAGTGTTATGCTAAGTGGTTTTATCACCTAATAGCAGAAAAAAAAAATAAATTTGATTTTTATTTATTGGGGAGGGGCTTTGTGTCTGTTGGAATGACAACATTCCCTTCATAAATAAATATGGAAAATGTAAAGCTTCTACATGCAAACAACTGATTATTTAGATAAAAGACTCCTACCAATTTTTAATCATCATCATTCAAAAGTGTAATTTTGTTGGTATACTAAAGTTTTAGTCATGAAGCAATGTTATATAAACCACAACGTTTTCTTGAAATTTCTCTTTTTTCTAAGAGCTGAAGTGCAGAGATCAGGCAGGAAGAAAGCACAGCCCATATTTGCATGGCTTAACAAAACAGTGCTTCTAATTTATCCTCTATTGTGTACTGTTTGTGAAAGCTGAAGTAACTGTGAAGTTTTTGGAGAGTTACACCCACATCCACTAATGAGGTCCCTGGGATGAATTTCAAAATGATTTGTCTCACCTGAGCTGCAGAAGTAACTGTGAGAGAAAACCCAGGGAAAGTGCTGAGACCCAGGGAAAAGGTTTTGTTAGTGGTAAACAGGAAAATTAAACTCTAGAGGAAGGCTGTGGTGTTGCAAAGTGTGTCCTGCTTGATTTCCCCAGACAGCTTAATTTTATTGCATGCCATTAGTGCTTACAGTCAAGACTATGCATCTATTAATCATGCTGGAACTGCTGTCCTCAGCTCTCAGGAGTTTGACTTTCTTCTCTCCACAGACTCTTTAGCATCTTGAACTTGTTCTTTCTCTCATTTTGTCACTGGTTGATATTTACCTTGTGGCTAAGAAGGACTAATATGGAAAAGACAAATTCTTTGTACTAGCAGAAAGGACTCCTCAAGTATTACGAGCTGGAAGAATGTTTTCCTTTGCTTAATAAGCCACCTTTCCTATTGTAGTTCCTATTCCTCTTCTTCTGGAGTCATTTGTCTGTGGCACAAAGCAATAAGGAGCATAGCAAGATGTCTGTGCTTAACTCACGTTAGAGTCGTAATCTGAGAGTGGCACAATGAGGTCCATTTGGTGCATGTGACATCTGACTGGGTCAGCTGCCAGTGTGTTGTGGAGCTAGGGTGGCATTCAAGGGGACCTCAACAGGCTGCAGAAATGGGTTTAATGCAGGAAAATGCAGAGTCCTGCAGTGAGGGTGGAAGAGTAGGTGGCAGCAGCCCAGGCTGGGGCTTGATCAACTGGCTGAAGAGCTCTGTTGCAAATTATCTGGGGGTCTTGGTGGACCAAAATTAGGCAGTGAGCCAGCAGTGCATCCCGGCAGCAAGGAAAGATAACTGCCTGTGTACCACATTGCCTCAGCATGGCTATAGCCAGCAGGTTGAAGTGGTTATTCACCTCTGTTTGGTACTTGTGAGACTGTCTCTGGAGCCTCATGTCCAGTTTTGGTTTTGCCTAGTCCTATAAAAGACATTGACAAAGTGATTTTCTAGGTACTACATACAGACTGCTGGACCCTGCCCAGAGACACAGTACTGTTTCTGTGTGCTGAAAAGATTTTAAAGTTTGATTCTTGCTTTTGTTCTACAGCCACCTTATTTTGCTGCAAATAAAGACTCATGACTACTTCTGAGAAGAGAAACAAGCTTAAAAATGTGGAAGGGGGTAGTGGAATATCGGACGAGAGAGGAAGACCAGGAGGAAAAATGCAGAAGGAATTATTTCTGGCTTTACCCTAGCTCTAGTGCTATCTGCCTTGGAGTCAGGCCAAATGAAATGGTAAGGGGACAAACCCACAACAGATGTTTTTTGGACATCAGAGAAACAGAAAGGAGTCACAGCTGCCAGAAGCTTTCACCCACACTGTAGTTGAGAAGACAGAAGGAGAGAAGCAGGTGGAAGAAGGAGGTCTGTCTAGATTTACTGAAGCATACATTATACCGCACTATGCCTTTGTAAATAGGTTCACATTGCATGTTTTTGCCTGTTCATTATTAGGTAGTGTCTGTATGTGTTTCTTTGGACAACCAAAAAGCACTTGTGCAACTCTTTGTCTGATTTTGTCGATTTCTAGTCTGTTTTTGCTTGGCTAGGCTGTGATCTGGCATCCTGTTTCACTGGCCCTGGTCGTGTGAAGACACTATTCCCTTCAGACTCTAGTGACTAACCTCGGGTTACTGCTGAGTTCTGTTGGTGTAATTTGATTCAGTCAGGATGACTCAGACTGGAAAAGGCTATTATGCCATAGACTGGTAGGTCTGACAAAAAATCCTGTTCTTTAACGCAGGTCAGTGATAAGGTGGTCCAGTAGTACAAGAGAGCTGTCACTGCCTCAGAAACCTCACCCTGGCTTTCATTTCACACACTTGTGTAGCCCTGTCTGACTGTGTGGTTTCCTGAGTCCCATGTAACTGGTAGAAAGATTCTGTCCAAGGATTCTTTAATCTGTTTCCTTGCAGGAGGTTTGTGAAAATGTGTCTTAATCTGCTTTGGGCAAAAGCACCTGTATTCACCAAACTGGGTGATTTAAGTGTTTCAGTGACACACTTAAAGGCCGAATTTGCCTGAAGCAGGCAAAGCATCTTGAAATGGATACACCCCAATTTCTGTCAGATGTCCTATGCTCTCTGGGAGAAGTTAGACTCCAACTGGAGCAAGTACTGCTCTGACAAGCCAGCTTGGGTGTGAAAAGGAATAACTGCACATGAGCTAACAGATGATGTAAATTGAAGCAATGTGGGTCGGTTTTAAAAAAGTATAAGCTCCACTGGTTTGACTGTTTCCATTTAAATGGTGTAATGTTATGAAATAGAACTGATGCATCTCGCCATAAAGAGTTACTTTACAAATCAATATTGATACTTCATTTTTCTGATGGCAATTCTATTTTATGCTCCTTTAGACTACTCATTTTAAAAATTCTTTTTTGTCACCTCATGCTTTTTCTTCATGTAAGCACTTAAAATTCTGTCTTTCTTCAGGTATGTGAGCAGTCATAATGAATGTTATTGGTATTACCATTATAGTCTATATACTTAAAATCAGCTGATTTTGTTGTGCTATTACAAATGCTGATTCAGTGAAACCTGAATTTTCAATTTGTCTTCTCTCAGAAATTATTCTAGGCTAATTGATGTAAATTTGATTAATTAAACCACATTAAAGCCATGCAAGGCCTTTCTCGATTTTGGGGGGGGGGGGGGGGGAAAAAGTAAACNNGGTGGGGGGGGGGAGGGGAAAAAGTAAACTGTCTTAATTTGGTTTTGTTTGATCCGCTTTCAAAGCAGAGAAACTATTCTGATTTAGAATCACTTTGTATTCATATGAGGAGCTGTTTTGCACCAGTAGTTCACTACAGACCCTAGGTAGGCAGCCCATAGTCTTCATTTCACCTGTGTGTTCTAGTGTGTATGTATGTGTGCATGTGTAAGAGAGAGCAAGAGAGACACAGAGAGAGAGAGAATTCCCTGGCTCTTGCTTTTTAGTACCTGGAGTGTTACTGCTGAGGAACATCAACTTGTCTAGGATTGTTGGATTTTTGTAACTGAACTTCTGTATCATTTAACTACCATTATATACCCTTATGGCTGAAGCTTTCTCATTGGTACCAGCTTTGGAGGTTGAAAGCAAGGAAGATTGTGGTCCAGGAATTTAACCCTGGGTCAGAGTCAAAAATTTAGCTTCTCTGACAACTGCTGAGTGTGCTCCTTAGGACTGGACCCACCAAACATGGTAGAGTCCTTGTGTTCTTACATTCCTTTCCCGTGCACAACATCACAAACTAAAACCCAGCTGTCCCAGATGAGGTTGAACGCAGAAGACGGTAGTGAAATGAGTAGTTTGCTGTAAATCTAATTTGATACATAAGTAATGCTGAATGTGAAGAACACTAAATATGTAAGGGATGATGTGTTGATTTGATGCTTAAGAGTTTGTGGAATATTCATCAGTGAAACGTTCTGAAAATGGTAGAAATTTTTGGGGGGGCAACAGGATAAGCACACTATCTTGGTATAATCTCACCTTTCTTGATTCATCAACATGATTTTATTGGAAATTATTTCTCCAGATAAAATAAGAAAAATCTTTCCCATTTTCCAAATGGCTTAATTTATTTGTCCACCTCTACATTTGCAATGATGACAGCAGAAGTTAATATAGAAATAGTAGTTCATTCATGATATTTGTAACAGAATAAATTGTAAATATCTAAAGAAACTTTAGGAGTTGTAAAAGTCTATCCTAAATTCATCATCAGTTGTGTGTGACAAGAAAGGTGAAAATAGTTGGAGTGAGAGCAAAATAAATATCCAGAAGTACAAAAATTCACAGATTAAGTACAAAATTTTCTTTCATGACCATTTTCCTGATTCAGCCTGTTCAATACAATGTAGGAAAGCTATACTGCTGTCAGTAAATGGAAAGTATAGGATTTGATAATGTTTTCCATCTCACAGAGACTGGACTAATACACAATCTGAAGCCAGTTAAGAGGATGACTTTCTTACTTTAGCCAGCATGAAAGAATGTGTTCAAATCCTCAGAAATTAAAGGAAAGAAATTTTGTTATGCGAAAAGGTCAATATTTATTAGAATATTTGGTCTGTGGACAAGCTTGTTTTTAAGATTTTGTTGGCATTCTTAATAAGTTTTTAAAAAGTTCAGGCAGTACTGAAGTAGATGTGGGACAAAATGTGTAGAAATATTTCATTTAGTGTTAATATTCAAGAATGAATTCAGTGTTGAACCTTGTGCTGTGAGTTACCATCCTGTCACCTGTCAATGCTGTTTCCTGTCTCACGATGAAGCTCCATTGCTAAACTACATCTCTCTTATCTGTGCTTG
Organism: Serilophus lunatus; assembly: GCA_013399895.1. Taxonomy (NCBI): domain Eukaryota; kingdom Metazoa; phylum Chordata; class Aves; order Passeriformes; family Eurylaimidae; genus Serilophus; species Serilophus lunatus. The sequence goes on from VXBA01000530.1 coordinate 657,246, forward strand.
CAGTTAAAGACCTTTTGTGAAACACCACATTATCTTGGCTAGAACAAACTGATCTGACCAGTAAGTCTGGAATGTAGATGAGGAAATAAGCCTGAGACTCTGTGACAGCTCATGTCAGTTTGTTTTAATATTTGAGTCTTCAAATATTTCAGCCAAAAAAAAATTTCCTGAAGAAAATGGAAATTAAAAAAATTGCAAAAACAATTTCTCTTTTTTTAATAAGGAAATTTCTGTATAGTTTAGCTTATGTTTAAGTTTCTGCTTGACAGAAACAGCTTTCTGCATCAGGTTGTAAACTGTGCAAACCCCTTGTGATTCCCAAGAGTGGCACTGTGAACATGATAGATATCTTTAAATGCCTCTGCTACATTGGATGTTACACAATTTTCTTGCCCTCTGAGACAGCTAGAAACTTTTAAGTTCTTGTACATTTCCCTTTTCCAGTGCTGCTTCTTGTCCATTTGGAGTGTTAACCTATTATCCCTCTTACACACCCCCTCTTCCTTTGACTGGTGCCTTGATGAGTCCTTCAAGCATCATGTGCCTGGTCTAGGTGGGTGTTACAAACTAGCCCTAGTCGTCTCTTGATGTTACTCTGATAGGGTCCTATTACTGAAACAAGGAGGTAACAATCCTAAAATAATTGAAAGTAAGTTCCTGCAGATTTCTTTTTAAACTGATTTTGAATGCAGAGATTGGTAGAGGGGTTGAGGGATTGGTTTTACGATTTCAACTTTTAGTAGCTTTGCAAAAAAAATAATGTCATGTCATGAACAGCCTTGACAAATCTTCTCTGAAAAAAAAAAAGTAGTCACACAGCTTTACGTATCAGAGTTCTTTGAAATGAGAGAGGAACAGAGCACTAAGATAAGATAAATGCCCAACTACTATGTATGTAAATAGTAAGAGACACTCTTCTTCGTGTGCTTTGTAGCAAACACTATGGTTAAAAACAGAGAAAGATTGCTATCCCCATTTCACAGATACAGAACTAGTCTAATTTCAGCCATAACTGTACTAGACTTTGTATCAGAAAACAGTGGAATCCTTGAGCAAACTACTTAATTGTTACAGAAACAGCAAAGGACAGAAAAAATCAGAAAAGATGCTAATGAAATAAGTGAGGGGTTTTCTGTCTGTTTGGATGTTTGATTTTTTTTGTTTGATTTTTTTAAATTTCCTGAGAAGTTGCAATTTATGTTATTGATGCGAATTGTCAAAAACTTAATAGAAATATGAGCTATTGAGGCATATACCTCACTGCTCATGAAATCTGAGTCCCAAATAACAAGTTATCCTTGTTTTCTGGTGAATATCCTCTCAGGCTGCACCCGCTTATAGTTGGTGAGAAGGTGCTTCTCCCCTACTCCTTCTGTTGCAGCAAGGCATTCAGAATACCTCTCAGATGGCTGTTTTACTTTCCTTATATGGTACCATTCAACTTACTTTCCCAGTTATACATTTAATTGTCTTTTAACATTAAAAAAAATGCTATAATAGGAAAAAATTATCAGCTCAGAGTAAAAAGACTGATCTTTTCACAGAATTTAGGAAATTATTGCTTTCAAAAGTGGATTATAAAACTTCTTTGATTGAGTGACAGTAGTTCATTGTATGGATGAATCTTTCTGAGCCTTGCAGTTAAAAAGCTGTTCAGCAGTTAGAATAATCAGTCTCTATCAGAATTTTAAGCAGGATTTTTTTTCAGCTCAACATACAAGCAATTTACTTCTTAAATTTTTAGTGTATTGCTCTATATAATTTTGTTTATAATGCACAAGGAAGGAAGCGAAGACAGAGTTCTCACTCCATACTCTCAGCCCTGTTTGTGAAAGTATCTGTCAGGCAATTTCTGTGAAAAATCGTTGTGGTGGTTTTTAAATTTTTTTCAAAATATTGGTTATATTAAGGGCTAAATTAAGTTAAAGAAGGTTGTGAAAGACACAATGAATAAAGAACCTATGTGTTACCATTTTATTCTTTCAAAATGTAGTTTTAGATTAAGCTGATAACGAAGAATGATGAGTAATTAATGGGCAGATTCTTCTTATGATGACACAAAGACCATCTTTCTGACCAGGAAGGTTACACCTAGATTCCTTTTTAACTTTTACCATCCAACTAGAGTGTCCAGTTTAGAAGTCTAAAATCCCTTGGTGACTCCTTAAAGCAAAAGTTCCTTCAAACTATGAGCCAAACTTGAAGTGCATCACCCATAACAAGAAAGATGTCCCACTGGTTCTCATAGCTGTCCTCAGCTGCAGGTGCTTCTCTTGATATTTGCTTTAAAGTTAACAATGTAATTATGACAAAGCATCTGAAATGGAGGTTCCAGCATCATCGATACAGGCTAATTCCCTAGTGATGCAACTTGCCCATCCCCTGTTGAAATAAATTGCCTTAGCTTAACAAATAAAGGGTTGACTCAGGTTTGCTCATATTTTACATAATAAAAATCACTTGGGGCCAGGACTTCTGAGAATTCCATTAAATAATCAAGTATCTCCTAATAAAGTCCTAAAGCAATTATTTGCCCTAGACATGGTCCTGCTGGCTGTTTGTATTACTCAGAGCAGGATGGCTAAGGTCTCATGACAGTGTAAACTGCCCCTGTTGCTCCTTTGAGAAATCTTCACTACTCTGAAATGAGCAGAGGGGGGCGCTGGTGGTGGTAGTGATGGCAGTGGGGTGAGAAGAGAGAGAATTTTGGGGGATTTAAAGAAACTGTACCACTTCATGGCTTCCAGCTCAAAAATTCTTATTTGTTGTTATTTTACCACAGGAACAAAACACAGAGTTCTTAATAATGATCTGTATTATTGATGTCATCTTAGGGCAGGTTTTCATTCACATAGCTACCCAAAGAAAAAATGTGCATGTCCTTGCACCATAAAGTCTAATGAAGAAATGTATATGCTTATGCAGTGTTTCTTTTCACTGCCTCTTCTGGATTACTCTTGAATTCTACTGTGGCAGGCATAATGCAGATATAATAAAAAGCTTAACCCAAACAGACAGAGAAATGAAAAATCAGAATTTCAGACAATATCTGTTGTTTTCAAATACCATAATAATAAAAGCTCATTCCAACAGAATAAATATATTTAACCTCCAAATAGTTACCAGTGCATTACCTCCCTACCACTTATGAGAAAGAGGTTCAATTGGCTTACAAGTTATCTGTCTTTTATGCTCGTGACAGAAAGATAATCATCCTCAGAGGTGATATATGCTAAATACTGCATAACTATGCCAAAGTGGCAGCAGCTGCCATTTGCTCCCACCCACACCATACAATCTCTGGACAAGTATTTCTTTTCCTTCTGAACTCTGTTTCACTGTATTTAAAACTGTCATTAAAAGTTCAACTCCCTGAAGAGTTCTGTAAACTGGGCCACTGTTTGTAAACATGGTGATTCAAAATTAGTTCCTTAATTTCCCTGTAGTCTGGTAGAATGTGGGCTGATTTTATTTTATTCCCTCACCAATACACTGAATGAGATTGCACTACAAAAGAAGCAGCAGAAAAGGGTCAAGTAAGAGAGGCATCAAATAGGGCCAAATATGCCAAAATTTCTTTGTTTTCTGCCACTCATTTCTGACGGGAAGTTTTGGGTCTCAGTGTAGAACCTTGGGGATGTGCTAGAAAGTTACCTGAGGGTCTATGCTTTCCTTTATATGTGTTGTTAGTCTGCATACACAATTGCTGGAGATAAGTGTAATTTTATTTCTGTTTCAGTGTTTATTTCCTGGTAATCTGAGTTGGAGAATGGCGCACCCAGTCATCTTCTTGATTGTCTAATTAGTAATTATAAGGTTTTGTGCAAACTGACCAGCAGTATTCCCACACAGAGTTGAGTATCTGCTTTTAGTTGCCTATTGTGAACAGGCATATGATTGTTTTGGGGTTTTTTTGACAGCTGCCATTTAAGAAAATGTAAGATTTTAAATAGTAAAGACAAGGTATAACACAAATAAGGTATAACGATGCTGATTCCTCTTGGGCCCTTCTTTGGCTTAACTTTTCAATGTGCAGCCTTCTATACATATATATGTTCAATATCTTGAACATGTTCACTCATTTCTGGACAAAATCCAACAAGAATTTTTGGTATAGGAAAACACAGAAGTTTTTTAGTTTTACCACTTTTTTGTTTGTTTGTTTTGTGTTTTCTTTTGTTTGTTTTTTGAAAACCGTAAGGATTAAAACCTTAAAGATTAAAAAAGTGTTTTCTGATCTTGATAACTTTTTAAAAATGCTTGCTGGATTTACAAGCAGCAGCTGAACACAATGGACAAGAAGGGGAAGAATTGGAAAGAGAACAGATTTCTAAATGGAAACCTTGTCATTAAACTGCTGGAGAGGCAGTTTTGTACTTAGGTGGACTCTAGTAGGAGGTAGAATAGAAAATTGTTTGTCACTCCAATAGCAAGGTATCCTTTCTCACTTTGAGAGAAGCTGCTCTTTCCTTACAAACATCTGGTAATCTGTGCTGGGAACCCAAAAGTAATCAAATATATGACAGACCCTGTGTTATCTGATAACAGAATTTGTACTAATCATGCCAGCCTTGCAGGCCACCTGACTGTGCTTGTGACAACTTCATATAACTTGCGTTTCTGTTCTCTTCCTCATTTCCTATACTTGCCCTGCCATGGTGTAAAGTATGTTACATCGAATGAGTCAAATTGTTTCACTTTCTTTTCCTAAGAGAAATTTTTCATTCTTATTATGACCTTCTTTGTCATCCTTCCTAATGCACATTCTAGTTTGAATTGACTTCTTAAGCATACTTGGCCAGAGCTGTGTTTCACACGATATTTCAGCAGAACCTCTATTGTTTCCTTAACTCCCAAGAAATTGCCTTTTGTCAGGCATCTTACTTAAGATTGCTTTTCTCATGGCAGTATATTGGTGGCTTGAAGATCATCCTGAAATAAAATGCTATGTTTACCTTTCTTTTTCTTTTAATCTTCATAAGATGAACTCCCAGGCCTTAGCTGAAATTACTGATATTTGTCCTGAAATCTGTGACTTGGCAAATAAAAGTAGTTATTTTCAACCCGCACTTATATCTGTTTCTCAGTTATCCAGCTCTTCTAAGACAATTTTAGAGTCCTTACCATTTTAATATGCCTCTCAACATTACATCATTCCTGGATTTCACCAGTGTGCACTTAGTTATTATAGCTGAGTTGTTAAGATAGGGTTGGCCAAAGACCCATTCTCCCTTACTATTATTTTTGTATTCTCTAGAAGCTATTATTAACTAAAAAAGTCTAAATTTTTTGTTTTCCACCTACCATCACAGACTCAAAGGCATATAAAATATTTGCTGCTGGGTCTATAATCTAGCTTCTTAATTTCTGGGCAATTATCTGGTCTGTCCAGTTTTAACTGCATTTAACATATGCACTTAACTACATATGTTTTTTGAATAATTGCCACTTCTATAGAGTTTCCATTTCCCTTAATATTCCTCTTCTTGTTTATCTCATTTCTTTTTCATACACTTCGGCCAGAAAGATTACAAGTCAAATCTCTTCTGTTCTTGTCACCTCTCCTCTAAGACTAGCACTTGTTTTATCAGTCAAACCAGGCTTAATTCCTGAAGGTTAGACATGCCATATACTCAGGGAACTATCCATCTATCAAGCAGGGTCCTGTGCCTATGAATACTTTCTAGGGATTGGACATCTGAAGTCTTTCTCCTGGTGCCAGTTCTCCAGCCTCATGCTGATCTTCTGTGTCTTGTCCTATTTCATCCTGCTTCTCTTGGGATAAATTGTAACTATTATTAGAAGCTGTTTACTGTAATTGTGATTCTTGTAATAAAAATATGCAGTTTACTGGATTAGGGATTAGGACTTTATATTTTTAATATCCTGTGAAATAAGGAGTCTGGTGTCCTGGTTTGGATGCTAGGGGGCACAACAACGACGGGAGACTCAACAGAGAAACAACAGCAAACAGCTTATTTATCTAGGAGCTCTATGAACTATGGAACCCCACTAAAGCACAACCAGATTACAAACAACTGACCCGACAATATTTCACAATGAAAATAAAAAAACCCAAACTGCTCCGCCAAGCTGGCTGGTGAGCTAAGGAGTGGGGGAAAGAGGGAAGGCTTGCCCCATGGATGGTCCTGGTCCCCAGTCTAGGAGCTTCTGAAACAGAAGGACAATTAAAAAGACCCCCCCGGGGAAACCCAAGGGGAATATACCACATTCGCATTGCCACTGGGTGGTCTCCTGCTGTCATTATCCGAGATCCGATGATGCCGCACGGTGAGAAACCGGGAGGGACCAGAAGGGGCAGCAGTGGATCCTCTCTCAACAACGGCAAGGCTGGGAAAGGGGGCGAACCTCCGTGTCTCTGGCTTTTATGGGCGGTTGGATCTCACGTTTTCTCAGAGCAGCCCTTCTGGGGGTGCCACTTTCCCGTTGGACAGTGGTGCAGGGGCGCTACCCCCTCCCCAAGATCTCACCTCGTGGCCAAGATGGCGTTTCCCACTCAAATGTCCACGCAGCTGGCATCCGGGGCCCGGGAGTGCCAACGGCGCCGCCTGCAGGGCACTTGCCACTCATAGGGAACCCAGGAGGGCCCCTGTGACTAGCGGCGCTGCCTGGGAGGGTGGCTGAAAAGCAGCCGCCCCGCCTGCTGGCAGAAAGCACTGCCACATGCTTTCCCCAGCAGCGTGAGGGGCTGGCAGCGCTGTCCCTGAGGGGCTGGGCGCCTGCTGCTGCCCCACCGCCACACCCCGGCCCGGCCCGGGACGAATGGAGCCATGCTGAGTCGGACACCGTGCCCCAGGCCCGATAGCCACAGGGAAACGGCCTGGCCCTGCCCGTCCCGGGGTTTTCTGTGCCCAGGTGTGGGCCTGGTGGGACTGCGCCACACTGACACCGCCCTGGCCCCGGCCCTGGCCTGGACCTGGGGGAGCCGCAGGAGGAACGGCTGGCAGCAGCCCCTGCCCTGCTGGAGCTAGCCTCAGCCTGGTGGGGTGCGGGGAGCTGGGAGCAGCCCCCACACCCCCATACCTGCCTGGCCCTGGGCTGGGCCGGTCCTGCACGGCCTGGGGGGCCTGCATGGCTCCCTCTCAGGAAAGCAAGAAAAAATAAAAGGTTTTACAAACAAACACCCTCTAAGAGAGACCCAGATATTAACCCATAACATCTGAGAATACAGGAGTACTTTCTTGAGACGTGGCTCTTTCATACTCAGAAAAGAAGATTGCCACTGAATGGATTTCTTTCAGGTGCTTCTCTAAGTATTCCTGAGTATATAAAGTACCAGCAGCTGCAATAGTCGAGACAGCATTTTTTTTTGAATCTGACAGACATACAGGAACATGAAAATTGTAATTTTTTTGTATAATAATTGATAGATATGACCTTGGCTCAGTGATAGAAAAAAACCACAGTATTTTTTCAAGTTCCCCAAAAGTTACAGGAATTTACAATAAATGCATAATTTAGTAGGGAAATAGTTGAAAGCAGTGCTTTTCTTGGCTTTTAGAACTGTGTGGTCTGTGATGTATTAAAAAGCTGGAGGCAACTTGCATTACAACAGCAGAATCTTGTGGCGGCTAGATAAATCAGAACAACTTATTCAACAAAGTGAGGAGAGCCTTGAAATTGGTCCTCTTGCATATTTAAGACCTAACTTTACTTACTTTCTTTGGAGAGAAAAATACAGTCCAAAACAGGGTTTTTTTTTCTGATAGTCCAGAAAAAAGGGTGCAATAAAGTAAATTATTTTCGTATAAAAGTTCCAAAAAGAGATGTGGCATTTGTTGAACTTGAAGAACCCAGTTTTTCAGTCATGAACAAAAACCTACACAGGTGCAAGAGACAGTTGACATGAACCAAAAGGATAAACATCACCTGGAACTACAAATTGTCATTTTGAAAATGTCTACAAAAATACTAACTGTTCTAGCTTAGCATATGGTCTCCCATGGCCAGGGTTTCATTTCAGAAAAAAACTTCCTTAAAATTTTCTGGCAAAACTGTGCTAGATTTACTGACTGATTGAATATGTGTGGCTCACCAGCAAATGCAGCCAGACCTCAATATCATGGCATTTACTGACTTTATAAATGCCCCTGAGTTCCATAATGTGATGTCTCTCAAAAACAACTATGCTTCCCTGGTCTTACTGGAGCTTAATGTAAGCCATCCTGTTCTACCCTATAGAAAAATTCAGCCTGGATCTATTGCTGTTATGAAAATCCTTGCTTTAGTGGCATTTAGAAAATAAAAGATGCTTTAAATAATAGCTACTTGAGATTCATTCTCATCTGGTATTGCTGAGACCTCCTAAGTGCAGTTATAGAGTTAGAATTCACAACGGCCTGTCATGTATAATTTCTTTTGCTGTATAATTGTCAGCAAAATTATCTAGCTTCAAGTTCTTGAAGAAAATAGACGGTATCTTTAAATCTGGCTCNGCCCGTTAAATATTTCATTTCCAGAAAAACCTTTCTTTGGCTGGAGGATCCAAGGCACTCTCACCTGTGGACATTGAACTGGGTGTCACACTACAGTAATGCTCAGAAAAGTAAAATGACATTTAAAGTGCCTGAAATAATGAATTTCTACCAAAAAAGAATCTAGCATTAAGCTTAAAATGCTTCTGAGCAAAAAATCTGCCCAAAACAGGAGAAAGGTGTTTGGAAAGATAAAATGGTTAAAACTGAAGCAGATATGAAAAGACAGCAAGATGGAGAGTTCAAGATTCCTTTTAAGGTGGAGAGTCTAGGTATGCTGCAGATGAAAATGAGGCTTTGATTCTTGGATCAACTAACTTGAAATAAGCTACCAAATGAGTTGATATCAATGTGGCTTGCAGCAGTGCAGAGCATGTTGTAGACAATGTCATAGCTGTAGCAGTCCAGATCATGTTGTATACACAATCATTCATATATTTTGAGTGGTTTATGTAGCCCATGGTGGGCTCACTTTGATTGGAGCATGGGTAAAGCTGAGTTTGTTAACTTGAGGAAAAGCAGCTTCTTAGCCACAGCACAATTTTTCTGAGAATTTTTTGCTGTGGTCAGGGCTTTTCAGTTCTTACTGAGAGTTTGACATCTGTCCTCTTCATTGGCAAGATGCAGTGTAACTGTAAAGGGGTTCTTGAGCATTTGGGTTTTCGTTCTTTCTCCTCCCCAAGACAAAATGAGAGAGGGTGCTCAGCTGAAGAACATTCATAAGTCTACCCATTCATATTTTATATTTTTGTGCAATTTGGGCTACCAGGGTCGAAGAGGTGCCACCAAATACAGATATCCATCACCTCTGCACTCTTCATGATTTTCAAATGGCAAAAATACTTCAATGTCATGTACTATTCTGTAATATTGTCCTTGTTGGTTTGTTTTGTTGTGTGTGGGGTTTTTTGTTTGGTTTTTGGTTTTTTAACTTCTAAAAAACACTAAAAATATAGTTAATGTTTCAGACCTTCCTGTCAGTGAAGCTTACAAATGAACCCTTCAGTCTTGGATCTTGTTTGGTTTTTGGTTTCCTTTTCCTAGATGGACAGAGAGCAGCAGCAGCTGAGAGGGTAGTGGACCCTTCAGGCTGTGGCCTTTGACCTCCTCCACCAGCTCCTCACTTGTTTGTATGCCAAACAAGATGCTGGGGTGGCATCTTCCCTTCATGGAGAAAGTCAGAGCAGGCAAGGAAATGCCATGCAGCCTGATACTGACTGCTGTATCTCACATCAGTCACACAAAACACTACCCAAGCAGGTGGGTCCTGCAATGTGTTAGCTGTAAGGAAATTAGCACAATGGCAAACAGCTTTCTTCACTGCCAAGGCAGGATTGAAGCCAGTACTGAGAAGAGCTGTCTTGCACAAGGTACTGCCCTGCTTGCCAGAGCATCAACATGATAAGAAGGACAGGTTGTTCTTAAGAGACTAAGGCATCAAAAGAAATAAATCCTTTATGTTAGCCCTTGCTATGCTTCTCAATACAACTGGAACCACATAATCCATTACTGAAACCTCACTCTAGGCCTGAGCATTAGCCGTTTTAGTTTAATCCAGTAGCATAGATGCAAAAACACAGTTTTCCTAACACAAACAAACAAACAAAAATTAAAAAATTAGCTCTGACATTGCATTATTAAATTATTATTTTCTCCTCCCAGCTCCTCTGAAACACATCAAACAAACTGTTCAGAGCAGTTTGTTGGAGACAAATGATTTCTAACAGGTTGGTGTCAATCATGAGTGGATCATGCAGATCATTCTGTCAGATGCTTGGCGGGATTTGTGCCAATGTCCATCAGGCATGATTCAAGTCCTCTATGACACATTGCAGAGTTGGTGGAGTGGTGATGAGTAGCACATGCAGGTACCATTGTTAGCATTCAGGGATGCAGAAAGATAAATAAACTCTATTTTTTTTTTCCTTCTTATGAGTGAACATGTGCCTGTCACTTGTTTATCTCTGCTTACTATGCATCACTTGAGGAGATCCAGAGTTTGCATTTTCAGAAGTTGAGGTTGGACAGAGCTGAAGTTTTGCTCATACTGATGATTCTCTCCTGGGAGAATTGTAACTAGGTGTCAGGGGAACATTCTTACAGATGGTAAAGATTTTTCTGACAACGTGGGCTCCCAGTAGAAAATCAGATCATTAAATTGATTTTTTTTTAGTCTTTTTTAAATAGGAATGTCCTTGCAGTTGCTTATGAGGAGTTTCTTTTAGATAAAAGTAAGGAAACAGGAAAGTTTTTGCTGAAGGGGGTAGGTGAGAAAGAAAGGAGAGGTCATAGGCATATACAGAATAGTCTGCAAACTTTTCTACTGTATGTGAAGAACTATACTATCACTAGGACAAGAGATCAGAAACACTTTCCTTTGTTCCAGGCCAGAGCCAACAGCAGTGGACTACAGAATACTTGGTTTCACTGGGTATAAATATTCAACATTTTCTGCAGAGTCAAGACTGACAGAGATCAGTTACAGAACTCTCAACAGCCTGATTTGGTTGTGACGATGGCTTTTGAATTTCAGACTTCCAGTTGGTCACTAGAAAAGCAAGGGTCAGGGATATGCCTATATTTTGCCCTGGTTTTCATGACAAAAGATGTAACTTTTTTAGAATTTCTCTGAGGCATTGTGAAAACATTATTTTTATTTTATTTTTTTAAATTTCAGCTGTCCTTTTATTTTAACTTTGTTTTAAAAAGGGCATTTAGAGTTGGTTGTGATAAAAGAAAGGAAGGTCACAGTGTAGGAAAAGTGGCAATGTGTTGATCTGTCTCTAAAGAACACTTTTCTTCTGAAAATACACATAGATACACTTCTTGTTTTTATGGGAGTAAAACAACATACAGTTGAGGTTAATTATAAAAATACATAAAGATATCAAGATCTTAGTTTTCTGATCAGATTTCATATGATGTAGTTCCTGTAGAAGAACTGTTTCACATAGGTCTAGCTTACCGTTTTGGATCATTTTATAAGTTTCTTTTCACATGCCTAGGAAGTAAAAATGCCTTTTCTCTGAAAGAAGTCTAATTTAAAATTAATGATACTATATATTTGAATATGTGATAATCAATGATTTGAATTTCTGACAAACTGGATGAAGAGTTTATCGAAGAGGGGTCAGTGCAGAATTTGTAAGGCTCATGATGTCTACTCCTCACTGTTCTACACTATCTTTTTTAGTTCTCTGTAGCCCCCAAATGATATTGTTACCTTCTGTGTTCATTTGAATTATTAATGCCTTCTAGATAGATGCTGATAGCTCATAGGCACCTACCTGAGACTTTTCTCAGATTGCTGTTAATATAGCCAACATGTTTTTCAGATTGTTAGAACTAATCTTATTATGGAGCTAGTCTCCACTTACAAAAGCATTTATAGTTATTATGATCCAAATTTTGCTTCCAGGTATGTCCATGAGTTTGCATCCTTGAGGGCTGTTCTGCCTAGGCTGTAATTTTTCAGGATCATTCCCTATTTTCCTTCCAACCACCTACTTGCACTGGTGCGTCAGCAGGATTCACTCCCGTCTCCCAGGAAGATCAGCACTTGCTTAACACAGTGATTTCACAGTCAAAACCAGACATCTGTGTCATTATGGATTAGCCTCAGAAACAGATTCAATTGTGTTGTGTCATAAGGAATTTATTTCCAAGGACAGGCTCTGTGTGTGAGCAGGGCACTGTCTTCAGCTCCTGGTCACAAGCAGTCTGTAGACAGCTTGCTGGGAGGTAGTAGTGACAGTGCTGGCTGTGGGATATTGGACAACCATCTCTTCCATGGAGAGTCCAATGCATTTTCTTTATATTTTATATTTTCAATAATAGTAGTGGAACAGGACTGAACAATTAAGTGAGAGGTTTTTCCTGTGTCCTGGAAAATGCTTGGAGTAAAGCCTAGGTTTTCTGACACTTGCATGACTACAGTGTTTTGCATTCAAGAATCATTACAGTTTGATTTAACTTGAGCAAACTATTCAGGATCTCTCTTCAGAGTAGAACTGTCATTGCTTTGATGATTAAACAACCTTTATTTTTTTTTTGGCGTTTCAGTCCAGCTGGTTAAGTTTCATGATCTAATTAGCATTTGGTATTTAATAACTGAAGAGACTATCAAGAACCACTAAATTAAATATTTCAGGAAAAAAGTCCTGTCTGGGAATTAAATAAGAATTGTTAAAACAAATCAGCCTTTCTTCTATTCGTCACTGTTTACATTCTAGTTTATTCATTAATGTTTAATGCACAGAATGAAAACTTAATGATCCTAGCACGGAGTGCTTCAGTTCGTCCCGCATTTGCTCTTTGTCTTTATTGTCTCCTTTCCTGGGCAGAATAGTCAAAAAATGTCCCCCCATTCTCCATTGTCTAAAAACATTGGGAATGACTGAGCAATAATCCTTGGCAATAAATAATTTTTTGTCTGTCTTAATGCAGAGATGATCGCCATTTCTTATGCATTAGTGGATTGGTTGCCTGAATACTTTGCTATCTCATGCAATCTATGCATGTCATCTTATGCATTTTATATGCATGTGCAGAAGTACAGGTTAATCAATAGGATCCATGTTTAGTGTGTAAAGCTGATCACTCCCTTATAGCATTATTTTAGAATTTTGCCTGCATCTGATTAGTCTACTGAAGTGGGTGGATACTTGCATGCATTATATAAGTCATTTCTTGGTAATTACATATTTTTTAACAATTTATCACTGGTCTTCAGTCAGCAGTTGAAAAATTACAGTGAGCTAAGAGCTATTCAAGTCTGAGGTTTTCATTTAGGACCATTTTATGTTTTACTTCTTACATATAGTGAGAAAAAATAGAATATTCCAGCAAGCACCTTTTGCATCAGCTTTAACAGAATGGAAGTGAATCAAAAAGTAGTTATGCATACTTCCCTAATTTTATCTTCCTTTTTGGTGGTAGGGCTTAATTCAGGTATTCAGGTTGTGGGACTTTGGTCCTGTGGCTTGTTGCTTGAGTAAAAGTGATAAAAACAGTTTGTTTCTGATTCTACGACAAAGGGACTATACTCTGTGCAGCAAAGTAGCAGAATCTGAATTACATAAAAGAGAGGAAAGGATGGCTGATGTTTGTATCTTCATGCAAAAGAACATATTATTCTTATGGATGTTTCACCATATGAAAACAATAGGAGGTTAGTAACACTGAAATCAGCCTGATCAAAGAAATACTGATACCAAAGAGGTGTTGTGCTGTTCAGATATCCCTGATAACCTGTATTCAAAAGATTTATGATGAGCTTTTGTAGCATTTGGATCTATTCACTGAAGAAACAGAACAAGAACACCTTCCTATGTGCTACGGCTCAGGGAAGAGGTGTGGAACAGGTATAGTGAAAGACAGACTTCTTGCATTGCTTTCCTGACTGCTTTTCTGAAAAGGCCCCTTCCCCACACTCCTGATGCCTCAGTGGTGACTATGGAGATGGGGCAAGGAGTATGCTCTGTATAAAGAAGAGAATATGAAGGCATTTTATTCATGTATAGCTATTGGTGAGAGGTCACATTGGTAACACGATTTTACTTCCAAGACCTCAACACCCATAGATAAAATATCTCTTTTAACTGCATTGAATCCATCAGTCCTTTTCAATACCATGAATCATGCAGTATTCCACTGAGGAATATCTTATAATGCCTTCTTCCCTGTTCTCCAAATAAGCTAGACATTCTTCTATGTCCATCAAGGTTTTTCTCTTCAGTCTTCATTGGAGGCTGTTTTTTACCTTTTGCCTAGGATGCCTTTTGAAAAATTGTTGTACACCATGTTTGGTGATTTCAATTTGCACATAGCAAACTTTTATGGGAAAAAAGAGGGCATAGTTTTCCTGTTAAGACAGTATATGAATGACAAGCTTTTGATAAGGCCGAAATGATAATGGGTGCTGGAGGAGCAGAACCCAATCTTACTTGTGTTCAAACTCAGCATCCATCACCGTGTCTGACTGCTTCTCAAAATTGTAAGTGCAACATTATCTGTTCCTTTAGGAGGGAATTGAAGTTATTTGATGTTTTTTATTTTTCAGCAAAAGTAGAATTAAAAGGTTAGATGGGGAAATGGACTTAGACATTTCTGGAGGTTTCTACAGGATCTTTTCTAGTGGAAAAGTCCACTTTTTACCACATAACTTCTTTCTTCTCCTCACCCACATTTCCTCCTTGAGCTTGACATTCACTTCTGTCCCTTAAGTCAGTGCATCTGACTCCAGATGCAACTCAGCCACACATTTATAAGTAAAAAGGAGCTATTTCTACCTCATCTTACTTTGGATACTATTAAAAATTATCCCTTATTCCCTTGTGTTTCCAGCATCAACTCTCAAGAGACTATAAGACAAGGAAATGATAACACTTTGATGCCTCCTTGGCTTGAGTGGAAAGGAGAAGCATGAGAGAGGTTTTTCATATAGATGTGTGGCTACACAGAATTGCTCACTGTTGGTTATTGCTGATAGTGGCTTAGCTTTCTCCTGTCCTTTTTTTAAACAATAATTTTTTATCATTGTGCAATTTATCTATCCATTTTGAGAGTATACCATAAAAACTAAGTAGTGAGTTTTTCTACTTTACCTGCAGATACATGCACACATAATTCCACTAGCAGTATTTTGTGTGTCTTTTCAGTTTGATGAATACAGATAACTTGAACTTAATGCCAAGAAAATTATGAGAAAAGTATTATTAACAATAGTACCTTCGAGCGTAACCGAAACAGTACCTGAACTTTTCTAGGTCACAGTTTTTGGTTTTCCTTCCACAATACAGTCCGAGAAGCAAAAACATAAACCACAGAAAGAAAGGCTGGTACACAGGTGCAAGAGTTGCTATTGAACTGAAAACACTGTGTGGTTTTTCTGGTAGTTGCCATAGCAACAAGATCATTTACAGAACATAATCCCATTAGGAGAAAACATTTTTAAACTGAGCTAATTGTACATGAGTTTATATTGTTTCACAACCTGGTTTTGGAAGATTTAACTTTTAAGATACTAATAAAAACCCGACTAAATGCATTACACGTTGTCCTAAATTGCCTGCAGAAAGAGAGGAGATAGGAATTATGTAAATTTTTGCAGGTATCCCAAGATTGGACCAGTATGATCAAGTAAATTAATTCATGCACTCATTTCTGTATTAAAAGTCACAAGATAGCAGCTGTATCTACATTATGTTATCAGCTTGGTCAGATTCTGGTCCTTCCAAAAGTATTCCTCCAGTGGAATTTGAGTTCCCTTAGAGGCTCTGCTCATTCCTTTAGATGTGTCAGAAATTTTGGTAACTTTTCCTCTGCACTGACTTGTGCACTAAGAGATGTAAAAAACCTGTTGATAATTGACAGAAAGCAAGCTAATGGATTGTAAAAAAAGTAGAATGAATAAAACAAAGATAAAATGTTTCACTCGTGAGAAGGCAAAGTTAGATTTAGGAAAAATCCTGAAAGTAAAAAGAAGTGTTAAGATCTGCAGGTGCTATATGGAACCAGGGATTTCCATTTAAATACTCTGAGAAGCCAGGTTCAAAAGTCTGTCCTTTGTATTTTAGCCTTGCTCCAAAGCGATGCTGCTGCCACATACCTGTATAAAAGAAATAGAAATGTTCTCAATGGTTGAACAGCAGGATTGTACCTACTGAATTATAACTTATGGAAGTATTCTGCTTAGTAATGCTTCTGGCCACCAGTCACATTTTCATTCAAGAAGTGATCTGAAAAATTCAGTGGTGCTACAAGTCAGGGAAGGCAAGACCTCAGAAAGTTTCAAAAGGGATTTGGATATCAGTATAGCAGTTAAAAATACCTGGCATTACACAATATTGGCAATTATGCATCTTTGTCTCCTTTCCATTTCTATGCCTCTCTGCTTCATATGCAGCTATCTTCCATTTAGGTATTATTACACCTGCTGTGGGAAGCGTGGTGTGGTCTATATGGACACAAACTCTAATGCAATACACCAATCCTATATATCTTTTGAGCAGCAAGCCCCACAGTTTTGAAGACCAAATTGGGTCTTGGTGTATTGGTATACAGCTTTATATAAGGTTTCCCTGATTTCAATGGGATCTTCTCCAGTTTACATAGGTCCCCAGGAAACTATCTTTTAAAGACTTATGGAAGCTGAAAAATGCATTCACCTGCAGCATGGAAGGAGACAGAGAGCTCAGAGCCAATGCTGTTTTGGTCAGGGATGCATCAGGATCTGTTGTGTGGAATTGAAATGTCTATAAGAAGAGGTTGTAGAACAAATTGTTCAAGTGGTGACCTAAAAGTGCAATGGAAGTCAGGGATAAAATAGCAGAATTATGAACTACGATATGCAGACTCTTGTCTAAAACTCCTGGAGGCCTGGAAGGTGGCAAATGTGATATTAGTCTTTTAAGAGTTTTTAAGGACTTTTAAAGGGTTCCAGAAGAGATTTTGGGAACTAGAGGATGTTAATCATGAAAGACAAATGTAAATCTGTCTATACCAGTTAAAAGAAAATGAAATAAAATAGGAAACTTATAGAATTAGAAGATCCATTGTTCACTTGGGAGCCATAAACTTGTTTTTTGCTTAAAATACAAATAATTTTAAAAAACTGTCATGTCAACAGCCATATGAACAGAGTTTTCCAGCTGATAGACCCCATTTGTAACATAATACTTGGATTTCCAAAAAAGCAGTTTGTGAGGTCCATCACCAGAAAAAACCCCAAACCTTTAAGGAAATTAAGAAGCTGTGAAATAACAAAGAATGC
Organism: Serilophus lunatus; assembly: GCA_013399895.1. Classification (NCBI taxonomy): domain Eukaryota; kingdom Metazoa; phylum Chordata; class Aves; order Passeriformes; family Eurylaimidae; genus Serilophus; species Serilophus lunatus. Next base: position 674,514 of record VXBA01000530.1, read on the forward strand.
CTTTATACATACTGCCAAAAGGTAGGAAACGAAAGAGGTGTAAATTCCTGCTTTTTGGGGCAGAGAAGTTATCAATCATGCTCTGCAGGGAACTGTGCTATTGAGCATATAAATGACCCAGAAAAGGTACTGAACTATGTAATGATTAATTTTGCTAATTATACTAAAGCAAACAAGGCAAAAACAAACAAACAAAAAAGCTTATTGAGAAGAATTGCAGGATAGCCTTATCAGGCCATGTGCTAGGTTAAAATGGCAGATGAAATTGAATGTAAGTGTAAAGTTTTATATGGAGGAAACATAATCCTAGTCTTACAGAAAAAATGAGTTGTTTTGAAATGATCTATAGAAATAAGAGTGAGATCTTAGTATTAGATCTGTAGAGGTTAAAAAACTAAAAGAGTGAAAAAACCAGAAATGACAATATTTAAAGACTCAAAGCTGAAAGTGTATTCAGGAAGTCTTTCATCTATAACCATAGGAAAGTCATGGACCTGTTGGAGCAAGTCCAGAGCAGAATTACCGAGATGATTAGAGGGATGGAACACCTCTCCTATGAGGAAAGGGTGAGTCAATTGGGATTATTCAGTCCGGAAAATAGAAGGCTCCTGAGTAATCTAATTGTTGCCTCCTGAAGGGAGCCTACAAGACAGGTGGAGAGGGACTATATACAAGAGCATGTAGTGACAGGACAAGGAGGAATAGCTTCAAACTGAAAGAGAGTAAATTTGGATGAGATATCAGGAGAAATTCTTTACTCAGAGGGTGGTCAAGCACTGGAACAGGTTGCCTAGAGAAGTTGTGGATACCCTATCTCTGACATTGTTCAAAGCCAGGTTGGATGAAGCTTTGAGCAACCTGTTCTAGTGGATGGTGTGCCTTTGCACAGCAGGGAGATTGGAACTAAATGATCTTTAAAGCCCCTTCCAACCCAAATTATGCTACTATTCTATGTGGTCTGTGCTTTATAGTCTTGGGCATCTGTGTTTATTTGAAGATAGAACATGGCTGAAGAAGTGTCTTTGACCCGTTCCCTATAATCATAATTAATCTAGATGCCCTTTTAATTTAGATGAGTATATAAAGGTGATATTTATGATGGCTTCATTAGTCTTGCATTCATCTTCAGAGTGAAAATCCTTTTATGAATGGTTTTCAACTTAGTTACTTTATGAAGTTTATTGTTCCTTTCTTTTTCTTTCTCACAAAATACCTGTATGCTAATAGGTAGCAAATAGCAAAGAATATTTTTTGTACTGATAGGATTCAAATATTTCTTCTAAGTGGAAAATATGGAAAATATAAATTAAGTCAGAAGAACTTTCTTTGTCCTCTCAACAAGAATGTTATAGAAGAGGGAGAATAGATAAATACGTAATACATCTGAATTTGCAAAAGACTTCAATAAATCTAAACATTAGATGGTAATATTTTTAAGCAGGCATTAAATGAAACAGCATTAATAGAGCTTTAATGTATTATTTAGAATGTTTTTATGTTGTCAATGTGATATAAATGATTGGGATGGCAAGTCTTTTTTTTATTATGAGCTACTAAAGAGTTCCTCAAAAATTCTTTAGCTATATTTTTTCTACTTCAAAGGGGTTTTTTTTGAAACTCAGGTTTGCAAAAGAGTAACTCTCTTCTGCAAAAATTTCTTTGTTACTTTAAGGAAAAAAAAAAGTTCTTTCTATTTAGCTGAAGTGCCCCACCTGATATTTCAAAAATTGAAAATGAGATGACAGGTCTGTGGAAAGGAAGACATTGCAATCTGTAAAACCTTATAATTTTGTCTTGCAATACAACCAAGCATATTCACACGTAAACATATGAAAGTAGCAAAATTGCATGGATTAATTGATCAAAAATAAAGGAAAAACACTTTTTCAAATATTAGATGCCTTCACTCTTCCCCCTCTTTGAAATCTCAAAAATTACCACACTTTTGCCTAACTGCTGCTAGCCAATAAGTAGCATTTGGGTGAAAGCAAATGTTTTCATTTCATTGTTCACTGCACATCATTAATCTTCTTCTTTAAGGTAAAAGCATAAGTGATTCTTTCTCTCCTTATTCTTTTTATTTCTCCTTTTCTAAATCAACTAAAAAAATCCAAACCTTAAGGGTAGCTATTATGCCTTCAGTAAGAAAAATGCACTGCTTGCAAAACAATTTTGATTCTTGTTTTCACGGGGTTTTTGTACTCAGGCTTAACATTTCTGCTAAATCACGTAATGCTGACCTGTATGATACTCAATTGATTTTAGTAGGTCATTAAAAAAAATCTTTAGACAGGATCATTTTAGTTTACAGCCTTTCCAGATCATGATGTGCCATCTCATTCTTGACAACAATAACATTTTATACAGAAATAAACCAAGAATTAGGATGACAGAGTGGTATTAACCCCTCCACTCCATGATCAACTCTTAAAAGGACAAGTCAGTAAGCGGACATCAGTGTTAGGGCAATTTTTAAAGTAAGATTGGGTCTACCGTGTCTCTTTTTAAATAAGGCAAATAGTAAAATGCATGAGACTGCTGACCACCTTTCTCAGAATGTTATGAATTGGTTGGGAGAGCCTGGATTTTGTATCCTTGAGTCATCTAGCATCTGCAGCACTTTAGTTTGCCTAGGGCATAAAGCTGCCCAGACACCAAAATATCCCTCAGTAGGCAACATGGTCTTGTATGAATTTATTAAAATACTTCAGTTTTAACTCTTTGAGCTGTTCAGGACAGTATTTTGTTTCCTCACCATGCTCAAGTAAAAGTTTACCACTTCAAAAAAATTAATGCTATGAACAGTAGAATCGATGACCTCATCACCTAAATTGTTATTAAGCATGAGGGATCTTCATCTGTACATTAAGGGCTGGTCTACATCACAAAATGCTGAACCAAAGGTAAGATCTTTCTTCAAGCTTATAGTAAATTTGTGCCATTCCCTCAGTGCCTGCTCTAATGAGGTCTCATTCAAATTATAAACTTGAAAAAAAGGATATTTCCTTCATCTTAGCTTGTTGTAATCCATGCCCTTCAGTTGAAGGATTTTACAGAAGGAGAATTAGTGCTGAGATTCTCACTTTTTGGTTTTTTCCTGCTCCAACCACAACTGAGTAAAACACACTGAAACCTTTGGATACAGGCCTCCGTTGGTCTGAGACAGGGTGTTGATGAAAGCAGATACTGATTGGCAGAGCACTGATTCTTTTCAATAACTTTGAGGATCACTTTCTAGCCTTCTGGTGTAGCTTTCCTCAAACCCAGGAGACTGCTTAGCTTTGGTATCGCTTCAGGGACTGAGAGCTGACATTATTTCAGATGACTATGGTAACATGAGGTCCAGGAGGCAAAGTCATACACTGAAAAGAAACAAAATGTGGTGGACAACTTTTATTATACATAATTTTGCTACGTTAAGGAAACTGGTGTTATTGTCTCTTTATTGCCTTGCAGCTCAGCTGCAGCACCTATTCCTTCTTGCAGCAGACTCAAGTAGTTCTTCAATAATTTCCATACTACAGCTGTGGATTTTTTCTGTGTTAAGGGACTGCGTATTAATTCTTCTAATATCTGATGCTGGCTTATCAGAAGTTCATTGGGTTTTTTTCATTTGTGGGTAGTTTATGAATTTATAAAGCTCTGAGTTTTCCCCATCAGGAATTTATATGGCACAATTGTGGCATTATTAAATTATTAATACAGCATGTCCAGACGATGATACAACATCTCAGCAATGTAAAAACATCTTGTGATCTGCTGTAGCTCTGAGACAATGGCATGTGACTACCTTTCCTTTTGTCTATTGGCTGTATTAACCCAAACAATCCATGGACTATAAAACCAGATGAATTTGCAATAAAGAAGAGACTTCATTTTGTCCCCTGTACAGTTGGACATGGTCTGCCTTTCTTTCCTGGTTCCTCAAGTTATCAGCACCATGCACTCAAGGCCTGTATATCTTGTGGGCAGTTGTGACTTTAGAGAGTCCGGATCCCAACATCACCAAATTGCTGATTCTTGTTTTAAATGATCCCAATACAACAGACTACCCACAATAGTATCCTTCTGAAAGAACATGTTGTCTTTTTATATTGTATTGTGCACTATTCATCACAGTAGCTTTGTTTTTTTAAGTAAAATATGATCTCTTCCTAAATTGTCTTTCTGTAGTATTCTTGTGAGAAATTGAAACAGTTAATGAATTAAACATTGTTACAATCACCAAATGACTTTTGTCTACTCTTGCAAATGGTGCAAAGAAGCAAGTGCTTACCAAAGCCCACCTCTCCCCAAATATGCCTAGTAATTTGGACTGTGACTGGAACTTGAGGTAAGATAAAAGTGGTACTATTGTCCAATTATTCCAGTATGAGAGACTGTATTGCTATTGGTTCAAACAATCAAGGTACAAGCTGATGATGTGCAAAGGAACATTCGGTTTGATAGCTATTTAACCACAACAAGGACAACAGCTCATTAGAGGAATGCAACAAGATTTTATTAAAAATAAAAATATGGATGAAAGAAAAAATGTATACATAAAAATATGGTATCAGCCACGCTCCCCACACCTGAAAACCACGCCTCTCACACACATGTCTATGAGAACCCAAAACACCCGAGACCCAGGTCCCACCTCCAAGCCAGCGAAACCCCCCCAAACCATAAAACAAAACAACTATTGAAACTGTAATAAAAAGGATCCAGGCGGTAGGCAGAAGGCCAGGTCCATTGCTGCCATGTGTAGCCAGGATCAGAACTCTGAAGAAATCCTCTGCCGCAGGAAGCACACAGCAGTGTGAGATACAGGGAAAGTCCAGAAACTCCCAGGACACGGCAGGAGGCTCAGGAGATAAATAATGGCTGGGATGAGAAAGACGGACAGTCCAAAGGAGACAGCTGCAAACCTGGCACACAAGACCTTCCACTCGGCACAGACAGCAGGAGAGTGAAAAAATGCGCACAGGCCTGAGCCTGCCAGTACTTTAAAAACCTCTCCAACCCCCTCCCCTTCCTTCCAACTTGGCCCAATCAAAATGCAACTCCAAGCTGTCTATCTCGCCCACCTTCCGCCCATGCTGGGCCACATGGTCTGTACTCAGCAGCGGTACAGGCTCCAGACGCCTGCAGCGCTGCTCTGGGAGAAACATGTATGTCCACGTGCATGCCCGCTCCGCAGCCTGGGCAGCTGGGGCATGGGCGTGCCCATGCGGGGGGCCCCGTCCCTCCACTGCAGTGGATGCACCTCCCCCCACAGCACCCACCTGTGATGGCTCCCCTGCCTGACCCTGCATATGCCAGGCTGGGCACAAGCTGAGCCGGAGCCACCGCTCTGCTGTTGCCGGGCCGCAATCCCGGCTTTCCGCTGCTGCCAGCAATGGCCACCTGGGACAGCGCCCTGCAGCCCAGAACTCCTGGGCTCAAGCAACCGGCTGGGCAGCGCTGCTGGCCCTGAATCACTCTGGGAAATGAAAAAAAAAGAAAAGGATTCAACCCAGTCACGTGTCAAAAGGTACCTTTCTGGGCACTTAAACCATGACACAGGTGCAGAGGGCATGCACATCTACCTCTGGCTACAAGCCAGGTGTTGACTAAGACAAGGAGAGAGGCAAATCCTGTGAGACATGGTAGTGTTTCTTTGCTGTTACACAAATGACTCCGCTCTGATAACTCCCCTCTGGGGAAGCACGAAATACTCAAATGAAACCTCAAGGTATTCATCGATGCTGATGGCCCATGATGGGCCATAAGAGACTCAGTTATGATGAAATAAAAAACAGCTGTAACATTTTAGAAGATGTCAAAGACTCATGAAATGTCCTGTGATTCAGTATTACATCATCCAGTGTAAAACTGCCCTCCCCATGGGAGATTCCAGGGACATTTCTGCCTAGCCTAAACATAATAAAAAAAACAGGCCTTTCCTAATCACCATGGGCTCCCTCACCACTTTGGGCTTCCCTCAAGGGATCTGGACTGCAAGACTGGAACCCTCATCACAGAGAAGACCACACAGAGAGGACAAAGAGGATGCAGTCAGAATCCTTGGGGTGGTGATATTTTTTCTACATAATTTGTCTCTCTGTCACTCTCTCTCACCCCTCTCTCTTTTAATTTGGGCAGACTACCTCATATTTATTGCTAAATAAAAATCTGTACAATTAACTTCAGAATATGGTCTTGTTTGCACCTTAATTTGGGCAGAGGTATCTTTCTATTAATTTTAAAGACACTGATAATAGCAATACTAGAGTTGCATAAAAAATAATTTAACTGTATGATCCCTGGATTTTTATTTTTTTTTTTTTTACAAAAAGCTTGAACCATATGTTTTTTAGACTACGAAATAGTGTTTTTATGTTTTCCTCAAGCATTTACCCCATAGCTTTCTTTTCTTCATTTCAATTGGCAGTAGAAAACCTATAAACTCAAAAGCCTCCCTTTTAAGTTTTCCAGTCCACTCTGCATTTTGAAGCAAAAAAGGTAAAACTTAAAAGTGAGTGATTTGAAAATGTCCAAGCCAAATCCAAGACCCAGGCCTTATAAGTTTTCCACATCAGTCTGATATATTTTTTTCTACATATAATCAGGCAGTTGTAAGCATGGATCACCTCCAACTAGGAAGTAGAAATAATTTTCATATCTGTATTTGGCATTCCTGTTTGCTGCCTCTAAAAATTGTCCTTTTTTTTTTTTTTTTTTCCTTTTTAAATTTGTCTCTATGATGGATTATTTCATAGCTGTGTATCATGTGAAGTACCAGATATGGATTCTGAGAGTAAATTAAATTTCATCCTGTTGCCTCCCGTTTTGTCATGCTTGAAGTGAGCAGAACAGTCCAGAAAAAGGCAGCATTTATGACTGCCTTGATGTAGTTTTCTTCATTTTAGCTGGACAACTTCCTGTGCAAAGCAGCAAGGTATCCAAACATCTCCATTGGGCCACATCTTTCAGAAGGTCCCTGCAAAAAAAAAAAGGGTAGTCCTGCAAGCACATAGTGCAAGAGGATTGTTATGAAGGGCTGGAAAAGGATGAACTCTCAGTTGTGAAGAAAGCAAGAAGTGCATAGGAATGTTTGGAAATATCATTTGAATTTAAATGTTCTAGATCTGGCTGTTTGTGTATAGCCTGATTCAAAGACCATGGGGAAGAAGAGTACTTAAGCTCCAGCAGAGCTCAAATACAAGGATAATACTTTTTTCTCCTTTTCTCATGAGTGGAGACATCTGAATTTTTAGCTTTCCAAACAAACAAACAAAGCCCCCTTTTGTTTCACCGCTATTCCTTTATTTACATACAATGCTTTGTGTTGATTTTGGTGGGTTCTATTATGGTTGTCACCGTCATCCACCATGATAAACTGATTTCAAGGGAAGGGGAATCTACTAGGTATACTGCAGTATTGTAATTAAATAAAGCTTTTGGAATTAATTTTGCAATACTTTGCAGAGAGGAAAAAAATACTAAATTTTGAGGCTACTTTTTATATATTCTAACAGAAAATGGCATGTGTCCTTTTTTTTTTCTTTTTTTGCCAGACACTAAATTTTCTCATTTATCCAAAAGAATTCTATGAGACTTTAGTTATCCCTTGCTGTTTCTGAAGTAGTGGCTTTAAAGAAGATATAATTATTGAGTTCTAATAGGATGTGCTTTACTCCTGCCAAATGCTGTGATAGGACACTCCCACAGCACTAATGTTTAGGATCTGATGAGACGTAATTATCCAATCCTTGTATCATAAATATGAAACCTCAGGTCCTTTTCTCTCTCTCTCTTTTTTTTTAAATACAAATGATGGGCAAAAGACTTTTCTTGTTGCTTGAAGTTTTAAAAGCCTCACAGAGCTCCCCTTAATGAGTGTTCTGAAAAATATACCAGGAAATATAGTTGTCCTTTGAAAGAGATAAAAAGACTAGAAACTGTAAACTGCATTTTATAGAACAAATGTCTTTCTAAAGAAAGCATTGCATACAATAATAATATATGATACAGAGATACTTGAAAAAATAATCAGCAATGTTTTCATCAAGGTCAAATCTCTCTTCTTGTTTTTTAAAATGGTTCTTGTGGGCGGAATTGGCAACGATTTTGAAAATGCTTAAGGAAGTGAATATTACAACTGAGAATATCTAGTCTAAAGTTAAATGTGTTATACATTGACACTTGTATGTAGTTCAATAGTTAAATTATTATAGTAGCAGGACAAAGGTGGTCAGATCAAATAGGTCTTTACCAAAAATCCAGTAACAACTCTTCTTAAGAACAATCTTTGAATTTTTCAAAATTCAAAAGAAGAATGTTTTGGAAATCTCCATTTAAGTAAATTTCTTTCTCTTTTGAGTGGTAACTACATATGTATTATTCCAATTACCTTTAAGAGTCTCAGGTATGGATCAGTATACATGAGTTGGTTCTTTAATTATGGTGCTCTCAATCCAAAGAGAGAAAAAGGGATACAAGTAACTTCTGTATGTATCTATGTAACCAAACCCCTCAATTAATCAATCTGGAGGTATACCAGAATCCGAATGTCCTTGTTAAGGCAATCTAAATGAGGGGTTATGTGCCAAAAAGTAATCCATTGGGACTCAGAGGGTCATCAGACAGAATGAAGAATGCTGGGCAAAGGTATTCTTGGGAAAGAAGTGAAAATGTCATTTGAAGCAATATTGAAATAATCCTCTTTTAGAATAATGAAAAGGAGTAAAAGTATGTGAAAACTCAGTTAATCAGACTATCACTAAATGTAAGGCTTAGCTTCCTCTGATTTTTGCAATGTCTTTTCTGAGAATTTTCACAAAAGCTTCTGTTCAGTAACTGCTGTGGAGATTATATATATTTTTTTTTATTATTATTTTTTTAAGAGAACTAAGCCTTGCTTCTAATTAAGTAGTTTTACTGGTGACAGCTAACAAATAATCTGTAAATGTCTGGAAGGAAAACAAAGTGACAAAGGAAAGCTGGAGTCTTGCCATGGGGAGGGAAGTTTCACCCTTTTTTTGGAAGATACTTGAGATCATTGCAGTCCCCGAATTTTCCAAAGACAGAAAAAAAAAAAAAAAAAAGACATGAAATCAATTAACTTGTTCGCTTTGTCCACTAATATTGCTGTATTAGTGTACGTTGTCTTCAGATCCCATCTCCACGGATTAAGAGACTAAAGACAATTATTATTTTGTGATTTTTCTGGGCAAATATCATTCCATAATTGTATTGGTTTCTGTATTTTCACCTGCTCATCCATTACTTCCCAGTGTCAGAGACCAATCAAGATATAACTTTCTTCTGACTATGCCTAGTCTATAAGTTTTGATTGAAATAAAAACATGCTTTTGAATTTTCATTAATTTTATTTTAACATAAGCAGCTGTGTCATAAAAGAAATGAAAAAAAAAATGCTTTTTAATATACCACTGAGATAAACTAGACAGTAAAGGAATGGACAACTGTATGTCTTTGAATCCTCTAATTTTTAGGTGATTCTGAGGATCTTTCACAATTAATTGGCATTTCTGTGCATTTCTACTGGAGCACATAGCTTTGCAGATGCTATATCTGTTTGACCTCTTTGACAATTGTGATAAAAATATAACATGACTGTTAGAGGAGATTGACTCCATAACTTTGCCAGCATACAGAATATAAAGATTTATTTCTTTTCTTTCTCATATAAGTGGTAAACAATGAACATAGAATATTTTTAAGACCACATAAGTAATCTTGTCTATCTTACAGTGCCAGCTAGACATTTGTAATATGAAATTAATTTCTTACCCACTCCAGAAAATTTCTTGAAAACCATTTTCTGCTGACTCCTGTAGCAAAAATATGTCTCTGCTGCTTGCTTTACTCATGTTCATCCTCCAGAAGTGGCACAGCTTCGTGAAAATGTCTTGCTTCTGCTCCTTTCTGTTTATTTACCATTAGAATTGTTCTTAGAGTTTTAATTAAAAGATACATTCGATAGCCTCAAAAGACTGTATCTGACTCAGTGATGTCGCACTAGGTCAATATATACATTGAAGGCAGTAGAATTAGTGATATGGTAAAAGATCTAATTAGTTCTGCACAAACATTATTTACTTTGCCTCAGTTTTCAGAAGTAGGTCACTTTGTCTACAGGACAAGTGTCCATCTGAACTGGTAGATGGAGTCAGGGTTCAGTATAGTCCCCCTGTAATCCAGGGGGAAGAAGTTAGAGACTTACTGACTGTTTGGATACTTATAAGTCCATGGGATCAGATGGGATCCACCCTAGGGTGATGAGAGAGCTGGCAGACAAGCTTGCTAAGCTGCTCTCCATCATTTGTCAGCAGTCTTGGCTCACAGGTGAAGTCCTGGATGACTGGAAGCTGGCCAATGTGACACCCATCCACAAGAAGGGCTGGAAAGATGATCCGGGTAATTACAGAGCTGTTAGCCTCACCTCGGTACCAGGAAAAGTTATGGAGCAGTTAATCGTAGGTACAATCATGCAACACCTGCAGGATGACCAGAAAAGCTTTTCAAACTCACAGAGTATTACATCTGGATTTTTTAATAAATTAAACAAATAACAATTACATTGGATGGTTCATAGAATTATACTTATGCTATGTTATTATTCAGATGATTGCAGTTCTAGAAATATTACAGGATTTCCATATTTTCTGCTTGCCTTGCCTTTATGCATCATTTAATTGAAAAGTGTTATCTAGTCACTGTTAGTAAAGTTTTCACCTAGAAGAGATCAATAGCCTTTTGTGGGTAGCTCTAGTCCACTACCCTGGATGTTCACTTATTTTAATGAGAAATAAACATAATGTTAAAGGCTTTAGATGATTTGTTTCTATCTCAAAATACTTTTCTACATTTGTATCATCCTCAGTGCAACAAAAGTGAAAAACCTTTCATAATTGCTGTGATATACCACTTTTAATAGCCTGGTAAAAGATAAAAAATAGAATAGAAATGCTAGCTCTTGTGACTGAAAGGATAGCAGAATGGCAATAGGGTGGAGGTGGAGAATCAGTTGAAGCCAGCTCATTAACTTCTAAAGCAAACACAATATTGGGGTACAACGTGGGTGCAACACCCACAAAAAGAAGCTTCTGTAAATCATATCTGCTGTTTTAAATCTATTCATCTCTCTGGGGATTACATGCAGTTGATGTGACATTTGAATAAATAAAGGAATGCAGTGTTGTTCTTGGTTTAGTAGACTATTATAAGGCTCATTGCTTCAGGCTGTTGATCAGCTTGTTGATGACATTTTTGTCCATGCATTAGGGAAAGGTGAATCAATATTGGTTATTAACAGTCTTTTTGTTGCTGTGAGCCTCCCTTGCATATAGGATATGATCACAGGATCAACCATGATGTTCCCAGCTCTGATATTGATTCTACATGTGAAACAAAAATATAAACAGCAGAAGACATCTTCTGCCTCTCTCATTTTTAAAGGTCTCTTTTTGGTTCATTAGGAAGGGAAGTATCCAACCATGGTCATTGCCATTTTCCTGGAAACAGTCAGTCATTAGCACCTTAAGATGTCTTTTTATTCTGTTCAGATGCTGCTTCTTCCAAGAAATATTCCTCTCCTGTCTCCTTAACTTATACTCTGTATAACTTGGTTTTTGGTTTGGGTTTTGTTGCTGTTGTTGGTGTTGAGTTTCCCCCCCCCCCCCCCCTTTTTTTCCCTAGAGAATGGGATTCATCTTATGTAACTTTAGCATTTGAAATTTAGGTGTTTTATCAAAAAATGTCTGTCTGGACCTACTGTAGTCAATGAAGGAGACCTCTCAATAGGCATTTGTAGAAGATAGTTGTTTAAGATACTGAAGATAAATTGTCCTCTTGGGCATCTGTTCCCATTGACAACATAAGTCATTTGGTCAGCTAGCTGTGTACAGGGGCTTACTTTTTTAGAGTAAAGAGAGATTAGGCCCACCCTATTTAATACTATCTCCTGAGATAGGACACAGAGCTAGGCAAGATGCCAGGTGTAATTAATGATAAAGCAAAACA